>BRZM01000244.1:55764-81105 GCA_033238685.1 Lates japonicus | reverse complement strand
TGTGTGTGTGTGTGTGTGTGTGTGTGTGAGGTTAGCCGTTGAGCCCCAAGTGAGATGGAGGGCAGTGAGCGTGAAATGCATAACACCTGGCATTGACTCTGAGCACAGACACAAACCTGAACAGCTTACATCCCCAACAGACCACAAAAAACACAGAACACCACAGACAGAACCAGCCTACAGCCACAATACAAAATAGACACACAACCTGACCAGATTACATGCGGAGAAAAAAAACACCGCAAAGACAAGAATATCTTACAGCAGCACAAACAGACACAAATCCAGTTTGCATGCATCAGTTGATGAAGGATGAAGGCTGCAGGTTATTATAATGTGGCTCCACTGTGTGCAGTTTCTCTCACTGCCACAATACACACTGGAAATGTGTTAAATTAAGTTATATTAGGGCTAGATTATGTTTACACTGAAAGTAGACCAAAACAATGTGCATGAGTAATATTTTAATAGGTGCAAATCACTGCAAGTTGCATAAGTAATAAAGTTTTTACGTTTGGGTCTGTGTGAGTCCAAGTGTATTGATTTAGGGACTGTGTGAAAATTATTAGGGAGGGGAGGGGAGTTAGAAAAGGGGGAGTACATATTTTTTCCTTTCGTTGAAGGTTGGGTAGTCTAAAATTTCTGGGAGAGTTGCGGAGAGTGTTTTTTACTCTCTCTCTTGATTTAAAAAAAAATCTTCCCTTGTGAGATTTATTATTGTTAAAAAAGTCATCAAACTGCCAGTATCAGTTGTTTCAGCCCCAAAATGACATAAGGTGTGAGTGAGTATGATGAAAGCAAAGGAGGAAGTCAGGTGATGTTATAACAGAGTGACAAAGTCTGTGTAAGAGGGAGGTTAGGGTGGATAGGTGGGTCAACAAAACATTGGACACTATTTTGTCCAACCGAAAGTCAAGTCACTGTTTGTTTGTTTTTTCATTTTGTTCTGTTTTTTTTGCCATTGGCTGACCTTAACCATGTGTTTATTATTGTAAATATGAAGACAAAGGTCCCCTAACCTTTTACTGAAAGTCATATCACCCAAACCACAATGTTTCCCTAACCTTACCAAAATCCCTAACTGAGTTTTGCGGGTTCTCATGTCAAGTTGAAGGTCCACATAAGATATTAACAATGCTTATAAGAGCCTTGCTTTTTAATTAAATAAAATATATGAACTTCTCTCCAAACCAATTATTTAGATACATGTTTCTTTACAGTAAATTCTGCACTATAATAAAAAATATAAATAAAAATATAGAATACAAAAAAAAAAAATCTGCACCGTCACTGTATTACAGTTACTGATATATGCAGCAGTCACACCCTTAAGCACCAAGCTACACTCTCTAGTTCAAACCAAGCAGACCTTTAAAGCTGCCCTGGCTGAGGGTAAATTACTGGGATACTTTGATCTGGGTCAGAGCACATTACTTACACCAGCTAGTCTGCCCTAACCTGTGCTGACAGAGGCCTCGGTGTGTGTAGCAAGCAGCAAGGTAAATACACAGCAGTAACCCCCTGTGATAGAACCAGTCTGGTGCAAATGTGCTTTGCCATTTGCCTCTGGTTTTCAGAGAAGCTTTATCTCTTTTGTCCAGTGAGCAGCAAATCAGAGGCCAATGTTTGGTGATGAAGTGGCTACACAGCACAAAAGCCAAGTCATCTTGAATACAAAAAGAATTGTGACCTTTTATATCACTTTAGGCAAGAGTTTTGGATCTAGTGTAGCATTTTTGCTGCCAAGCAACTTCAGAAGTTTGAGCACATAAAGCCATTGTGTTTTAAACAATTTGACTGTGTCTTTTAATTTTCAGAGATCAGAGATAATAATCAGAGATACACTAAAAGGACAATATATTATTGCTATTGTACAGCCAGTAGATAAAGATCAGAACGGGGACTTGATGATATTAACTGACAGTATAAATAAGGGGACCCTGCCTGGCTGAGTCACAGCCACCAGTGTATTTGGGTCGGTGCCAGAGTCCTCCAAGCCCAACAGAGGGCACTCTAACTCTCTGTCAGCTCCCAGTAGGGGTCCCACCATTTAATTAGAATCATCAATCACTTTTAGAAGTTTCAGCACATGAAGCCAATTCTCTGCTTGGAGACTGAAACAGAGAATACGGGTCCTAACATCATCTCACCTCAGTCTGTTGGTCACATTTAGTATAGTATGTGTTCATATGAGTTTTTGTAACACTTATATTGGTAATACATAGTACGTAGTAATATACGTAGTAATCTTCCTTTTTAGTACAGTTGGTGGACATTCATACTATTTTGTGACACTAATCTTTTTCAGTTTTGCCCAGTATTTGGTGCAGTAGTCCAAATTGTTGGTCCCCAGAGAACCAAAGAAAAACATTCTTGTTTATACTTTAAGTCTCTTTAAGTTTGGATTTGAAAGTTTCTCCAAAACCAAAGGGTTTGTGAGGTAGACCCAGAGGCTAATTTAGTCTAATACAGCAGCCGTGCAGTAAATCCTATTTTCACGTAGGTTATAGTGGTCTGTTTTTGTGAAAACTGTTTGTCAGCCATAGTTTGTGGTGACAAGACAATGTTAACCACTGCACCACCATGTCACCACATACAACACCATGTATCCTAAAATTGTTATGAATGCAGTCATTTCATGATGGTTTAAGGAGAGTATCCCTCACTGGCTTCCCACCCAATGAACGCTAATGATTCTTAGCCCTCTTAGTTAATTTTACTATGCCTATCAAGCTTTCCATTTTTAGTAATAATTGTGGCAAATTTTCCTCAAATTTTCCTTTAGGAAATTCACTGTAATTTCTGAAATTATCCTTGACTTCAGACAGAGGAAAACAAAAACAGGCTTATCATTTGTAGCAACCATTGATTTTCTTGGCTGAAATGGTGGCCCCTGCTGGCAGATTTTATTATTTGCAGAAATATAACAAGCAGTGGACAAAATTTCAAGCTTTTGCAGGCAATGAATTTGTACTGGATCCCTAGTTGTACTTGCCATCACAAGACTGCAAATTTACCAGAACCATTATAGGAGGTTATACATTTCTATGTTTGTGTATGGTCATAAAATCATATTTAATGTTCATATTTTTGTTTAGAAAAGAAAACAAGTGAACTTTCCATCTGCCTTGTTATTAATAGATAAATTCTGGTAGAATGCTGAGATTTTACCTCAAGGCAACTGCTGTATCTGCAGTGAGACTGAAATATTCTCGAAACAAATACGCACTTGAGTTTGGTTCATTTTCAGGGCATCTTGAAAGTTTGCCTAATGGAGCCTGTAAGCCAGTTAAGTCTAGGATGAATTAACTTATCTAGCATAGATTCAATCTGACAGTGTGTGTGCAAGTGTGTGCTCATGCTCCTCTGCAAATCCTTCCTTCGATCCATTTAGTTTTTTGTCTTTCTCTCTTAATTTCTGTTGCTTGTCCTTTTCACACAGCCTTCCCCATTCCTCACACCAACACATTTCATGAAATTACCTTTTTGCTTCCATGCTCCATTCATCACTATTCCTCCTCACTTCCAAGATTGCCTCCACTCTCAATCAACACCTCCTCTACCTTTTCAGAGTCTTTATGCCTTGCCCTTTCTGACCTCTTCTCACACCTATATGTGTCTCACCTCCCAATTAACACATCATCTGTGAACTGGGGCTTCTCAGCTTGTCTGCTCTACAATCTGTGGCTAGATTGATAATCAAACAGATTCCAGCTACACAGGAAGAAAATTCTCTTTCTCCGTCCCACCTCCTGCTCTTTACCTCAGATGCAGAGGAGAAGAAATCTTTTATGTGACTGAAGTCATACTGAGATAAAAGGCACTTGCAGTGAGAGATGAATACTTAGCTTAATAAATAGGAAAATGTCAGCTTTCAGCTTTGTTCTGACTCATCAAGTTAAACTCCAGGTGAAGTTCATTCAAGGGCAGGTCATATCCATGTAGTTAAGACGCTACTGTGAAAAAGACCAAGCAAGCTCAATTAAGTTATACTGCTACCCCCTTCCTAGGAGGACATTATTTGTAAAGGGTCCTAACCAATGCCTGATTAATGTTAATGAATAATGTCTTATTTCTCTAAAGGTATACTATAGGTGTAGTATGGAACTTTGTCTCTCTGTTGTGACTGACTTGCCCTTGTGTTTCAGCGATTAACTTTCCAGTCACAGTAGTTTACCGACTAGCCCTGCAAGTAGTTCTTGTATCACTAAGCAGATAATTTTTTCTGGTGTGACTGACACTGTTTACCATCTTGAATTATACTGTGTGACATTCTGTAGAGTTTTATGGATTGGTATATAAGGGAATACAGTCATTAGAATACCAACCTGGTCTTAAGTGAGTGGCAGTAACCCAGTAATTAGCCATGACCAATAGTCAGTAGTGCACAAATGAGGGCTGAACATAATGATCCTGTGACATCCACAGTGTGTGTGTGTGTGTGTAAGTGGTTCTTGCATGGATACCATTTTTAACCTCAGAGGTGAGGCATGTCTCAGACACCCTGTACATGTTTAACTGACTGTCACAGAGGTGTCCTGTCCTCACGTCCTCAGCTATAATGTCAGTGGACTGACATTAAACTGCACTATGCTTCACCCAGAAGAACCGTGACCTCACACCAGCCCCGAAAGAAAACTCTCACATTCATGCACAGTTGCACAGACACGGATCAATGCCTTTGTGCCCGTGTCTCTCTCACTCAGTCTTCTCTATCTAAAGATTTTGCCTTCCAATCCTCTGCCCTGTCTGTCTTCTCTTTACGTTATTGTATGCCATATCTCCTCTACACAAACATACACGCAGTCTAGGCCAGTATGCTGCTACTCCAGGTTAATGAAACAGATGGCAGGGTGGGCTCAGTGGTGGGAGGGGGGGGGCATCGGTTGCTGTGACACTGGCTGCCATGGGAGCATATGTGTCTGGGTGAAGGCTTTCTCGCCTCTGCCCCTCGACTTCTGTTCCTCAGTCTGTGATGGCAAGGGCAGGGAGACAGAGAAAATGAGGAAAACATATGATGAGAGGAGAGATGGTGTTAATGTGGGTTAAAAAGTGTGGAAATAAATCTAGAAACCAGACTTGCAGCCCACCACCAAAAAAAAGAGTAAAGATGAAATCACAGCTCAGAGAGAAAAACCCAAGAGAGACTGATAGGGATTCTATTCATGGAAGGAAGAGATACGTGTTGTTTTCTTCACTGCACATTAAAGAAGCTCTATCTGCTCTACCTATCTGTGTTGCTGATATCCATACAAAAGTATAATTTACCACAGTCTGCACAGTTCCCACTCTGCCTGGAACACAATAACAGATCTAACTGCTCATGATGATGATCACCTACCAAAGCCAGCACAGGATTGCATCACCATACCATTTTGGTATTTGCACCATCACTCTCCTTGTTCCGTTTGTCACCTTTTCTTTTCTCTGTCACCTTAACCAGGTCCTCTCTTTCACTCTCTCTGTAGTTAGCTTTGCAGTGGAGCTGCCTGCTCCATGTACCATTTTCCTGGCAGGCCTGAGGCGGTTGTTGCATCAAGCTGATTGGCTATGCACTGAACAGAGAGAGAGAGAGGTAGAAGGAGACAGAGAGAGAGTGTTTGTGCCTTCCTGTTGCCTATCTAGTGGTTTCGGCAGAAGTCACCCATTCCTGTGAAATGAGATTAGACTGAACAGTGGTTGTCATTTCTGCTTCTTAGCTTTGATCCATTTTTCAGTCAGGCGAAGAGGATAGACACCTTAGGGGTCCTGTGTGGTTGGTGGATTGCCATGCTTCACTTAGCGCCTCAGAGAACTCTGACGAATGCCAGTGCCCAATCTGCATTCACAACAGGGGTGCGTCCCTGCTCACTACCCTCTATTCTTACATCTTTCCATGTGGCTACGGAAACAAATCTGTGGTGTCTGTGTGTAACTGTGAGCATTTTACCTGCACTCACATAAGTCCTGGCAAAAAAGATTAAAAGCATCAAAGCAGGAGGAGGCATGAGTTCTGTAATCAAAATGATCAAACAGATGAACGAAGAAGTGGAAGATGTGATAAAGGCAGTGCAGTGTTTATTTGTCACTGTCCTGTCAAGGGTTGAAGGTTTTCCCATGATTTTAGAATCATTATTCCATGAGAAAATATTGCTAGTTTCCCAGGAAATCCAGGACTTCTCCTTCTAATTAATCCTAAAAACAGTTATCCTAAAAACATTCTAATTAATCTTAAAATATTTATCACAGTTTCCTGATGTCTTTCGTGTTCATTAGAGAATGTGATCATTTTTTAGCAAAACTAGCAGAACAGAGGTTTTGTGTGTGTCTGTGAGGGAGAGTTACTGTGTGAGGTGAAAGGGAAAGGTGCATGCACATGTACTAAAACAACACAAAGTTATTTTATTTGGCCCAGTGATTTGTCCTGCTCAGTGACATGGTCAGCATTTGGAGCTGCAGCAGCAGCTGTGACGTGCATGGAGGCACTAAAGGTACTTTGAGACCTTTAGCACCAAATTGCTTCAATTTGCATCAAAGCTCCTTCACAGAGTCATAACTCAACACGCAGACATGATAAACAAATTTTGAGTTTTAGTGTGACTGTCGTTATCTCCAGTGCCCATTGTGAATAAACATCCATAAATTGGCTTAGTTTTCTTCAGTGTTGAGATAATGAAGTGATTGTTGTCTGTACACTCATTTGCCAAAATGTAAACAAATTGCCATCCACTAGCTACAATGATTTATCCTTTCTCCTGTTCCAGCTGACACTGGGCAAAAGGCAAGGTACACCCTGGACAGGCCACCAATCAATCACAGGGCTAACACATAGAGACGACCATTCAAGCTCTCATGTACAACTATGAGCAATTTAGAGTCACCAGTTAACCTAACCTGTATGTCTTTGTACTGTGAAAACTCATACAGAGTTGAACATGCAAAGTCCACACAGAATGGCCCCAGTCCAAATCTGTTCTATCATCTCATCAGATTTAAAATGTCTGAGTGGTTATATCATAGCATATGGCCCTATTTATAGTCCTGACCTGGGGTTGCTGTGTGCAGTGGAAGTGAAAGCATATCTGTTGCATGCAGCCATTTTGGCCTGTTGTAGTTTGAAGAATGAGGACATTTTTGATTATTTGATGTTAAGTTGTCACATCAGGACAAACCTCTGCACTCAGTGCTTCTGTCAATGCTGGTTTGCACTCTGATTCTAAGATGGAGGCCTTCCTGTCTGATTACAGCAATAGTTTGACATTTTGGGAGATATACTTATTTGCTTCCTTTTTGCTGAGAGGGTTATTAAGAAGATTGATTCCATTCTCAGGTCTGTACAGTCAATATGTAGCTGAAACCAGCAGCTAGCTTCACTTAGCGTAACGACTAGAAACAGAGGTAAAAAGGTAGTCTGGGTCTCACCAAATTCACCCATACCACCACCTGTCAGGGTGACTAATTAACACACCATGTCTTGTATGTTTAAAAACGAGGTGTAGAAATGACATGTTGTGGTTTCTGGGGTTAATGGGCCTATTATTTTAAGCCATGCAAAACAGTGAGGCTGATATCAGTGTGATGAAATGATAATATTGCTGGATCACAGCTTGAATCCCCTGCTACAGTGGCGGACTCCGCCACTAACAATGAGAACTACTATAGAAAGAGGTAATCACAGGATGTACATTCGTTGAAATATCTGTTGCAGGAAAAAAAAAAGCCAGACAGACATCAAAAGTATCTAAGACTGGGTTTGATTCTATGAAAAGTTTAAGGTTTATAAAAACTTAAATGAAGTTTGGAGAAGGTGTCTGTGATCTGTACATATAATCTTCAGTCTTAAGTATGCTAACAAACAGGTGCATGCAGACCCACCAGGCACAGGCTAAAAATCCCAGAGTCATGCAGCTATTTTTATGGGAAAAGAAAAGGGATTTTGGCAAGATTTGCCAGGATATTCAAAGTATTCAACCCTGGACCTGGTATTGGAGACACATTCAAGTACATCCCTGATGACCCTTTGGTAAGTGGGATGATGGTGGGCAAAAGATGTAACAGGACAAAGAGAGAGGGAGAGAGGGAAAACAGAATGATAAATACACAGTGAGACATAAAACAGCTAGCAATCCCATTGATGCAGATTTTTGAGGAATGTAACAGCAGATTTAGAAAAAGGGGGCATGAAATTGAACTGGATAAAAATGGAGGGGGAGAGACAAGGAATATATAACCTACTTTTCCTTCCAGTGGGAAAAACACAAAGAAAGGTGAAAGAGAAAAAGAGTGGTAAGAGAGAGGGAGAAGGATTAGTGATGCTGCAACACAATGATGAAGTTTTTCTTCTGTAAGATGGAATAAATCTATACTCTCTAGAGTATACAGTAATAGTATAATACTACAAACAAGTGTTTGGACGCCTGGGTCTCAGCAGTCTAATAGTGGTTACGATGTGTAATCACACTGCTCAGCGGAACAAGAACATCACTGTGTGTGTATGTGACTTTATGATGTGTGTAAATGTGTATGCATGAGTGGGTGTGCTTTTGCACATTCCTCCACTTTTGTAGACGGAGTAAGGTTTGTGTGAAGTGCCCTATGCCCCTGTGAATGCGTTTGTTTGCCTGTCCATCCATGAACAAGATCCTGTTCTTTTCTCAGTCGTCATACTTAATCATGTCAGTGGATTGAAATACATGCTCTCATCTGTATTTTGTCTGTATTTTCAGTCGGTATCCTGGACTAACAAGCTCCTGTTAGCACCCATTCCACACAGTCAGAATCCTGGAGAGAACCACATGTTAGTAAAGGTGACGGTGACAGTGATGTACTCAGACAGGTGCAGTGTCTTTCATATCATCCATTAGCTCAAATCTCACATATACACTGCATTGCAGAGATTGAGGTTGCCGTAGATGATGACAGATAATGGGATGCTAGTGACAGCTAGGCATCTCTTTGTACTTTACACATGAATAACTTTCCCAGTCTTGTTAGAAACAGTAGGTCTTACGGCTGCAGAGCTGTGTTTCACAGAAATGGCCCTGCAGTTGGTCTGTACAATACAAGAGCTGTGGCATACTTTCATTAGGTTAGATGCCAGAGAAAGACTAGATATTTCACCACAAATGGTTTCTGCTAAATAATTCATTCATGAGTTCTCTTTTTTCTTGCCTTTTAAAGTTTAGCATTCATTACATAAGGGTGTTGAGAGACAGGGGTAATTTCAGACAGAAGCTCTGAATTGCTTTTTCTTTATTGGGATATTAAAGTCACTTCACCTCCATCTGGTCCCCCTCTTTGTAAAACATGATTAAACTGTAAAGGTAACAGTCTCAAGGGTTTTGGGCCCACTCTGAAGACTTTCTCACTTTTCTCACTGGGTTAAGGATAATTATATGTAGGTTTTTTTTTCCTCTAAACTTTATCTTATTTAGTCATGAATATTTAATGTTTCTGATAAATACTTTAAACCATGTTTTCAAGGGCTGTAAGACATTGCATCTCCACAGTCACCAATAAACTATGAAGTGTTAGCCTGACATACCAAGTATAGTAAATCCATAAAAAATTAAGGATGGTGTATGCTTTCAATAGATGTAAAGACCACAATAACAGAGTTGTTGGGTTGCCTTGTAGGATTAGTATTATATATAAGAACCTAGTGTCAGTGCTTCTTGCAGCATTAGTCCATTTTATGTAATGGCTCTACCATACATTGTATTTCCATCTGTTTCCATCTGTTGTCTTCTGTTTGTTTTCTGTTTTTTTGCCACCTTTTTTATCACTAACACAGGCTGAGCAGAGTCAGTAGCTATTTGCAGAAGGGAACACTAATGGAACCAATCTGCATCTTGCTGTTCTGCTGCAATGCCATCGCTCAGGCTGATTTCAAGATGCTTGATTTGTCTCTCACAGCTTTATTGACATCATTGCCACATGAGGATCAGACGACAGCCTGTTTGTCTCCTGCATCATCTCATGTCTTTTGAATAACTTGCTGCTTCAGACAGTCCCTACAGACACACTAGTGAAGCTGGTTTTACAAAGCAGTTTCTTTTTTCTCCAGCTTGTTATGTGCACATCCACTGTGTAATCAATTATTTCTAAAATTATGTATACATTTTTTTAAATAAATAATAAATACATTTGTTAATCTAAAGTCTTTTCTTTCCGCCTCTTCTTCCTCTTCAGTAGTGTTCCTCTAATCGCTCCTGCTCTCGTCTTGCTCTCTTCATTCCCCAACTCCCACTGCTCCCACTGTCATCTCCACAAACCTCCTCATTCATCTCATTGCTCTGAGTAAAACATCCCCGCTTATTGTCTTCTAATAGACACGCATTCATAAAAAGGCCCAGTCTGAATGCACACTCACATCTGACTAATACTCGCTGACACAAATTGAGATCTGATTACTTACACACACAGAGCAGAATCCTCCAGCTTCCCTGTGTGGATGAAAATGGGCTCTGTACTCATGATGCTGTTTGTGCACGCACACAGAATCAATCATGTCTCATATCTGTGTTAATGTTTCATTCCTTCACTCCTTTCTTGTTCTGCACCTAAATCATGCATGTAAGTATGAATGTAATACATTGTCCTTGTCTACACTCACTGTTTTTCCCCCAGTCTTGAGGCTCATCCTGCTATGACACAGCATCATAGGCTAAATCATTCTCTGTCCTGGAATGACATGTTTCTAGATGCATCTCCTTTGTCAGTGCATTGCGTAGACCGGATGAGCAGTTTAATTTCAAGGAATTATAATCCGCTTGTCCCTAAACTACAGTGACAACCTCGTCATATTTAACTGTGAATCCTTGAAGGAGCAGTCGGGGCAGAGGCGTGGAGCTGGAGAGCATCCCACTGCAGCAGAGAGAGATAATTTAGAGATGTTCATTCAAATAATGTGCTACATTATTCACATGTATGCCATCCACACATGAATAATGCACTCCTGCAGTATTACCCTAACCCTATCACCTTTCTACCTTCCCTATGCTGTTCCTCTCTTGGTCCCCTTTCCTGCTGTATTCTCCAGCTCTTTTCACTTAATCTGTCATAAACTCTCCTACTCTTATCTCCAAGGGCAGTAGTAAGGAGGACAATGCAGCTGTTTTGTATAGTTTTTGCAGATGGCACACCATAAAAACAGATTCATTTTTGACATGAATCAAGATTATGACTAAATAAATGATCAGCATTTAAAGATAGGACTGCAGTTGTGCCAGTAAACTAAGATGCTCTCTTGCTAAAGTGAGTGAGCTGCAATAATTTATCATATTTAGCTGCTGTTTAATACAAATTGACAAAGTTGTGTTTACTTGTGACATGTGGGAAAACCAACTTTCTGACTTAACTGTGGGTGTACTTAACACCAGACTCTTTTACACAATTAAAATAAATCAACTCACTTTTTATCATGAAATCATCATTTTCAAATCAGATCTAGTCAAAGTGGACGGATGTAACACGTACTGATGAGTTGAGCAGATAGTCATTCACTTAAATCATCAAATTAAGTTGTTTAGAAACATTGTTAGCTGATTAACATTTACTTCCCAGCATGTGTTTTTAAATTATTTTTTATAATGTTTTCTACTACTGCTGTACACGATGCTTGTCATGTTTCATTATTATGTGTGTGCGTATCCACTTCAGCGACTCCCAGTGCTATTTTTACTAATCTAACCCTAATCCATAGATGGTGTTACAGACAGTATTGACAGGTTGAATGTGATTACTAGCAAAACCTGTGTCATCCTCATATATACATATATATATATATATATATATATATATATATATATATATATATATAGGGAAACACTGTTTTGAGAGCTCAGTCAAATCAAACTGAAACTCTAAAAGTGGAGGGGTTGGGGCGGTTGATTTTCATTCTAAAGAGTCCTATCACAAATGCACAGATTAGGCATTCACTGTGAATAACAGTATTCTACAAAAAGAACTTGTGGGGCAGTAGTACAGTATATGCTTCCAAAAAGGCACTACCACCCACTGCTTCACAAAGTGTTGAAGAGTACTTGTCTGTGAGTGACAGCACACTCACGACTATCTCACATTTTGTGGTATACACATGCTCAAACCCTCCACAGACCAGCAGTCCTCATAGAAACAGCTACTGTGTGTATTTTAATTGCCCCGTAAATGGTTGTCCGCAGTGTGACTGTGCCCCTAACATCTCTGATTTGAAGCCACTGATTAAACCCCCTCAGCTTTGATTTCATGCTCGTATTAGTGTTTAGATGGTTGCCATGGAACACCCACTGGGGCCATGTTTCACTAATGGAAGAAAGCACTCGGCTGGGCACGCACTTCACAGCCCTGCTGCACTGACTGGGCCCATGCATGTTATTAACTCATTTGACTTGGCTGGACCCACTTAGAAATGCTCCGAAGCACGACACTTGGCTGAAACACGATCATGATAATTTACATCTCTCTGTCTCCTGCTCTGTCTTTCTTTCACTCTGTAGATCTTTCATCCCCTTTTGCTTTCTCTCCTCAGACAGCAGTGCATCAGATGTTGTCACTATGGGGGATAAATGGGGGGGGGGGTTATGTTAAATGTGGAAGAGGAAGAACGAGGCTGATGGGTTTGTGGAGTGCGGTCAGCATTAAAGTGGGTTCCACTTCTGTCACAGCAGAGCATGGAAATTGTCAGGATGATTTAAGATTAAGCATATCTCTGTCATAGATGGTTATTCATTGAGAGAGCTCAGTTTTAGTCAGTGCCAGCTTCTCTGAAAGCTGCAGGCTCTCATACAGATGAGTCTCACAGTCGCAGTCCATTAAGGGATCATCAGCCTGGAGAGGCACCGCTGTTCAGACTCACAGGGAGTGAACTGAACACAGTCACCTGACTGAAACCTCTGCCACAAGCCTGATGCTCCTCACAAAGGAAACAATAAAACTGTGAGCTCCCTGTAACAATGGCTGCTATTTCTGATCACAGAAACTTTCAGACTGCACCGAGTTTACATCTCTATCCAACCACAGCCAGGGAGTCCACGCTCATTAAAACAGATGATTAAGGTGTCTAATTAGATTAATTTGCACTGTGAGCTCTGAAACAATCTGAAATCAATCATCAGCACAGGGTCAGTCATGGTCACCCTCATTGTTGAGCTGCACCTGCACTATGGTCAAATGATTCCTCTGTGTAGAGCTGCACACTGTTAGAAGTTATTTAAGATAAACAAACCCTGAGTGTAATGTGAGTGTAAATCTCCCTAATGTGAGAAATGTGAGGATGATACCAGATAGTCTGTAATCTGCATTTCTACTGTTTTTTTTTTAAAATATATGACTGGTTCTACACTGTGTTCACAATATTATTTATTTAGGGTGTTAGCAGGCTAACAATTGTGCTGATTAGCACTACACACAAAGCACAGCTATATCAGTAGCTGTTGAGATAATTCAGTCTCAACCAGAGCTGTGGACTGAAGGACCGCATTGCAATTATTAAAGCCATGCTGCTGAAATCTGTCAACTGTAGAGTTTACTGTCTTACAGCTGACCATGACCTTTGACCTCTCTGTGTGTAAGGGTGTGGTTGCCATGCAATACATTACATGCAAAACATTAAATGGTATTGTGTGTGTGTGTATAATATTACACTCAGCACTTTCAACCACCATTTCTGTGTTTTCTCTCTGTGCACAGATTCTCATTGGAGAGCTGTGTGCCTTCTTCACCAAGGCAGAGGGAACCCAGGAGAAGACCATTGTCACTGCAGACTGCTGCTACTTCAACCCCCTACTGAGACGCATAATACGCTTCCTAGGTGAGTTTGTATTACACAGCCTCTCTGCTCTTTACAGGCCATTTTTGTGCCTCTGTGTGTGAGGTTTTGTCAGGAAGTGTGAAAGACAAAATGAAAAAGATCAAAACAACATGAAAGAAAAGGTTGACTTGTTAGAATGTAACCTGCTACACTTGAGAGTTCATCAGCCAGAGCTTGCACATGTAGCTGTTAATTGGATGATAAACTGTGATATAATCTTTGAGGTAAGATAGTCAGGATCACGGCAGCAAGTCACTCATGAATATTAAGCAGTCTGCAAATTTGCATCTTAAACTGAACCAGCTGAGATGAAGGCTTCTGTTGTGATTTCAGACCTTAGCTGATAATAATGTGTTGAGGCTATTTTAAGAGGAAAATCTCATTATCACCTGTTTAATCTCATAGTGCTGTTACATGGTTTGGTATTGCTCTCTGTCAAACATGTAATATGCTTTTCTTCATCTTCTGACATATGTTTGATCTTGTTTCTCCCTTCTAACTCTGCCTCTCTGTCATCCTTCCCACAATTTTCCCGTCCACTACCCAACTCTCCCTCACACCCGTATCCAACCCAGGCGTCTATGCCTTCGGCCTGTTCACCGCCACCATCTTCGCCAATGCCGGTCAGGTAGTGACAGGAAACCAGACGCCTCACTTCCTGTCAGCCTGCCGACCAAACTACACAGCGCTGGGCTGCCAGTCCACCATGCAGTACATCACAGAGCGCCGCGCCTGCACAGGCAACCCGCTCATTGTCATGTCTGCACGTAAATCCTTCCCGTCCAAGGATGCAGCACTCAGCGTCTACTCTGCAGTGTACACAGTGGTAGGTTGGAGCATTCTTGACAAGATAGTGCAAGATAGTGCTTCTGTAAAATGCTTGCTGCCGACTGAAACCGTGTTTACTTCTCCTCTGCTGATGTTTTTGGTTTCACTTTTACTTAATTCTATGAGATTGAAGTATTTAATTTTTTCTTGCTGAGAAACCCCTAATTTAAAGGAGTAGTTCAACATTTTGAGAAATACACAAATACCTTACTAAAAGTTAGATAAGAAGATTGATACCACTCTCATGTGTGTACAGTAAATATGAAGCTACCACCAGCATCCAGCTTAGCTTTGCACCAAAACTGGAAACCAGAGGGAGCAACTAGCAGCTAACAAAATCTACCTACCAACACCTCTAAACTTCAGTAATTAACATGTCATATTTTGTTTGTTTAAATAATCCAAAGGTGAATGAACTGAACAAGATATAATGTACTTAACGGGGTGCTGATAGGCAGATTTTGTTACATTTTAACAGAGCTAGACTAGATGTCTCCCCCGGTTCCAGTCTTTGCATTAAACCACTGGATGTAGCTTCATCTTAACTGTACAGACATGACAGTAGAGTTTTCTCATCTAACTTTCAGCAAGAAAGAAAGAATATTTTCCAAAATGGCTTTTCTTTTCTCCCCTATAGATCTCACAGATTGGGTTGAATCAGTGCTGCACAGCCAATATTTGAGCCCCATGCATTATCCCTGCTTATTCATATGACCTTAAAACCATTAGCTAGCTCCATTAGTGTGGTCGCTGGCGGCAGTCTTCACAATGCACATGAATTAATGAATCATGAGGAATACATAACTCTTAAGGTGAGTTTAGACTGAATGCAAAGAGATTTTTACCTTGCGTTTTTCATGCAAGTAAAGATCTGCTGGAGTGTGTTTATTTGGCCCAAACATTGTACCAAGACGCAAGCGATCTGTGCACCGACTCAAGTTGTTATTCTGCTGTTTTCGTGTGACAGCTCAGACTTCAAACTGACCTCAGATATGACCATATCTTTCTGTCATAGTCCTCCAAACCCTTTTCATTTTTTCTTCTCTCTGTACCTTTTTTATTTGAATCAAACTAGCTTTTTAGTGACTAAACATTTTCAGCTTGCATAGTTTCCTCACCTCAGTTGGTGCCCTCAAGATCAAATGTGCATCTGTAAACCAATAAAATGAATCTTGCAGTCTTTTATGTGCAATTTCACTGCCTCTAAAAGTGGTGTTTTTTTTTAGATAATTTTCTTGATTTTAATCAGAGGAAGAAGTACTGTTTCCTTCATTACCTGGTTTCTGAAAAATCCTAGTCAGATTGTAATGAGACAAACATGCTTGTGTGTCTTGTGTGGCTTCTTGTGTTTGTTGTACTGTACTGTGCGTGCCCTCCTCTGTGCCTTTCTGCAGATGTATGTGACACTGGTGTTCAAGACCAAAGGCACGCGGCTGACCAAGCCCACCATCAGCCTCACCCTTCTCTGTCTGGCCATGCTAGTAGGCGTGGTCAGGGTAGCCGAGTACCGGAACCACTGGGCTGACGTCCTGGCAGGATTCTTCACCGGGGCAGCCATCGCTGTATTTTTGGTGAGGAGAGAAGTCTGAGAAAATAACCCTGAACGTCAGCCTAAACGTTTCAGGTCCTCTCTTAACTCTTCCTCCTGGTCTCTGTCTCCAGGTGACTTGTGTGATTAACAACTTCCAGCAGTTGCAGCCCAGTCTTCCTCCACCGCGACCCCAGCGACCTGAGTCCATGCTGGGCATGCCCATGGTGACGCTTCCCTGTGTGGAGAGTCCACTCGAAAAGTTAAGTGGTCCTCAGGTAAGGGGCGGGGGTGGGTGTGAGGCACGGCTGCGCTCACAAAAGAGGGGCAGAGATACACACCCCTTGTCTCTTACCTGAATCCGTTGTCCTCCTTCCCCCCCCCCCAAAAAAAGAACAAATCCCCCAAACATGCATGCTCCGAGCCCCACCTTGCACCCCCAAGTCCTGACAAAAACCCAAGTGAATCCCTTAAATCTCTGCGCACGCAAACCTTGTTGTAGGCTGATACGAACACAGCTGAGATTTGTTCTACTGGTGTGAAATGAGCCGCGGTTACATTTCAGCCAGAGGATTGAACAAATTCTAGTGCGAAAGAGGCGCTACTCTACTCCTAAACTCTACAGTGTTACACATTTTCTTGTTATCGGGGATTTAGAGAATCACTTATCTCTGTGAGGTGAGTCAGCAGTTTGGCTGACACACTGGAGGTGTAATTTACCATTTGGATATAATGCAAAGCAGTTGGCTTGAGTAAAACTATGAATTCAGTGAAAAGTCATAACAGTTGTGGAGGTCCCGTCAAGTTATATCTGCTCTTCGACAGTGCTGCTTTTTCTAAAGAGATTTTCTCAGGGGTGGAGCAGCAGTCTAACACGAGTCCTCGTCCAAGTATTTAGGGAAATGTCTTGCGTCCTCTGTGGTCTGTCACTGTCACTAACCCTCACCTGACTGCCTCTTTTCCTCTGTCTCCCACCTTGCCTCTCTCCTCTCAATCTGCTCCCTTGTCCCTCACTCTCTTCCAGCATCCCGCACTCTCCTCCTCCTCCCCACTTTACAACACCTACGTCCAGCCATTCTGAACAACTTTAAATCTTTTTTGCCTGTCATTGTCACTCCTCGCTATCTCCGTCATCCGTCGCCTTATTTCTGTTCTTGCTCCGTTACATCTGTTTCCTCCTCCTCTCTCTCTCTCGCCCCTCATCCCGCGCATCGCTCTTGATTATTCTTTTCTTCACTTTTCTCTTTTTCCTTCGCCTTCTCTCTGCCCCGTCCTCTCTCTTTCTCACTCCTCTCTTTCCCCTGCAGACTCCGCGGGGATCTCCGTTCACCGAGATCACATGACCATCAGCCCTATCGGTTCCCCGCCACCCCCGATGTCCTCATACCGTCTCGCTCCATTTCCAGCGAAGTCTAGACCAGTCGGAGCAGCACTCGCCGCACTGTGCCGCCCATCCGGCTGGGCGGTATGCAACGCTGCACCGCTCCTATTCCACGCAGGTCTAGACCTCTCCCAACACAAGAAATACAACACACACACACACACACACACACACACCATCCTGTTGCCCTCTCTAAACCCTGGGGAACCGATAGGCAAACTCTTCAAAGACTTTCTCTTTGCTGGATACCCAGTAAAGTAAAATGCTGAACATTCAGTACAGAGTCAGGTACATCTTTTTCTTTTTTTCCCATTTTGAATATTCTAATTAAAGACTTTTTTTGTATAAACTCTATCATGTGAAGCTCACTTTCATCTTCAGTGGTGTGCTCTGTAAGGAAAAACACATCAAACTGTGACCACTGAGAATGTCCACAGATTTTTTTCCTTTTTTCTTTCACAACTGCATGAATGAGTTTTCACTTGTTTGAAGGAGGCACATGCTGAAAGCTAAACGTGATGTTGACCCCCTCTGTACAACTACCAGGACGCAGCTTTGATGTGTGCTGTCAGGAGGTTGCCATGTTGGACCAAAGAAACCCACTGAAGGATTTGTGTGCTGCTGAGATTTACCCATAAAAAAACATCCTTTTAGCAAGCCATACAAACACACACTCTCCAATTTCTCCCCATCTCTTTCTCTCACCCTCTCTCCTTATCTTGTCCCATTCACTCACACACCACCTCACACACACACACACACACAGAGAGTAGTCTGAGTAGCAGTGCCCTAGTCAGCTCCGCATGAAGTTTACTCAGATCAAAGGATTCATTTCATATCTCTCAGCAGAAGCACCAGACAAAAGCAAACAGAATGAAAGTACAGACATCTTCACGTGGCTATCCTCTTCATGTTTTTTCTCTCAGATGGTTGCAGCTTCGCCAAAACCTGATGTGAAAGACAAACACATTTGATAAGACAAAGCCAAGCTCCCGACTGCAGGTGGCACGACAACAGTGAGCCAAATAAAGTGCATCACATTCAGGAGCAAATATTTGTTTGTTGTATTCTTTTGAGACAAGGAGCCTTCATACAAAACACTTCACTTTCAGTGATGCTGACAGACTTTTTTTTTTTTTTTTTTGGCTGTTTTTATTTCACTCTGAAACGGCATCGCTCACCCTGAACTGGTATTATTTTTTCCACTGAATCTGGAAAAGATTCTCTATATTTATGTAATTATTGTGATTATTTTCTGAGGTTTTATTAATAGATTTATTTATTGACATGTACATACGATGTGATTACCATAAGCGCTACATGTGGCGTGACAGTTTTGCTGATTTTGATTTGCACACTCCCTCACATCCATGTTTTTTACTCACTTCTCCTCTTTTTTCTCTCCAAACGCATCTTTTTACAATTTTTATTTAGCTCTCTTTCTCTCTCTGTGGCGTTAGTATCTTGACTATCACTGTGCTGTGAAATGTTTCCCTCTGCTGGATGACACACACACACACACACACACACACACAGGCACACATGCAGACAAACACACGCAAGAATAAAGACCTGTTTTACAGAGCACACAAATAGACAAACATTCAAAAGCACACACATGCACAATCACACTTATATCCCCTAACCTAGTTGTTACTGTACGTCCCTTCCCCTTAAATCCACTTTCTAACAATGAAACTTGTTTGTATGATATTGTACATAGCTCTTTTTTGTATTGAGAGTGTGATTTTTACACGAGCATTACCAACACTCAAGTGTAGAGATTGGGGAAAATCTTGTATTTATTATGATGAAAGAGAGCAGTGTGTATGAAGGTGCTGAACCACTCTGAACCAACACTGGATCGCTTGGGAAAGGGCCACATTACTCACTCTTTGTATCAAACTACTTTAACTTGCCCACTGGAACAAGGTCAGACTGGGAGAGCTGTTTAGTCCCAGTTCAGATTCTACGTGTTCAAAACTTAATGAACTTTCTGTTTTGAATTCTCAACATAAATAGTGGGTATGAATACAGTTTTCCCTGTTTTTTCTGTCAAATCTATAGAAATGTTCAGAGTGAAATATACACAGTAACAAAGCTAGCATGAGGCAAGCTAACAAAATGAGAACATGGCTGTTAAAGCAGCATTAAGTGATTTTTTTAGGGCAGCAGAACGAGGTGGGATCAAAACACTGACTTACTATTACTGGATTAAGTTGTCTGTTGTCACATCCAGCAGATATAGAGCAACATTAGCATTCATTTGGTTGTGTTACTCATCCAATTGTGTTACTGGCCACCTGATGAATAGAAGTTACTTCTGTGTTACATCTAACTTTGTCTGTTTGCTGTTTGGACCTGGCCAGGTAGCACACAGTAGGTTTCTTGTGGTTTGGTTAGAAATAGCATCTCAAATATCTAGAAAGATGATTTCTTTGTAAGATAGTCTATAAACACATTAGCCATGACAACTTCACAAGGTGATTAAAGAAAACCCTGGTAGCTTGGCTAATGTTAGCTTCATTGATTTCAACATTTGTCTGAACATTAGACCGTGACTGTGTCTGTAGATTTGACAACAAAAAAGTTCGAAAATTATATTCACATCCACTATTGCTTGAAAAACGTTGTGCGCACAAGATTTTTAAAAAAGTCTTTGGCGACTCGGTAGAAATCTATGAACCAGGAGGATGTTGACTTTTATAACTTCTTCCAAGCCACGATCATGTGGCTAAACTGTATGTACAGCATAGCCATAAAGGATATGTGCTGTATTACCCTTATATATTATCAAGTTGATCCCAATCTCTTCTGTCTCATGTGAGAAAGAAGAAGTAGAGATTTACTGAGCATTTTGTACTTGTGAGAAGTTTGACTGCACTGTATAGAGGGAAAAAGAGATACTCTGGTGGTTCAGATGGCCAAGCCACATTTATACTGTACCGGATACTTACAGAAATATGAATTTGAGTCAGACTCATTACCTTTGCTGCATGACATCTTTTTGTTCCCTCATTTCTTTCTTAATGTTTTCTTAATGTTTCACTAAAGCAGACATGCCAAATAATCAAATAATCCTAATGGAAAAATAGTAGTAAAAGTACATAGTACAAGTGCAAGCTTCTCATTTGTGCAAAATCTCAGTATCTCTTCAGCAATGCAGTTAGTTAGCATCTGAGTCAGTGTTCACTGTGTGAGCCCTGCCTTAGTACAAGAAGTACATGAATGGGATACAAAGGAATACACACCAACAGCAAAACAGCCTCCAGAAAGAGCCAGATTCTCTTCAGGTCAGAATATGTTCTCCTCTGGTTCAACTGTCAAACACCACAGCTTTACTTTCCTGTAAAGTCTTTAGTAAGTCATGTTTTAAATCAAAGAACAAACACGCTGCAGTTGACTGACATGTGAATAAAAAGCACGGTTCTCCTTCAGATCTGCAACTCTGAGAGAGACAACACTTTCCCTTTGATCCTGTTGCAGCAAACCCTCTGTTTTGTAAAGATTAGTGTGATGAGAACAATAAATGGATATTGCTATAAGAAAACCTGTCTGTGTCAGTGTGTCTGTGTTTGTTTTGTTACATATTCACACAATGATTTGTGTGATTTTGTGTGCGTGTGTTTCTGTGAGCATGTGTGTTCATCTTGTGTAGATACACACAGGTGTCCAGTATGTGTGTGTTGTTTGTTTGTGTTTTTGTGTGGCATTCTTGGTTGCATTATGGGTAGTGTAGGATACAGTGTTTTTGGAGCTAAAAATAACTATAATATATAATACGGTCTGCCTCTGCTGTTTGGGCCTCAAAAAGTTATATAAATGAAACTATTTGATAAGTGGCAATCAGTCGTTGGTTGACTGACAGGAGTGCATTGACCTCAACCAGTCTCTGCTTTCAGGGTCACAAGCCAAAAAACTGAGAGCCACTGGTTTAATTGAAGTACACTGAACACATCGTCCTGTTCACTGCCTTGTGACATGGTGAATGATCATGTTAGAAATAACCACTAGAAATGGTAAATTGTGGCCACAAAGGGATGCAGGTCAGTGACAGCACTCTAATACGACCCTACGTGTTCCTCAGCAGGAATCAAGATTCATCAGACCAGGCAACATTGTTCCAACTGTCAGGTTTTGGTGAGTTTTGTTGTGCCTGTAGCAGCCACAGATTTCTGTTCTTGGCTGACAGGAGTGGAACCTAATGTGGTCCTGGCTGTTATGGCCCATCTACTTCAACATGTTTTTTATTCTGAGATGCTTCTCTGCTCACCACAGTTGTAAAGAGTGGTTATCTGAGTTGCCATAGCCTTTCTGTCGGCTGCTCTCCTCTGACCTCTCTCATCAACCAGACGTTTCCATCAACAGAACTGCTGCTCACTGGATGTTTGCAGTTTTTGGCACCATTTTGAGTAAACTCAAGCGACTGTTGTGCGTGAGCATCCCAGGAGATCAGCACTTTCAGAAATACTCAAACCAGCCCCTCTGGCACCAACAATCATGGTACAGTCTACATCACTGAGATCACACGTGAACGTGTCAACAAGCATTGCACTGCTGCCATACGACTGAATTGCATTAATAAGCAGGAGTACAGCTGTTCCTAATAAAGTGCTTTCTGAGTGAATAACATAAAATGAATACAGTCAAGAAAAGTACAAGTATGTCCAAATTTTACTTAAGTACAGTTCTTGAGTAGATACTCTCCACCATTGTCTGTTCCATCATTTAAAGGGGGTGTACAGTTAACACACTTAATAAATACATCATGAGGGTTACTTTCCTCCAACTGCTCTCTCCAGCTGAATAGGACTCACCATGACTTGTAAACTCAGAACACTCCCAGTTCAGCCTACTGTATGCTGTGACAGGCTCAGCGCTGCCATCATGTGGTTCAGTGTGTTCTTAGCCATCACACACTTGACATGAATCTGCTGCAGTCCTGGTGAAGATGCATCATGTGAGAATAAAAGTGGAGAATTTGATATCTCAGAATATTCATATATTCTGTATGATTTTACAGTTTCGTAACTCACTCATATGGATTATCAGAAAGTATAAATATGAGTATGCAGGTCACTTGTGCAGGGAGTGACGAGGTGCATCTAAACCACCTGAGATTCAAAGATAAAACCAAGCTTCACATTCGGTCTCTGTCCTGTCACTCTCATATATTCTAATTAGGAATTTCTATGACTCCTGTGACTCCCCAGAGATTATGCATTTGCAGCTTAATTCCACAAGATGGCAATGTACATCATAGACATGTATATATTGTTAGGGTGCTACTGAGAGCCAGCTCTAACACAGCATTCATCTTTTCAGACATCTTACACGAAGAGATTTCTCAAACTGTGTCATGAAATGAAAGGAACAATCAAACAGTGGCTAATGAGAAGATCTGCACCTGTGTACGCTAATGAGACATAATGAGATCCATTTTCTTAATGTCATAGATAATGGAAAGAATTACTTACACATCTGTGTCTGTGCACCCTTCACTCTGCATGCTTGATTTCCACAGCGAGTGGTTTTTTTGACTCATTTCAGGAATTCACACCCATAAAACACAGAGAACATTATCCATGAATTACACTGAAATGCTGATCAAAGAAACCTTACAGTACAGCTGACACTAATTGCAGCCAGCTCAATTCTCTAGACTTTAGAGAGATGCACCTGCAATTCCTAAAAAACCTCTGCTTGACTGAATTTAAACGACCACCAAACATCCCAGTCAGAGAGGTTCAAAGGATGACGCTGTTTCCTTGGTGAAATCCCACCTGCAGCGTCTTTCTGTCTCCTTTTTTTTTGCCCATACAGGCCTCATTAGTGTGGGCAGCACAACTCCCTGTGTTAGTTTGCTGGGAATTTTAATTCCACAGTGTTCTTCTCTGCATTCCAATCACAAGAGTTTTCTGGTAATTTGAGGTAATTTTACTTGCAACCAGCATGCTCTTTTGGTTTTGAAGGTAAACGTGATCAGTGTGACCAAATGTTTTAATACTAGCACAGTGCTGAGTGGTTTTACAGACTGTGGATGAAGGTGCGTGTGAGGGGAAGAAGCCAAGAGAATAGAAACCAGAGATTAAGAAGAATGTGATATTTCTTGGAAAGTAACTCTGTTTTGTCCTGGTGGAAATGAATATATCTGAGATTACAGTGTTTTTCTGTGCATTACCACAAGTAGTGAATGAGACGGCACGTAAGAAGAGACTCACCCAGACAAAACACCATTAAAATGAAGATGGTGGGTAGATAAATAGAGCGGATATCTTTAAATTAGACTGTATTTAATTGAATAATTAAATAAATTAAATGTGCACAGAGAGTTTTTTGGGGGGTGGAAAATCATACTTTCCTCTTGGGGTGTAGGTGCACTGGGGGAATTTGGACCCATTACCTCAGCATTTCTAGATGGAAATCATCATAAGTATTTCACATCAGGCTTATTGAACTTTTTATAGTTTATTAATTTCAATCTTTTGTCCACTAACCCCTCATCCCACTGAACAATGATTAACAACTCATTGCTTTAGCAACCTTTACACAGCAGGCCTGTGGATGTGCATGGAGCTGTAGTGAGAGTGATACTCTCTTTGTAGGGTACTGTCTTTTTTTTTTTTAGTCTTCTCATAAACCAAAAGCAAAAGTGTAATGAATTTATTAACAGTGTGTTTATCTGCTCTAACCAATGTATGCAACTGTTATCATGTCCCACTGACTAGCTTGGTACCTACAGTAATAACTTTACTTCCAAGGCCGAGGAGTTAATCATCAACTATTATTATTTTGTGAAGCTACAGGTAATGCTGACCAAAAAGCTACGCAACTAGTTTATCTCATAGATTGTATTGTATCAAAGGAATATCTGCTGTGCATGCATTTCCCCACAGAGGTTAGGCTAACATTACAGTCTCTGTAGATCCCCATAGATAGCTTTACATTTGCCAAAAACATCAGTTAGACCCATGAGGTAAGGTCTCATCTTACGCCTACACTCTGGTAATACTAAAAGTGAAAACACGTGTGTAAGCTTAGCAGCTAAACAGTGTTAAGTTAAAACAAAATGATGAAAAAATGACAAAATTTCCTTCTCATACTCACAATACTAAGACAAACTATCTGGTGCATATTTAATACTGATTTCTCTATTAAAATGAATAAGCTAGAAAAATTAAAAAGTCAACCAGAGACAACATTTTGCATATGTTCAGAGCTAGAACAAAAGCTCGTTGTCTTTTGTAGTTCATACCAATCACTTTCAGTAGCAAGTGTGTTATGGACAAGATTGAAAGGGAATAAAGCCAACCCACAATGATTAGTAGATCACTTCATTTGTTTGAATTCAGTTCATTTTCAATCTGAAATGTAGTTCTAGGCCCTGATTTATATTCTCAGTCCTGGTACAAGTTTTTACAGCAGTGCAAGCGAGCAGGTGGCAGATGAGGAGGAAAGCAGAAAGAGAAAAGGCACCACAGAAAATCTATAACAACCAGACAACGGGGCATTCCCACCCGAATCTCAAATTCCATCCCACTCTGTGTTGTCTTCTGTCTGCTGGGATACGGGACCTGTTTCTAAAAGCAGGCGCTGTGGGTTTGGGGCATCAGTTTCCCCTGACAGTTTGGAGGTGAGGCACAGTCAGCTGAGGTGCTTCATTGAGGAAGTTGCACATGTCATCATCGTGCTTAAGTGGAGGAGAGGAGGAGAGACAAGCCAGATGAGTCATGATGGGACAGACAGACGTGAAAGGGAGGGAGGGGAGAAAGGAGAGAAAGTGTGTGTGTGTGTGTGTGTGTGTGTGTGTGTGTG
>BRZM01000244.1:0-35788 GCA_033238685.1 Lates japonicus | reverse complement strand
CACACACATACTGGGACCTGGCATAGGCTGCTCTGCTACCCATTCGAGTCTGACTGCTTTACATTAGTACCACCAATATTATGTAATGTGGCATGAAGCTGAATGTTAAAATTCAGCCTTGCAGGAGATGGGTTCTGTCCGGTGGGATTTGGAAGTCTTAAGATGATCTGCTCACTCTTTGCTCTCCACTTTCTAATAAATGCAGGCCATTGTTTGGAGTATTGTACTGATGTAACAACCATTGAATGAAAAAGAAAGCTACTCCTCTCTTACTGGAAGACAGTATCAAGTCTGCCATCTTGTGTTCATTTTCAGAACAACAGCAACTTCAAATCGGTGGAAAATTGCAGTCACTTTCTGTAAATCCCACAGTGTTCTCTTCACTTCTTAATGTGTGATCGCTGCATAGACAGACTGTTGTTCCTTGGTACTATACAAAAACTATTACGGGGGGAGACAATGGTCAGAAATCCATGATGACAGTAGTGTAGTTTGACTTTTTTGGTAGAGCAGGGGAGAGACTTTTTCTCTCTCCGTATTTATATTTTAATTCAATCTTCCTTTGTAAGACTTACTGTATAGAAAAGAGGTCGAAATACTTAAATAGATGGACTTAATGTGTGCCACGATACTTACTTAAATAATTAGTCCTGCAGACATGTTTTCAATTCACAGGCGATTTGAACTCACACTCTTTATTGTCTTCTTATATGTCACTGCACAAAAAATCTATTCCCTTATGTGTAAATTGAGAGCTTATTGGTAGTGCAACAGTTAGTTGCTTTTGTCTTAAGTATAGAGAGTGGCTGGAATCATTACTAATTATAATGTGTATATTGGATGAGCACATTATTAGTATAAATATACATAGAAATTATATGAATGTTTAAATCTGGGTACATCACCGTTAAATTTTCCCTTTATTTTTGGTTATAACTCCTTTCAGTGTTGTACCATCTCAAATGGATACTAGGCTCAAAGATGTCAGCTATTCACTTGAATGAAAATTATTTGTCAGTGCATATAAACCTATAACACATATACTACTTTATATTACTTGTGCACTATTAGGTATCAAAGCACTTCTGCTCCCAAAATTCTATTAGCCAAAAGGAATTCCTTAATCCTCAAATAGTTCACCAAATTTAATAAACGTATGAGCCTTTAATTCATGTGTAATATCTGTGAAGAGCTCTGCTGCACTGAAATTTAAAACCTCAAAAATCAAAATAATGGCATGTCTTGTCCTAATCTACCTATAAAGGATGTCAAATAATTTCAACAGCTGTGCTCCAAACAGCAGTAGCTGCCAGCAATTACACACAATTTCTCCAGACTGCGTTTAATTCCAGTAGATTATAGGCTGCTAAAGAAGATATTGTAGCAGACTATTTATTTAGAAAATACTATGTTACATTTATTATCATGTACCTGTATATGGTGCTGGAAAGCACACAAGGGGCTTTCTCAACCCTTCTGGCTGCAAGACTGTTGTTACATCTCAACCTTCTCCCACTGCTGAAACACAACAATTAAACTTAAGTTGAATTTAAATTACATGTTTATTTGTTTGAATAATAGCTGTTTTTTGACTCACTACCTGCAATACAGCACTAATTAGTCTCCTCCTGAGATAATTAAATATTTTGAGCCTTGGTAAGTTCAAACATTGCTCAGAGGGCCCAAGGGAGGTTAATAATTACTGTAATTGACTTAAGACGGCAGCATAATGATTTATTCTGCCAAGTGTTTCCTTGGGATTACAACTAATGTTATTGTTTTAGAAATGCACTGTTCCAAACTCTCCTCATAAAAAGGAGAGCAGAGGAAAAATCCAGCGTTATTATTTTAATATAATACATGAATATAGTTTGCACGAGCACCCTTGAATGTTACTCATATGTGAATGTGTTTCCGCAAATGTACTGTATGTGTACTCCTGCATGTGCAAGTGTGTGCACACAAGAATGTGTGTATATGTGTATATATGTATGGTACGATGAGTATGTTCCTTCCATTTGCATACTCTTAATGTCAGAATGTCAAAGTAAACACCTGAAGTTTTATTCATATGTTAATGTTGCATAAATACTGCTCATTCTATATTTAAATATTTAGATTTCTTCTATGGGAATTTACAGTATTTTCTGTTCTTGAACATTCTGATAATCTTTTCCTCCAGGAACAGATGGTTCAATATTTTCTCATTATTCAGTATATTCCTCCATGTCAAATGTAGTTTTCAGAAAACCTTCATCACTCTTTTTTTTTCCCACTGGTGTTTTATGTGTGCAAGGATAATTTCATTATCCTTTGTGGCCTTCTCCCTGTGTCTGATTGTGTTTTATAGGTTATCTGAGAAAAGATCCAATCAAGGCTCCAAATACCCCTGACCTCAGGGCAGAGCCGTTGACATTTCCTGTGCATCTGGAGCTCTGTCTCATGACTGTGTCTATTCCAGTGAAAAAAAGACAGCGGCTGCTGCTCTGCTTTTTGCCCATATGTCAATTTCAACTGAACCAAACAAGCAAAGACTTTGATTATTTAACCCTGGTACATCAGAAGGAAAATCACATGAATCCCAAGTACCTCTCTGTATGAAATTCAGAGTGCAGGGTAAAGGGCAATATACAGAAACAGTTTTTATGTGTAAACTTTAGGGCCACAGCATGGATTCTGGAAATACTGAGGTCATAGGTTCAGTTCCCCTAACACAAATTCCACACCCTTAGAATATTTGGATGAAATACAAAAAAGAAGGCCTGTAAAAAATTGATTATTTGGTTTTTCATATTAAGAAAGAGTCAAATTTAAATATACTTTGTCTAGAAATCAGCCTATTAAATACCCAACATGGGCAATGAAAGTGTAGAAGTTAGTGTACCTACTAGTGTAGGTAGTGAACTAGCTAACCAGGCTAACTTACATTACAGCAGGCAAACACATTCTTTCCTATCTTTGTACTTGTGTGTTTGGTTTAGGAAAAGTGTAAATGAAAGATTGAAAGAAACCGCCATCCAAATATACAGAGTACAACTCAACATGTGGAGGCATCTGAAACACGCCTACTGTTCCAGGTTATTGTTGCTAACAATGCTAGAAACAGAGAGCATGACCTCAGTGTGGTAAGCGGTGGTAAACCGGACCTTTTACCTGAGCTGTTGACCTGTATGACTTCAGCTATCAGAACAGTAACCACAGCAGTTTCTGGACACCTCTAGTAGTCTTATTCTTTAGTGATGAGGATGGACAAGACTCAGCAGGTTGTTTGTTCACATCACTGCACTGCATCTTCTCCTGTTCATGAAAGTGTTTTACCAGCTCATCACACCTTAAGCAAAGGCCAAAACCAAAACTGACCTGCTCCACACTTCCGATGTTTTAAGTTTATATATATACTTCTCATACTTCTATAGCTCAGCATATGGACATCCACTGCAGGGCTACTGTAAAACCAATTACCTCTTTGTCCTGGGCTACAAGCCAACCACCTTTCTCCTTCCAGCAAATGTCCTCAAGGTTGAAAAAAAAAAAATCCACTTCACACAGACTTTATGCTTCATCTAAACAGAACCAACAGGGATGGCACCGACCCAAAGACTCGGCCGGCTTGCAGATTTTTTACACTGCCCTGCTGTGGCCTGCCCTTCGTCCTGTCTCACACCTTGATGAGAACAGCCTTTTGGCCTGTGGTGAGGTGAAGTAGCCTGCTGTATGAAATTGTTCTCCTAATATAATAAACTGTGTCGTTGTTCTCATTACAGGTTAATTACACTAAGTCATCAGGGACATGAAATTTCCATGCTTGGAAATGTAAATTAAGGATTTGTTTAGTGAGACTGACAAACTTAATTAAATAAATGAGATAACAAAAGCTTTCAAAAACTCTTTAGAGATTCTTATGAATTCAGTAGAAAGGCATTTTATACCTGTATATTAGTTTGGAATCAAAATGCAGTATTTAAATTTCCATTCATTTCACACTCAGTTATGAGTCACTTCCACCCATTTCACACTAAAACTGTAATTACTTCACTTTCACACAAAACAAACCAACACGTGTGTTTAAAGGACACATATGAAAAATGTATGTTATCATGTAACATTTGATAAATTTTAATAAATTTGACATTTTGGAACATGTGCTCATTCACTTCCTTGCTGAGGGTTAGATGAGAGGATTTACCACTCTAATGTCTGTACATTAAATATGAAACTACAGCCAGCAGCTAGTTAGCTTAGCTTAGCACATAGACTGGAAACAATTAGCCTGGCTGTGTCTAAAGGTAACAAAATCCACCTTCCAGCACCTCTGCAGCTGAAAAACGAGCACATTCTATCTAATTTACTTAATGCATACAAAAACCTCTCTGCTGGTTGCCTGGCAACTTCAGGCTTATGATAGGACTGTAGAAAGTTCCTGTGCCCAACCAAGAATTAGTTCAGCATGTACCCCAACCAAAATCACAATATGTTGTTTTTACACTTTTCTGCTAATTAAACAAGTGAAATATTAGTTGAACCTTGATTAGGTAGCTTTAGAGGTGCTGATAAGTGGGTTTTGTTATCTTTGGACAGAGCTAGCAGTTCCTCCCTGTTTACAGTCTTTGTGCTAAGCTAAACTAATCAGCTGCTGAGTTCAACTTCATATGATGTCACAATGGGATAGATCTTTCCAAATCTGGGAAGGAGAGAGAATAAGCAGAGTTCCCAATATGTCAAACTACTCATTTAATATTTGGACTTAAAAGGTGTCAGTTCATCCAAATTTCACACAACATATTTTCCTTTAAAGTACAAAACAAATTTCAGACACTTCACAACCGACTACACACAGGAAACTGCTTTTTACATGCTTATTCCTGTCATATTATCTGATATTATTTGAATACATTATTATTCCCATACATCTTTATTTCACTGTGCTGCTCCTATGATTGGCATCTGATCTGCTTTAATTAGCAGCTTTAGTAAATCTGTGAGGCTCTCCATTGTTAGAGAAAGGATTAGATTCATCCTGTCTTAACACACGCTTTAAGTCGACACAAATATCATTTATCCATCTCTGTGTGCTTTCTCACACAGTCACTCACTCAGTTAGTCAGTCACTCTGCCCTTTATTGCCTCTCTGCTAGGACTGGAAAGGAAGTATTGAACAAATTTGAATTTTCACAGTAAAACCTAATTTCAGTTTTGCTTTCTGGTTGTAATCGACCCTTAATGCCTAAGATATCTCCTACTGCATTTCTGAGGTTCCATGGGATTGAGTGAGTATTACTACCTTCATATATCTGCAGAGAAGGACCTTAATACTCTGTCAGGCAACGTGTAATCCATTTTTCAAAACATCTCTGACTCCACACTTGATTCTGACACACTCACTACTTTAATAGAGGTTGCGATCTGCTCTGTCTCCCTTTCTATGATAGAAGTGACCCGAACAGAATGATTCATTTTCAAAGCAATTCATTGAAACTTATACCTTTGTAACTATCAAATGTGTGTTACTGCATCTATTTTGATCTTGCCTAATGAGCTTTTAGCACCACACAATATAAGCCCAAGGCTACAGGCCAGTATGTGAGTGTGAGAAGAAAAAAATCCTGTGTGTGTGTGTGTGTTTGTGCGTGTGGTTGTGTGGTGGAACCAGATAGACAACCCTGACTTGACGCGTCATTCTGCAAAATGACTCAGAAACTGACAGAACAAAGAGGTCAGACAGTTGCCATGACAAAGGACAACCCACTCTAAAATGAAAAACAACTCATTAGCAGGCTGTAATTAACCCACAACAACTCTGTCAATATTCTGACAATGTAGCATAGAGTATATGGATACATTTGATTCTGTTTAAGGTTACATGTTCCACATGACTTCACGTTTTTCTCCAGGTGTGACCATTTCTTCCTGCATTCCAAAGCCTACTGACAACCGATGGTGTTTCCTTGTCGCCTGAGTAGTGTGCTGGGATAAGCTAGATCTAATCATATCTCTAACTGTCTTTCAAGGAAAGACAAAAAAACATAATGCCTTCCTTATCATGCTGTAATTCCCTGTGCTAGCTGCATAACCACCCTGTGTGCTGCAGGATGAGTGTATTTCGCAGTTATTTAAAAGACCATACCAGTGTATTTGTGAGTCCAATCTGACATGTTGAGATCACTTGTTTAATCTAATACTCCAAACCCCAGAAATACTCAGTACACAATAATATAAAACAGTATCAAAGAATGTTTGACATTTTTGCTCAGAGAATGACTCAATTAATCCATCATCAAGATAGTTGTTAATTTTCTGCGTATTCATTAACTGACAAATCTTTCAGCTCTTCTTTAACTTTTTATAAAGATTTTCTTAAAAGGTATTTTGTACAGAACGGTGCAGATAAAGGCGTCGACCGTATTGCTTCATTATGTGTAAATATGTGACCCAAGCAAGAGTCAGGTAATAAGATTTTCATTCTAAACCCAATGCAAAACGATTAGCTATAACGTTATATAATGATTTGTAACCAATGAGCTTAAATATGCAAAACCACAGATATGGTCCTTTAAGTCTCCACTATCTTTGCTGCCGCATGTTATCATTAATAATATAGAAATGTGGCCTTTGTTCCTCGTGGGTGTAGCCTGTGCCGGGGGGTGGGGGGCGTGTGCACAAGGGGGTGGGTGCGTGTCGACGTCACCGCTCGGTCTTTACTGTCAACGCCAAAATAAAAGGAAAAAAAACTTTTGTATTGGACTCATGAGTAAAAACACGTTGTAGAGAGGAAAGAAGGCAGTAAGAAAAATCACTGTCTTATCCTGCCTGTAATGGTTGTTCGGACACGGCGTTGTTCACGTAGCAGAGGAGGCTTTTTTTCTCTTTCCTGGGGTCGCACAGGGAGAGCCAGCGGGCTGTTTCAGTTTAGCCGACTTGCTAGCTAACGTCAAGTTGTAAGAAAGTGGAGAAGACGGTGGCTAAACGGGGCTTATCCGCCTACACAGACCTATGCGACGGATAGCAGGTAACTGAGCTCTCCCTGCTCCTTCCACCACGTCAAATATAATGCGCATGCTGTGTTTCTTCTTTACACAATTGAGTTTTTTTTTTGCCGTACACATCTTGGGACTGTAACAGCTCTGTGCCCCTCTCCTGCTGTCTGTGGCAGCAGCACCAATAGCATACGTAGCAGTCCTTACAGTTTTAACCAACAAGTTTGCCCCAGAAATTCGTAGGGTTGCGACTTGGCCGCCGGCTCGACTGCTTGTTACAACTCGTTCAACACCTGCTTGCCTTGTATAGTCAAGCTCCGTCGCCTTGTGATAATGTGGCCAGTGTTTATGGCATGTGACACGTTGCTCAATAACTGTCTGCAATGCTTTATTATGTATTTACACCGACTGCAACGCATGTTAAATGCATCAAGGAAAGGAAATCGGTTACTGTTAAATACATACACCATTTACTTTTAACTGCACAAGCCAGTTTCTATTGTGTAACGCGCTCAAAGCTCCAAATCACAGAGGAGTGTTTGTTTGTTGTTAGTCTTTACACTAAATGCGAACGTTTCTGCCATCTTAAAAATGGCAATAATCTTCAGTTATTTATCAGTATTCATGTCATGACCCAACCTTCCTGCAGAGATTTGTTAAGATCAGGCTGGCCAAGGACTGTGCCTTCAGAGCTGCTACAGAGCGAGTCAAACCCATTGGTCTGGTGTAGCAATGCGGTAGACAGGGGCCGGTGTAGATTTCCAAGGGAACAGGAGAAATTGAACCGCTATTATTTATGTTTGGTCGATATGTCACGGGGTCATGGTTTGCTGACAGCAGCAGCATAGTGCTGCGGAACAAGGTCAAACGTGGACGGCAGAGCACCTCTCCTGTCCGGGCTGTCAACCGCAGTGAGGAGGCTCTGTATGCTGCCTCTTCCCATGGGGCAGTGTGAACCAGCCTGCCAGGTGAGGAATGCCAATGAATTATTCAGGCACATGCTGCATATGATCAACGTGGCCTAGGAATGTGCATAGCTGCTGCTGGGGACAATGAGAGGCTCTCAGGGTGTTGTGGCTCCTCCAAGAACAAAATGCTGCTTCAGCTTCCCTGTTGAACGTGCCAGTTTCTAGTGAATGGGGCATTGGAAAGCTCAGTGGAGTAGGAGTTGCACTTCTTACAGCTGCTTTGATTTGAGGGAAATGTGTATTTCAGAGTTGTCAGAGATCCTGTCTATTTTGATCCATTTTGAAGTTAACTCTGCAGATCTCTCAACTGTGTGGAGCTCAAGTGGAAATGTATTCAGAAGAGTGCCTCTGATGGCTCTGAGCAAAGCTGTAATCTTCATGGCACTATTTAAACTGATGGTTTTGCTTGTGGTACTATGTCCTGAGGTGCTTTGTTTTCTCCAGTAGCTTGTTCTTGTACTTCCTTCTACTTCCTTGTATTTTATGGTACAGTATGCACACATGACATGGGACATTTTAGAGTAAAAATAGAACTTAATGTAGGCTACAACATGCCTTCAGTGTCATAAGCAGCACAGAGGCTAAACTACTTAGGTTGCTTTGCAAACGCAATGCCTACACAAAATATATGGCTACATTATATTAGGTTCCCACTTTTGTGTCTGCCAGCCTGTAGTAATCGTTACCTTTCACAATCCTAATCATCGGCTCTCCTGGAATAAGTGGTTTTAAATAGCTTGCATAATTTCTGTGCCCTAATCAGAATTCCAGTGCATTTATCAGGCCAGAGTCCAGACCAGTGCGGATACAGTATGTTGTAACAGCTGATGTTACTCAAGAACAAATGAGAGGTCATGATGAGGATGCACTTTAGTGCACTCAGTGTTGTGACCTTTTTTGTCTCAAGTTATTGTTGATTAATAAGGGCTCTTATTTGGATATTGATGAACAGTTTTGCTGCAATAATAGTTGCAATATCTTTTGGGATTTGAGAAGTTGCGAGCTCAGAAACAAAGCCAAATGATAATTTTTGTGATATGCTTACAACATGATGCAAACTGCAAACTACTAGGACTAATGTACTTTCTATTAATTCCATCTATTTACAAATGGAGGCCAGGCAAGAGTAAGTGAGTTGTTGGTGCTCCAGCCTAAGACATGAGGTGGCTCAACACAAAGTCTGATTTTTTAGTTTTTTACTGTAAGTAACTCTGGAAAGCCAATGCTGTAACGTCAGTCTAAAGTGAGTGGGAGAATGATTTTGTGGACTGAGTGTGGAAGATTATATTTCTATACTATCCTCACTGAACCATGCTTGCAAAAGAACTGATTTTGCTGCTTTTGAAAATATTGTGCTTTTTCATTTCATCTCCACTGATTGCCTGAGACAGGCTTCTAGTTTGTTGACCTGAGTGAGAGCAAACAAATCTCTTCAGTTAGTTTGTTCACTGTGAATGTGTTTACAGTTTACATGATAACATCCTGTGTCTGTGTTTGCTCTCATTAGTTTAAATTGGTGTTTGTCCAGCACTTAAACTCCTCTGTCTCCTCTGGCTAATATTACTAATACTGATAACACTTAAATCTGTAAGTAAATCATCTGTAAATCAAAGTGTTTGCAATAAGGAATCAGAATAATGCTCTAATACACATTAATTTAAACATAAATAGAGGAATAGTAAAGTACATTTTTGAAGTAAAATACAGTCTAAAAACTTGTCACACAGTCTTCCACAGCCTCTGTCTCATGAGCTGAGCCAGTTGCTTCATCTTGACAATCCTCTTTTCTTTCCTTGCTCAGCCTTTGTTTTCTTCTCAGGGATTTTTGGTGTGTCCTAAATAACTCACTGTAATCCCCTTGCAAAATATGCATAATAATGGTGACCTTTTATTCTAAATCTAAATGCTGTGTTAGCCACTGTATTCACAGCACCCACTAACTTTTTTCTGTTTCTGCCACTCTGTGTTTTTCCCTTGTTGCCCTTAACTCTAGTGCCTCTCTTGTGCCCTTCATCTTCCCTTTCTGTGGACTGCCTTGCTTGTCTAAAGCTCTCATGTTACTCACATTAGACAGCCCATGTCTAGGGCGTAGTTTTTTCCCCTTCTGTCTCTTTTCCTTTCTTTGTGGACTGGATGAACCACACTGGGTGCTGCTTCACCCTCTCACCACCACTGCCACCTCAGTTTCTCTTCTGGTGCTGGCCAGGATGACTGACAGTCATCGATTGAACCTGTCCATGTGTATCACCCTCTCTGTGTCCTGCCCCTACCCCTCCCTTCCCGTCTCCCTCCCTGTTATGTTTAGGTGAGTGATGGAGACGAGAGAGTTGACCGTGGTAGCTGGCAGCTTCGTGGGTTTCCAGCTACTCTTCTCAGTGGCCAGTCCGCGGCTCTCCTCTGCCATCGCATCTGGTTATGGACGGCTGCCTCCCACCAAACTGACCGAGTGGAACTCCAGGTGTGTCACAGGAAGCCACTACTCCCTCTCCATAGCCAGGCCTCTTTTTAACAGGCCAATCCTCTGGTAGTTTGATCTTAGTACCAAATGGAAAACAGAGCTGGACTCAAGTTTGCAATGCTATGGCAGTTTGCCAGCTCAGGACATGATAAGAGCTCCACCATAGGTCTGCACAAGAGGTTATCACGTTTTTATGTTATGTATGACTAGGCTCATCGCACTAAAGATTGGGTCCCTCATTATCAAATGAACCTTTTGTTGTTTCACTTCATTTGTTTTGTGTTTACTTTTTCTTTGACACTTCAGTATTCAACATTTTTTGAAATTGCACTACAAATCTACAGAGACACATTTCCTGAGAATATTATTGTTGTTTAATGTTGCGATGTCGTGACATTCTGACAGAACTGACCCCACAAGTGTTTTTGGTGATGCAGCTCTGTTGAGATGTTTCCTGATGAGCCTCAGGCCTGCTCATCATCATTCCACACAACTACAGCTGTGATGTGAACGGCTGGTGGAGTGCAGAGAGGTTTTAAGTTTCAAGCAGAAACCTCAGGGGTGAAGTTCGGAGGACAATAATTTGTAGTTGCATAACATCTTTCACTGGCTGTTAGTGGCTGTTTTTTGCTCCTCCACCTTTTCTCCTCTCCCTGTGTTGCTGTCTGTGAGTACTCACAGATAATCCTTGATTCATACAACTATAGCTTACATCAGCCTGTCCACAATTGAAAGTACAGAGAGTATTGACCGAGGAATTCTAAACAAGTCAAAGGTTAGACACTGATGGTTCACTTTAGAGTGGCCTACCATTGCATAACAGCCTGCTCTCAGTGTGTCAGTGTGTTGTTTATGTAACCACAACTTAAGTGCAAGTAGAGAAGAGAGAAAGCATTTCCAAAGAAAAAGCAGGGTCACAAACTAGAGAACTCTTGTTAATATTTTTTCTGCTCATCTCTCTTTTCTTTCTTGTCTGCCCACCTCTTTTTAATCGTGATTCCTCCTCTTTCATGAATATAATTAGTAACTTTTCAACACAAGAATCAAAGAGTGGCTGTGAGATTTATAACATGCCCCACACAGAGAGTGATATGAACACTGGCTTTTACCAACTTCCTTTAGCCAAGTTCCTCCATGTCTGTTCCATTCTTAGACACTTGACTCTGATTCAGCAGTTATTGTGGACTCATCTGCACATACAGTGGCCCATCTGTAGAGCCAGTCTTGGCCAGGGCTCAGACCAGCAGCTGCTGCCTGTGGACAGGGGCCACTGTGCCCCAGAGGCTGCACTGACAGTGGAGGAACTGTGATACTGGTAGAGGAGAGATAAGAGCCTGTGGACCTCTGAAGTATCTCTTAAGTGTCCCAGATAACTACTCTAAAGGTCAGGAGTGATGTTGTATCAGGCCTGATGAAAACAAAGTTACACTCACGTGGACATGGGACAGTTTTATTGTGTAGGCATGCAGGAACAGACATGTAACAGGACAGCAGAGACATATGCACTCCCTATTTTAATGATTATCCATTTGTTAAAATTCCTGACTGTTAACTCCTCTTAGTTTACCGTCATGTTTATTAATTTGATGTTGTGTGTTTGTGTCTGTCCTCAGGCTGGTGTCAACTGTGCACGCTCTGATTGTGGGCTTGTTCTGCCTGTACATCCTGTGGTTCGATGATGCGGTCAACGCCAACCCCGTTTGGTAAGAGGAACAGAAACTATTTCATGAGTGAAATATCCAGCAGCACTGTAATACAGTGAAATAAGAGAACATGTGACACAAATATACAAATACGATGAATACCATCCTATAAACAAAATGGAAATGATGCTGTGTACCCCATTCAAAAAAGATGTATACAAATGCTGACATATTATGCCTTGTCATTCTGGCAGCCTAAAAAAAGTAGTGTGGATGCTTTAGGTGCTTTTAGGAGAAACCTGTCTTCACACAGCTGCCTTTTCAGACCAGCAGCCATGACTAGCTCACCAGGGAGAGAGGAAACAGATGAAGGGATGAAGATGGGAGGTGGGGAGCAGTGAAGTATCGTCAGGGATGGTAGTTAATGCCTTTTGGAGAGATGACGATGGCGCTCCCTTCATCAGAATGAAAGCGAGAAGGGGAGAGAATGGATCTAACTTGTCAGCGCAGTCTCCAGAGAGTTGTAGATTCAGTGGATTTAGCCTTTGATTATTGTCTTTACTGTCTTCTCGCTGTCTCTGTCTTCCACTCACTCTGCTTCTGCTGACTCTGTTATGTGCATCAATGAATCCTGAAAAAGAGAAATGGTAATTTCCCTCCCCATTTCTTTCTTTTTTTCCAATATCTTAATCAGTCCTCTAAAACATGGCTCTTTAGCTCTCCTTTTCTGTCTCTCACTTCTCACTTATATTCTTTCAACACTCCTTCCTTCCTTCTTTTTTGTCTTCTCTCTCTTTTCCTTTTCCCTGTTTCGCTTCCTCTCCAGCTCTCTAGCAGACTAGAATCCCACCAACAAGACTCCTTTTCACAGCAGACAACGGCAGCCTAGTCTTCTGCCCCCTCCCTTTCCCCTCTCTCTTCATGTGGACCCCCCCCCCCCCCCAAATTCCCCACTACCACCAGCTCCTCCACAAGCCTCCCCCTGCCTCTAGCCGTCTGTTGTAGCAGCACCCCACATCTCAGGCTGTCCAATCAATGCAGCACACCTCCCTTGCTCTTATTGTCTCTGTGTTGGCCCCGGCCTGCATCGCTGATGGAGCGAAAAAGGGGAGAAAAGGGAGAGTGGGGGTTGGTGGAGGTGGCATCAAGAGGGGCTCCCTCCCTCCTCCTCCCAGTCTTCATCTGCTGAGTGTTCAGGTGCTTAGTAACTTAGCCCCCCTGTCTTTATGTGCAATTTTTGGACACAATCATTTTTTCTCTCTTGAAATTTCCAAGCTGTTTTCTCTTTGTGGGAATAGTTTTTGTGTTAATGTTCCAACTTTACCTTTATTTCTTCACTCCTCTCGTTGAATTTCTCAGCTTATCCCCATCACCCTCCAGCACAGAGTCAATCCCCTGCAGTATCCCAATGCCTTTAAGCTCATCTTGTTGCAACACCACAGTGGTGCAAACATTAATTCTCCAGTCAATCTGATTGTATTGCAGCATCATTAAGACCTGTCACACAGCAGCATTGTTCTCCCTGCTGCTCTCAATATGGCTGGAGTGGCTAGAGCCAGACTTTTAGGAATCTGCATTGTTTTCAGCTGCTGCTCAGGCTCTCTCAGTGTGTCACTCTGGCTGGCAGCACAGCCTTGGCTGTTATCATAATCCATTCAGTTAACAAGCAGCGTGTCTGACTGCCCTGCCTCTGCTGCATTTCTTGATTGGCTTATCTGGACTTGAACTTAACATGTACATGGCCGTCAGAGGAGAGTGGCGGACCAAATTTCAGGGTTGTGTTGAGCTGAGGTCAACCTGATGGAAATGTTTTATGTAACACATTATAATGCCTTCCAAGTTGACATGGAATGCATTGGACTTAATACAAGAACATTTTCATATTCTTATCCTCAGTCTTACTCATATGAGTGTCCAAAGTCATATTCAGCAAATTCTCTTAACTGCACTAACTTGTTGTAGATTGCTTGTTTCAACTTGATGAATGCCATCTGTTTATGAGTAGGTGCACGTTTGTGAGATTTGATCCTTACCTTAATTGACACCCACAAAGTGCTATATGTTCTGCTCCATTTGTGCACAAGTTTCAGTCAGAAAAATGTGACTCAAGCTAAAAGACTAATTTCACCCCACAGAGCTTGAAGTCCTGCTTCACTGCGTTTCTCTCACGATTGTTAACGTTCGTCTCAGATAGCACAAAATCACTCGGTATAAAGGAACCGTAAAGTAAAGCAGTCTGTTACTTAGATGGGAGGCAGTCAAGGGAAAGTGGCTGTCACAGAGATAAATACATTATTATAGGTGACGTTACACTTTCATGTGGAACATAAGGATGTTCCACTGAACAACGTTTATGAAGACTAATGTTAGAATTTGAAAATCTTCCTAAAAAATACTCACCCCTCTCAGTGCATTGGCAAGGCATGATGCACACCAAGCTGATTTGGTGAACTGAATATTAACTTAATGTTACCTTTTTAATTTTAAAGCGTGATTATCAGAAGCCTTGAACTCTGTGATGGCAGCTTGTTGTCTCTGACTATCACACTATCACTTAGGTTGGGTCTTATCCAAGCTTATATTTGCATGCTGCATCTCTGCTTAAGTGCAGTGGTAAAGTGATACAACGGATTAGTTAACAGGGGGAGTGCTCCCTTGTGAAGGAGACATTAGATTAGATACACAATCAGAGAGAAAGAAACTGAATACAGTATGACCAGATAATGATGATAACTTCGTGATAGTTAACCTCTGTACAAAGTTGCGTGTTCAAAATGCCTCTAGCTGTCAGTAACATAAGAAAAACATTTGTGTCACACATGCATATACAACAGGTATATTTTGTATTACTCATATCTATATTTTATATTACTTATATCTACTCAGTCAAAGTGCTTATTGCAAATGCAGATTGCATACTGAACAATCTCAGGTGAAATTTGCAGGATAAAATTTGACAGTGGTGAGCCCAGGGTCATCTAGTGCGTAAGGGGAGCCAACGTATAATAGACGGATGTGTGTGTGCGCTTGGGCCTTTCAGGGTGTATGTTTGTACAGTATGTGTGTTGTGGGATTCTGTTACACACGCGGTCAGCCAGTCATTTGCTATACGATACTTGTGACTGATACCAGGATCAGATGTCTATTGAAGCAGAGACACCTTCATTGTTATTTTGAACAGATGTTATTTGCAAGGACACCAAACGGTCACCTGAACAGGTCATGGGTCTATGGACTGAACTAACTACTGTTTATTCAGAAGGTGTGTCATAGAATGGAAACAAAGAGTCACTAATGTGAATATTCTCTGCTCAAAGAGCTATTTGTCATGTTATAGATTCACTACAAAGAAGCTCAACTTCTTTTCCAGCCTAGTCAGCATGCTGTTCTTTTTAATCAAGGCCTAACCATGTACAAGGGCATCACAGCAAGCTCATCAGGATTAGATAATCATTAGACAATCAACCTTGAATGACCTTTCTATGTGATTCATGATGAGTGTGTTAACATTGTTACATTAATTAGTTGGCAAAATTTCATCATGTTCTCTTTACAGAGGTAGATTATTGATCAGAAGAACACAATCTGAGTGCTTTAGAGTTTTCTGGAATGACAGAGCTGCTCCTCCTGGGTTGTTTACCTTCATGTGTGGAAGGTACTTTTACACTCTGTTCTTTGCTGTTCCACAGGGGTGACCCCAGTCTTGTCAAACTAAATGTAGCCATAACCTGTGGTTACCTCCTTTACGGTGAGTAATTTTTGGTTTTGCCCCTGTTGATCATTTCCTCTTGTACATAGTCCACGAGGGCAGTGAGTCAGTGTCAACACGCAAAAGAAAAGGACTTTGAGTCTGAAGTAACTTGATTATAGTTACAAACACAAAGGTCATGCTGGTCATTTTAGATCAAATGGCAACTAGCAGCTACATGGTGCATTAATAAAAATATTGTATTCAGTATCTCGAAATGAATAATAGGAGTCAAAAAGTATTTTTCAAGGAGTGTCTATGATTTCAGTTAAATTTCATGACATTTTTCAGCCTTAAATGTCTTTAACATTGTCTGCTACAAATCTTCTGGAGCAGTTTATGCTCTATGAAGTGACTTTAATATAAACACCAATGCAGTGCTTGTCATTTTGAATGCACTGTCATGACTAAAAAACATACAATCTGCACTTTGATATGTTAATTAATAGATCCATTTTCAGCCTTAAATGTCTTTCTACTTTGTCTCAAATAAGATAATACAATGATACAGATTTAACTTTTCTTGTTCTTGGATTCAGCACTGGTGCAGTTGTTGATCTTTGCCTCGAAAAGGCAGTTATGTGCATAATCATCCTGCCAGCAAACAGACATATGCCAGCTGTCTGATAAACCTCACTCTCTGTTCTCTAGACCTTGTGCTGCTAGCTTGTAACTGGAACACTATGGGAGACAGTTTTTTTGTCTGTCACCACTTGGCGGCGCTCTATGCATATGGATATGTGCTGGTGAGTCACTCCTCTCGACCCAGAGTGTAAAAACTAAAACAGTAATTCAACAGACTGGGTTATGCATGTCTTGTACTTGTGTCATTTTGCTTGTGTGTATTTGTAATAGTTTGTGTTTGGTCATTGCAGAGTCGTGGCGTGCTTCCCTACTTTGCCAACTTTCGTCTCATTTCAGAGTTATCTACACCATTTGTGAACCAAAGGTGAGTCAGCCCTGTCAACATGTCCCAGGATTCATTTCCTTTGCTTACCATTTGGCTGACATATGTTCCACCCTGACATTTCACAATCACCTTTTCCCTCCAGGTGGTTCTTTGAGGCATTAAAGTATCCCCGTTCACACCGAGTGGTGGTGTTAAATGGTGTTGCCATGGCGGTTGTGTTCTTCCTGGTGCGCATAGCTGTCATGCCATCTTACTGGGCCAGTGTATTCGCCACCTTTGGCACCCCAGACTTTGAGCGGCTGGGGTTGGGCGCCCAGGTGGCCTGGATCACCTCCTGCATTGCCCTGGATATCTTGAACACTATCTGGATGTACAAGATTGCCCGTGGCTGCTACAAAGTCCTAACTGGGAGAGGAGGACGAAGGGTTAAGGAAGGAGCAGAGGCTTCATCTTCCTCTGACAGGAATTACGCCAACAACCACACAGACTAAAGAGATGTAGAGCAAAGGATGTGTCGAGACAGACAGAAGCAGGGAGGGAGGCTGGACACCCAGGAACCTCACAGCCTCTCTCTTTTGCTGTAGCCTCAGCATCTTTCCCACCCCCGCCCTTGAATCCCCCATGTTAGCCCTTGATCTCGTTGAAGTCGGCTAGTGGACTGGGCTAAGAGTCCTTAGGTGACCTCAACACAAGACAAGGAGACTGCTCTTTGGCTCACTCAAGCACCAGCCTTTGCAGCCTCAGTGTTTTCACTGACAGCTTAGTATCCTGCTGGGTGATAGCTTTTGGTTGCAGATGACAAGGTAGAGCTCACAAGCACACTTTTAATTCTGTCTGTCACTCGCCTCTTTCGTCACTACCACCATTCCTCTCTCATCTCCCCTCAATCTCCTCTCACGCTCAACTTCAGCCAAAGCCCTATCCTCTGAAGTGCCTGTGAAAGACAGGAAAGCAATAATACTGGAGGAATAAGATCACAAAGTTTAACAAAGCTTAGCCCTTTCAGACAACAACCATCTCTTGCTCACTACATCTCCTGAACGACCAGAGGCCTCTTCTGTTGTTCATAGTCTGTCCACACGTCAGGAGACGAGGCCTACAGAGGGAAGAACTCTCCCATCAGACCCATACAGTGTTCGTGAATCTATAGGGCTCTTGTCTTAAACTCATCAGACCTCACAAAAAGAGACAGAAAAACACCATAATGCCTCTTCTACAGTATCACCTGCTGTGGCCTCCTTGTAACAAGTGGCGCCTGCCTATATCACCAGCCATGCCCCTCCAACCTACTTATAATTTGGATTATATATTTAAAAAACTGAGATTATGCATGTAGGAGAGACAAAGACACGGTCTCCAACATCCTTAGCTCCTCACAGGACGATTTTTGCCTTTTCAGTATTCATCATGTTGGCATCACTCTGCTGTATTTGGCTCTCTTTATTCTCTTATTTTACACAGCCTCAAGTCCTTAGCAGTCACAGGAACACGTCTAACTCATATTACATCCATTGCAACCCTCTGCCTCACTGGATAGAGCTCCTTTATCCAGCTCGAACATTTGGTTTTGTTCTACCTCTCCCCCTGCCTTACAGAGACTTTGTCAGTCCCTTCCTCATGAGTTAATCAACATTTTTTTCTTTGTACTGTACTGTGCACAGCCTTTAAATGTTATCTTTTGTGATATCACTGGTTCAGAGGGGCTTCTCTCTCTGTTAACTGTCTTTAGAGCTTATCCCAGGCAGTGCAGGGAAAAACAGCGGCATCACTTTTCGCTAAACTGTCCAGTCAGTGTGTCTTTCTAGAGAAAACACCCCGAGAGGCTTTTATCCTTCCATTTATCTCCTCTGTTCTCGGCGACTCTGAGAACCTAATAGAGCAAGGGAGTGGAAAAAGTTCACACACACATCACACAAGTTTGCACATGCTTAGCATAGCATGCAAACCATACACTGTATTTGGTGCCCTCCTAAAACACTGACATGGTGCTCTTCCTTCTGCTGAATGTTAGCAATATGACATTTTTCAAAATCCCCTATTTGAATTAAATCAAATTCATTTGGATGTACCAATCTGTGACAATAATATGCTGTTGAAAGCAGTGTGGCAATCTGCATGTTTGTTTTTTTTTTTCCTGTATAGACTATAAATCATCACTATAAAGCATGGTAAGATTGACATATTTCTGTGATGCCTTAGTGAATAGTTAAGATAGATGAATAACATCTAAATATTTAATTGCATTAATCTAATGCTGACAGGTTTGTCTTCCAACAGTTAATGTTTTTTCCTCTCGGAGCATACTGAATGCATGTGTTTTTGATTCCTTTCTCCTCTCCCTGCATGTCTGAACAGTATATACACATACAGTAACTGCAGGTACCTTTTGCATACTGTATGGCTAACTCACTAATTCTTACCACATTCTATATATTACAGTTGGCATTACTTGGTTTTACAAATTCATTTATCTCCTTGTCTGCCATTAGAAGACACTAATAACTACATAGCTGATATCACGACAGACAGAAACACAAGAGGATGTTTCAGATTTGGCTTTTGCCACAGAAGTACACCAGAAATGGATGACAGGAAATGAAATCTATAATGAAAAGTGTGTTCTCTGACTTTTTACATTTTTACTCCTGTTTCCTCTTTGCTTAAAAGAGTACTCCACCGATTTAGCATTGCACTCCTAGAACACTGTCAGACTCACATAGTCACTTTTTTTTAAGGATCAAAATCGATGCAGTAGAAACAAATTATAGTCAAGCATCCGTCCAAATATTGCTCAAAAATAACCAAATTCCTCCAAAATCTGCAACAAAATGCGAATGAATTTGCAAGATAATGTGATTAAGAAGCACCAGCCAGACCTTGAACAGTGGATTTATTTATTTTTTATAAACATGTATTAATTTGACAAAGGTTACAGCCTCTTCTGCTACATGCAGATCTGATGTTTTCATCTGGCGCTGTATTTAGGCTCTCAAAGTGAGAATGTTTCAGTCACATGCGTCACATAGGCACTTTTTCTGTATTTTGCAATTTTTTATTTATTTATTTTTTTTGGATTGACGTTTTGGTGCAAGTTAATGCAAAATACAAACAGGTAGACTTGTGTTCATGTTTATTCTACGTATTATTATTCTTTTTCAAAACCTTGTACCTACATTTCCACAATGCAACATGACCACTGACAACGCAACATACATTGTTGAAGATTTAGGTATGTTATGCTAGTAGCGGCTAATGTAGTCTCAACCTGGTAGCTTTAAGCGGTGCAGCAGAGTGGGCTACAGAGGTCTGGTTAACTAATTTCTTTCTAATTCCACACCCTCAAAATGTTTTTCATTTTCAAACTTATAGTTTTCAGCCCCAACCGACGTTGACTCAAGTCATGTCACCAGAGGCAGTTGATTAAACTTTGCACAGCTCCTTTTGGAGCCACAAAATGCTTTATACAATATATATTGTACACCCCCAACACCTGTAAACAAACTTTGATGTGTAAAATCGGTGGAGTTCCCATTTAAGTCCTTGTATCTGTAGTTGCATAGCTAGTTATAATAGTCTGAGAATGTCTGGTCATGTTTTTCACTGTGGAACTATAAAGCACACTCCCTGTGGAGCAATAACTCAGTGATCTCCTGTATTTCTGTCTGTCACCACAGAGGAGGGGCTACAGTAACTTGTGCCTTTACACAAATAGTGGATGTGATGCAGTCAGATTTGGATTAGCATGATCTTTCTAGTGTAATATCCAGTGATTATCTCCTCTCTATTCCATATGTATTCTCTATGTATATATTTTTATAATCTGCCTGCACAATGATTAATCCGGCCAAGTATTATAATCCAAAGCTGATCCCTCTTGGGGAGCCTGTTTTGTGTTGATTTTTGTGCTCTCCTGAATACAGGGATATGTCTCTGTGAATGTTGTGATGGATCATTTAGTGGCATTAAGATGAGCTCACAGTGTCCAATGTGATGAAAATGGAAATCAAACTATATTTTTTGACTTAAGCTCTTTAAGAAATACAGGTACTGTAGGTGATGGGAAGGCTAACATCTCATTTCTCTGGCCTTCAAAACTCAAAACTGTGAATAGTTGTAGAATAAAACTGTAATATTGTTCAGTCAAGATACTAAAATAACTTGACTACAGTGGGGGAGATGATGGTGATACACTTCTTGTAGCGGCATTGTGTGCTTTTTGGATGTCTCTGAGTTTAGACTTATAGTTTAGACAAACAGTTGAACTGAGTTTTTGTACTTGTCAGGGTTTTCTACAGAATATATTTCAAGACCTGATATTTGTGCTGTATCTCACACCCTGGGGCTGTTTGGAAATCGACGAATGAATTACTGGTTGATGAATTTGACAAGGCTGCTATTGTAAGGTCACGATCTGTATTCTGGACTAAGTATTGTATCAGGTTAGAACAACCCAATTGCCTTTGTTTCTTTGGAGAGGCCAACATTCATTACATTAGATAATGAACATATTTAAATATATATATATATATATATATATATATCAAAAAGGTATATATGAATCACCTCAGTATCCTGTTCTGAGATGGAGTATTGATCTCTTAGGTGCAGTATGATTAGGCTGCATTAAAATTGGTACTTAAACAGTGTATTGTGCTGGTCTTCTCAAGGTTACACATGGTACTTGCGCAACTATTATTTTTGTCCCATTTTTGTTCATCTTTCATTTCAAGTTTGATCCTGATTGTACGATGAAATAGTATGGAATGAATCTCAGTATAATGAGGATGTCAACATTTATATAGTGACTAAGAATGACTGGAGAACCTAAAATCAAATGACTTTCCAGTTTTTTCTCTTTTGAATGACTCGCCAGTGCGGCTTATGTTCCTTCCCTTTTTGTCTCCTTTTATTTTGTCTCTTAATGCAATGCAATTTCTCGTTATGATGATCTTTGTTTGTTTTTTGTTTTGTTTTTCTGGAGATTTTAATGTGAAACAGCCTACACTACACACTGGCTTTAGGGTCCTTGTCTGAACATTACCTTGTGACTTGGATTGTTGTCATCTACAATGACCACTACTAATGATCATGTAATTGTAGTGCTGAAAGCTGAGACTTACTTGAAAGTGTTGTTCTTCAATAAAGTTGAAGACGAGAGAATATATTTGGTGAAGTTTTTTATTCCTAAGTTTCCTTTTTAACTTTTGTACTAATTCAGTGGTTTATGAACAGTGATGTCAGCATGGGAATTACCTGCTGTATTCAGTGTAATGCATCCAGACAGCAGCATACTGAACTGGCCGAGTCATTCATCAGCTGCGGACTGGTAGTATGACAGTTCTACCCAGGCACGCCAAGACCAGCTACTGGTAGTTGGCACCAGAGCTCTGTGTTTCTCTTTTCTTTTACATTGTGTGTGTCTATGAGAGAGAGGAAAGTGATGGAGATCTTCAACAAAAAAGGAAGGGTGAAGAACAGACTCAGACATTCAAAATGAGATGAAAGGGTAAAATGAGATGTTTGACTGAAATGGGGATGAAAGAAAGATATGAAGGAGCGTGGAAAGTGAAAGCTTTGGAGGGGGGTCTGAGCCACAGTAGGTCTGTGATTGAAACCATCTCCTCTGTGTGTGTGTGTGTGTGTGTGTGTGTGTGTGTGCACCAATCGGTCAAGGGGCTTGGTCAGAGACTGTGCTTGAGGAGCTTTACCAAACATGGTCACATAACGGAGACTCAATGAAATTTTCTCCTGCTACTACAGCACACATTCACTGTGTGGACCTCACTCATGCACAGGGTGCATATCATCACCTGTGTCCTGTGTACACAGAGAAACACACCTGCACATTACAAAAATACACTGTCTGTCACCACTTTATTCAACTCATTTTATATCACATTACAGACACAAAGAAGCATGTGATCTACGCATTAGTGTTTGCGCTGTTTTCATTGCTGAATCTGCAAGAGAGCCAAAGACTCTCATGGGTGTTTACCTTCTGTCAACTGTGTTTGTAAGACATTTTGACTTAATGAATTCATGTGTATAAATGTCAAATCTCCTCTTTTCCTCTTTACAAGGTCCAATATCTGTGTTTTGAGTTTGTTCCTTGTGAGCAGCACAAGCCAGCTGCGATTCGGAGCAAGTTATAATTATGTAAAAATAAATAGATTATAGGGATATGCCTATTTCAGGAGGAATTCATGGTGAAGACCTTTCCCAGACTTGGGGAAACAAAAACACATCAAAAAAAATTCAGCATTCCAGACGTTAGAGACGGCTATAAACGGAGCCGATTTTACAAGGTGCTTAAACCCTTTCCCTAGAGGTGACTGAAATGACTTTTAAAACAGCTTCTTAACAAGCAGCACCTAAGTGTCACCACCTACCTCAGCCAAAGATGTCATGAGCCTGTCCCAGCCAGCGAGTAAGGCCTGAGATTAAGAAGCGTGAAAGCAACTGAAAGCATGAACAGTCCATTTTGTGCTGCGTTACAACCCCTGGTGAGGTGAGGGACCGGGTCTTCAGATAGTTCTGACTAGAAAAGGCTCCGTTTGCTGGAGCTCACTGCTGACAATTCACAGATTAAACATTTTTTAATAGTGGAAATACTGAAAGTAGTTGAGGTGATAGCTGAAATATGGAGAAAGGTTGAATTAGCAGTTAAAATGGAAGTGCTAAAAGAAGTTAGAGATTTAGTTAAAGTATAATTGCTGAGTGGAGTTCAAGTGTCAGTGTCAAGTGTTAGTTGAAGTCAAAGTGCTGAAAAGCTTCAGATGAAGTGATTACACTAAAAGTAGCTGAAATGTTCACCAAAGTGCAGGAAATAAACTGGGTTAATTGAAGTGGAACTCCTTATTGAAATTGGCACTAGTTCAAATGTATAAACTAAAAGACAATGCTAGCTCATGTATATGCAGTTAAAACAGTTGAAATAAATTATGTATAAACAGTGGCGGTTGTGGTTTCAAGTTAGAAAAAAAGATTTTGAAGAGTAAAAGATGAATGCAGTTGAAATGTCATGTATGTAACTGAAGTAGTCAAAACTTGAGTTCAGCTGAAGTGTAAGCAGTGAGAGCAGCTGATGTAGATTTATAATGTACAGTGGAAATTGTGGGAGCTAATCTGAAGATGTTCAATTTTGTTCAATGTTTCATTGAACGGTGAAGACCTCAGACCTGAAAGGTTTGAGGAGTCATTTAAAGTGTAAGCACTGAAAGGAGTTTGTTACAGACAAAGCGATGAACACAGCACAGAATCTTGAGATGCTAATATGTAACCACTGAAAGCAACCAAACTGTCAGTTGAGTAAAAAATGAAAGCAGTTAAAGACTAAAAGATGAATGCAGTAAAATGTGTAAGTAGTCAAAACAGTTCAGGTGAAGTTTAAGCAGTGAAAGCAGTTGAAGTAATTTTTTTTTAAATTGAAACATTTCTAAATTTGAATAAAGTTTGTACGTGAAAGCACAATGAATGAGCTGAAGGACAAAAATAGCCCTGAAGAATAATTAAAATAACATTTTATGAATCTGATTACATGAACACGCTTCACAAAAAAAGCAGAGTGACTTGTGATTGAATAGGTCTGAGTTGATGCCTGTGGTTTTAATGACCAAATCCAGGTTTGTTTGAAGCTTCCTGTCCTACTGTAGCGACAGGTTGGAATTACGATGCCATGAACTCAGCCTTCAGAACTCCTCTGAGTTGCGTAGGATCTTGAGGCCTTCTACCATAAATAGCCAGACAGAGTGGAGTGGGGAGAGGGGTCGGTGGGTGGAGGGAGAAACGGCTTACTGTAGAAATGCCCTTCTGAGTTTCTGAAAATGCACTAATCTCCCTGTCTACCCCCTCCTCTCCCTCCCTTTCCGTGTTTCTCCATCTTTCTTCCTAAACAGTTTTTGTCCTTGAAATGCTCTGTCTGCATTTTGGCAAATTTCATGACTCATGACTTGTCTTCAACCTCATGCCTCCATAACAACATATCCCTACATTCAACCCTGAGCTCTGCTGCCATCCAAGATGTCTCTCCAGTGCTGTTCCCCGATGATGTATCTCTTTACTCTGAAATACTTTCTCTGAAATGTGTAGAAATTAGAAAGTCTAAATCATCAAACAGTTAAACTGCTCCTTTGTTTGGATTGCTGGATTGCTCATGATCTGGCTATGCTCTTGAGAAACCCACTCTCATCTATTTAATGTGAAAACACTGTAAATATAAAGCACATTATCTCAGAATTTCTCCCTCCAGTGGATTAAACTGTGACACATTTATTGTCTTTTCTTTAAATGAGGCCTCGTTACTCATCAGCTACCGTCCGCGTGACATTGTGCAACACAGTAAATGTACCCAGAAGTAGCCTATTAGCCTAGGTGTCAGATGAACTTAGAGTCAACGTAAACAGTAAATCCCATCACGCAGTAAATATCTGCAGTCTGTTATTTTTAGTGTGAGGGATTCCTCTTTCATAAGACATTACATCTCTATCCCTCTCCCAGTCAGCTTAGGCCCTTCCCTTCTCCCATCATGCCCAAATAAAGTGTCCAAATTCCATGTGTGTGCTTCTTCTCTCTGTGAAATGTTTATAAGACCCTCACTTGGTGTGTGTGTGTGTGTCTGTATGAGAGGGAATGAGATTGTGCATAAATGAGCATGTGTCTGTGCTTGTGCACATTTTCTATGCAGAATACTGAATTCTATATTCCAACAGGACGTTTAAGATAATCTTGGTCCATCTTAGAAACATTACAAATTGCAAAAATTAAACATTTAATGTGCTGTATTAGCCAGTTACCCAGTTTATGAGGTCCCATATGATGTGTCTGTATTCTGTTTTATTGGACCTTAACTAGATTAGTAGCCGGTTATTGGGGCTCTGAGCTCATCAGGGTCATAGGCAGGATTTTATAAAATACTGAGGTAATTAGTCCAAATTCCACCTGTGGAACAGCATAAGCAGAATTATTTTTTACATGTTTTATTTTTCTTTTCTTGTTTTCTTTGTCAGTTTACCGTTCAGTCAAGCTGTCTTTTCAAAGCCACACTGCTGGAATAGATTTCTACCTGGTTAAAAGTGTCAAACTTAAAGCCATTTCAGCTTTCAACTCTTTATTTTTCAACTGTTAGTTCAGCTTTTTTCAGTATTCACATACAAACCAGCAATTCAGCTTCCTGCAGGGCTTAAATTTGAAGCTATATTTTTGAATGCTTTCAGGAATTAAATGGCATTTTGACTGCTTCTGGATCTTCCTCAGACAACTGGTTTAAGTTCTTCAACGTCAACTGTATTTCCCATACAACAACTCACATGCATTGACATGTTGACTTGATATTTTCAAGGCATTTTACCAGTTTACAGTATTTGCACATGCTGAGTGGATTATGAGACAGTGGGCCTCAGGGCACAGACACACAAAGGGTCCCCAGCTCTCCTACTCAGGAGCTGGACACACAGATTGAAAGAAAGGCAAAATGGTTTGTAGTTAGTCCTTTTTTGGCTCTTTTTTGGCTCTGTGAATGCTTTGCGTCTCTTTGTAGCTACTGTCATTATGGTCATCTTTGTGGTTGTTTTGGCCCTTTTTTAGTCATTTTACACCTCTTTTATAGTTGGTTTGAATTTCTCTGTAGTTGTTGTTGTTATGTCTCTGTGGTTTATTTCACTTTTTGTTGACGCATTGGATCTCTTTGTACTCATTTTATGTCTCTGTAGTGATATCATTCTGTAGTTCTTGTGTGTGTGTCCTTGTTCTCTTTGTTTTGTGTTCCTGTAGTCAATTTACATCTCTATGTAGTCATTTTGAGTATCTCTGTGCTTGTTTTGCCCTTTTTTTGTTGTCTTGTTGCATCTCTTCAGTCATTCTATGTCTTTGTAGCTGGTTTGAGCCTCTTTGTTGTTGTTAACATCTCTGTACTTTCTACATCTCTATAGTTGTTTTACCTCTTTTTGTTGTCATTCTCCATCTCTTTGTAGTAACTTTGCATCTTTTTGGAATTGTTTTGTGTCTCTTTGTGGTTGTTTTGTCCCTTTTTGTAGTCATTTGTGTCTCTTTGCAGTTGCTTATTGTCTCTTTGTAATCAGTATGTGTAATCAGTGACATTTCTCCAGTGAAGCTCAGGGGCCCTGACTCTTTGGGCCCTTGAGCCTGCGCCAAGACAAATGCTAGATCTTTTTATTATACTATATATGATTTAATATATCTGACTGGAAACTCTCAAATTGAAAGATATTTGATAATCTGTCTTATGTAATTACAGAACATACAGAAACATTACAGACTACATTACCATGGCATCCTTACTGCCAGCCACGACCTTGGAGCTCATTGGGCTGTTTGCAGTTTTACCTCTCTCCGTAGGCCCCTTCTGTATCATATTTCAGATCCATTAGTGGATAAGACCTTGAGATCTTGCTGCTAGACCCACTACTTTCCCTTTATCAGATTTATCCATCATACTACATGTCCTTAAGTGCGTTTGATGCTGTAGGATCAATATTAATCAGGTGCTGGTCTCCTGAAACTGAAGTTGAACTTTTTCATATTTCCTGCGGAGAAGTTCAGATAATTTATGTTTTTATTCCTCAGTCACCTGGCATTTCATTCCAAGTGTGAAATATCACAGCTGCAGTGTGTTACTTTGTGAACATAACTGGAGTGTTGTGGTCAGTGGAAGTCTCTCATGCAGACCATTGCTCTGCAGTAATTATTTTCACCTGTGTGTGTATAAATCCGCCACTGACTGACTGACTGAAGCCCTTTGCATTGTTGCTGGGTAACAGTGTATGTCCAGTCATCTTGCACTGGCACCCTTTCATTGTCTATCACCACCACTGTAGCCACATCCCGTACTCTAACTCAGCTCGCTCTGTTCCTCTGTCTTTTATCCATCCCTGGCTTTCCAGAATGTTCCTCTCTAGCTCCATCAGCATGCCTGCCATGTGTCTGGTAGTGACACACACATACACACACACACACACACAGAGCAGAGGGTGAATCATGCTGTCCAGGGAGCCGCCTCTTCTGTCCCCCTCTGACTTTGCACTCTACAGACCCCCTGAATCTGCTGCATTCCTTTCCTTGTCATCCGCTTGGCTATTGGGGGAATGAGGAGTAACACACTGGAGTAAAACAGGAAAACCACCTCACTGTTACCAGAGTGACGTCAGGCACTCTACAGTAGCTTCCACGCACAGTCAAACACATGTGAAATATGCTGCTATCAGCTCCACAGCAGCGTATGGGTAAACATACACTGTATATTTTTGGATAGGATTGAGCATTATGAGGACCTCTTGTCCATGTTGGCTTAAAACTAAAATGAAACAGTCATTTGTTACTATCCACATCCAGAACACCTACTAAATGAACCTTGTGATGAGATTGTCAAGGTCAAGAATGAACTTTTAATCTCAGCTTTTAAGTCAACATGGACAAGAAGTCCTTGAGGTGCTCAGAGGAGTGGAAATTTGAAAATTCCATGACAACTGGGCAAACTCCATCTGCTGAGGAGGATTGTGGTTCAAAACTGAAAACTCAACAGAGGAGAGGTGGAGAGGTTGTTTAGTCAAAATTCTGACACTGACACTTTATATTAAAAAGATGGGTTCACAATTTTTCAAGTTGGGTGTCCTTCATTAAAACAAGTTTTGCTTGATGTAATCATCTCTTCATTGTATGATTTTGTTCCCCATCAGTTCAGTGATGGAAGAACAAATCCATAATCTTGTTTATCTGAAGTTAATATAGGAACAATCAGGCAAGAGTCAAATCATCTATCTATCTATCTATCTATCTATCCATACTAGACTGTAGACTCTTAGTCCAATTTTCTTGGAGTACTTTCATTTCTGTCAGGCACATTATTATTATTATTATTGTTGTTGCTGTTGCTGACATCATCTAAGCACTATAGTAATGTTCAGTCCTATTAAAATCTCTACATTTTACTCTGTTGTTTTAAATATTTTCTTTTGTAAGATGACATTGCAATATTAATTATGTATAATTTTACTTATAGGTTTCCTGTAATATTTGACAAGTCGTCACGGGATATACTGTAATGTGTAGGTAAAAGGTGGAATTGTCTGGTATTGGCCCTGTAATTCATTTTAAGGCTATGACAGCTGAACATGACAATGACATAACTTCAGCAAAGTGCATCACAGTGCAAGTGAAAAGCATCCCTGACTGGCCTGAAGGTGGAAAAAGTGACACTGATTAAATCTAATACCCGAGCGGTGACATCACTCCCCCGATGAGAGGGCTGCGTCCGGATTGGACGGCGGCCCCGGCCAATCACAGAGCACACACATGGGAAGAGTTTAAAAAAGATTCAGAAAAGTGTCGGAAAGTTGTCCAAAAGCCTCACGAGCAGGTCCGAGCACGACTGCGACGAATTAAAAAAAAAACAAAAAGACAGATACCCACGGATTTGTTCGGGACTTTCTCTGTGTGTTTCCCCTGTTTCGGACAGAGAGCTGTAACCTGCTTCTCCATTTTTAAAGCCCTCCTCAGCTCCACTGTAAATAGACAAAACAACAGAATGACAACACATTTCAGGAGCGGCCCTGCCTTCGGACTTTCTGCCGAGGTCAAGAGTAAGGTAAGTTTGCATTTTTACATCATTATTTTTTTATCAAACACATTGTAGCTGGTGCTTTAGCTCTTCGAGTGGGGTCAGGGATTCACCAAGGGTCAACTAGCATGATGATGAATATTGTAAACACTCCCTCTGTGGCCCTGTTTGGATATTTTTTCCTCAGTTATTACTAACTTCACGATGGGGTTCCTTCAGATAGAATCCTGTGCAGTAGGGTTTGTGGTCAAATGAGTCCTTGTAGGATTATAGGATATTGCTGGATAAAAACTTGGTATAAACAAGCTGTAGCCATCCTCCTTGTCCTCCTGAAGAACCTGTCAGCATGTGTTCCATCCTCAAACAGAAAAGACACAACCCCAAATCTAAGAATGTGATAAGTGGCTGTAACTCTGTAAGCAGGGTTTTTTAAAATGCATGTTAAGTTTAAATAATTAAAAAGAGGAATGTATGATGTGATCTCGCCCTAGTGTGATTGCAGGTTGTGTGCATGGGAAACAGCTCTGGTGCCTTTTGATAATAGATCACACAGTGAGGGAGGTGATTGTTTTGGAGCTGAAAGTAGGTCTTAGTGGCCAAATTATTTGTGTGATTATGAAGGGTCAGGGCATTTAGTCTGTGAGAGCGCAGCATGAGGGGGAGGGAATTTGAAAATGCTGTATTATTCTTCTGTTACTGGTTCGTTTATATCTGTGGCTAAGAAACCAAACTGACTGAAACATGAAAGCATGTATCATTTCTGTAGGACTGTTAATATGAGCTGGTAGGTATTGGAGTCAAGATGTCTATAAAGGTATTTCTGATTTTAAAGCTTGAATGAAGGGCACATATTATTAACAATAAGACTGTAGAGGAAGATAGCTCTTACTGAAAAGAGTGACAGTAGGTCAGTGGTGGAGGTATTAAAACCCTTTAAAAGTAGTCAAAACCACAATGTAACAGTACAATTAGTCCTGTATTCACAGTCTTATGTAAAAGTGTTACATTTGGTGTCTTTGAGGAGTAAAGCTGGAGCTAATTTTAACCACTTTATATATGTTTGTTGTTAAAAATATAGAAATATCAGATTTCAGAGGCTGATGATACCATTTATATGGCTTCAACGTCAAACGTGTGTGTGTGTAAAGTAGTACTGTACTGTACATCTGTACAGTAATGTTATGGAGTAAAAAGTACAATATTTCCCTCTGAAATGTTGTGAAGTAGAGATAGCAAGTAAAATAGAAATAGTCAAGTAAAGTACAAGTACCTCAAATTGCAGTACTTGTGTAAATGTACTTAGTTGCATTGGACCACTGAATTGGATTGTACCCAGTAAAGCATGAACATGCTATTTCTCCAGTTTAAGCTGTCAGCATCCTGACAAAACCAAGAGGTGTTGATAAGTGACAGTCAATAGAATTATGGGGATTTTTTTTCTGCCTCTCCACTGGTGGTATCATGACAGTAGTGACTCTGTACGCGTACAGGATGAGTCAGAGCTGCTGACAGTTTGTGTTCAGGATGAGAAAGGTCATCCTGTGACTGTTCCAACAGCCAGATCATCATCGTCATTATTGTCCTGGAGGGATGTGGCCTCTTCCCTGAATAGTGCCATCTCTCATCAGTACTTTAATCTCACACAGAGGTGCAATGCACTCCATGAAACCCACATTCCTTTCATTACTGCTATTCAGCAGTCAGCAGGCTCTTTGTCAGGAATGAAGGTTTGAGATTTTGGCGCTAGTCTGGCTGTTATTTTTCTGCCACCTGCGTACCATTTCCAAGTCGATTAAGTGCACAAGGGACTGGTAGAGAGGGGCACTCTATTTTCTGAAGAATAGAAAGGATGTTAGCTGGGGAAATAAAATTTTCATTTGACTAGTTGGGCTTCATGGGTCTTGCAGGGATGGTAAGTTCCAGCAGCATGACATCAGAGATGAGCAGAGATGCAGCAGGAAGACTGACAGGTACATCAGCATAATCTAATGGCCTTTTAAGGAGTGACCGGGCTCTGACTTGGAACTTGAGAAAGTGTCCTTACTCTAAACAGTTTACATTGGAGTCAAGAATGACAAAACACTGTCCTGACAGAACGCAGGTGGACAGGAGATAGATGATGGAGACAAAACCATGCCAGCAGCTCACACAGCAGATCCATTTTACACTTGCAAAGAAATAAGGTCAATGGAACTATTTCTTTGTGTATATAGAGAGTTCCACTTATCAGTTACAAACATCCAGACAGCTTGATATGTTTACACTGATAAACTGTTCTCTGACCCCACATGTAATATTGCAAATGGCCGGTGTGATTCTATATCATTTGTTGACCAATGCTTAATGTAAGAATCAACACATTCTTAGTAAAGATTTAAAGTTGCATTCATGTTACACAAACATATCATAGCTAAGTTCAGTACGCTTGCGGGTTTTGCTGCTCTAGCCTTACTTGGTCTGGTATGATGAGTAGCTTATAGCGACTAATGCTAGCTAATGTTAGCTAATGTTAGCAAAGTCTAGATCGACTGAATCCATAATGTCATGTAACTGACATTTCAGTGCCTCACTTAAAGAAATACACATATGTTTTGTTTTTTGTTTAAATACAACTCTTTTTTTTTTAATTCTAAAATTGTCTAAATGTTTATTTGAATCAGGAGCCATCTGATTTAAAGAATGAATAAATGAGATTAAGACATCAGACATTCAGCTTTCAGTAGGCTACTTGCACATTTACCTCAGTACAGTACTTAAGTAGAATTTTGAGGTACTTGTACTTGTATTTCCATTTGATGTTACTTTATAACTTCTACTATTGTATTTTTTACTCCATAATATTAAGCTTTTTGATTTATTATTATTATTTTTCAGATAAGTTGTTAGCTGTTCCACCAAGGAGACATTTCCCCTCTAAACTTCTCTTATGGTTTCATTTAAATAACTGTTCGCAGCCCAACATGGTCAAATTGTCCATGATTAAACAAAGAGATTAGGGAAATATGCACAAAATGAATACAAATTTATGAAGCACAACTTTGTTTTTTCTTCTCTTCTACCCATTAATCATCTCACAACCCTACTTAAGTAGGATTTTAAATGGAGAACTTTTGCTTGTAATGGAGTATTTCTAAATCACTGTACTGGTACGTTTGCTCAAAGCTAAACTATTCAACTTATTAAAAAAAAGAAATATCACAATCTTCCTTAAATGAATAAAGACTTACATTTATAAGCGATAAAAAGCACTGTGGCTCATTTCAGTGTGTCAGGTTTGTCACCGTAGCCGATCTTGGTCTGGTATGACCAGTAGCTTATGGTGGCTCATGTAGGCTTGTGCCAGCTAACTTTAGATACATACTGTTGTATGCCTGACATTACTGACTCAGTTTATTGACTTTATAACTTCCTGTGCTAAGTATATATAAGCACTTGCCATTTTTCTGTAATTGTCACTTGTGTCCACAGTGACCTTTCTCCAGCAAAAGTTGCATTGTTTTGCTATATGTGAAGGATCTGAGTAGACCCAGCATCACTAATACTATCCACTCTATCAGCTGACATGAAACAAACTGTCTGATGTTTTTTAAAGTTTTAAATGGGATATTTGTGCTCCATCTTGTTCACCTTTTGTGATTCATGTTTGTGAATAAAAAATGTCTTCCAGAGTTCAGAAAACAGTCGGTTCTGACCTTATTCCTGAGCTCTACTATGAAAAGAACAACACAGCTAAATCAAACTGTGAGCTCAAGTACCTCAGCTGGAAGCAGGACCTGTCGATCTTGGCTTGTCTTTATCAGACGTGGTTTGCCTGAATAGTCAACTCACTGTAAAAGGGCAGATTCTGGAAAACCCAGAGGGAGAGAGAGAAAGAGAGGGAGAGAGAAATATGAGCTAGGCCAATAGGAGACAGAGAGCGAGACAGTCAGAGGGAGAGGGAGGAGTGTTTGGGAAAGCTGTTTCTCCCAAGTTTGGTGTGATGGACTGGAAGCTACGCTATCCCTGCTGCTTTGAAATACTTGTTTGCGTTGGCTGCTGATCCCAGACTGTGAAGACTTATCTGCAGAACATTCAGGAAAAGGGGTGAGGGTGTGTGTGTGTGTGTGTGTGTGTGTGTGTGCGTGTGCACGTGCAGGGGAGGGGAAGGGAGGGGGACAGCCTTAAACCCCAGCCAGAATTCAAAGTATTAGGGCAACGTGTTTGTGCCAATAAGGAAATACATGGAGAGAAGAGAGAGAGGCCACTGTGTTTCTCCAAGTAGGAATGTCCACAGGCCTTTTTCATTTTCATTTTTCTTCCTGTTCTTTTTATACCCCTCATCTCAAAGTACTCTTTTATTATACAGTAAGACTTTCAGTGACAGTACAGTTATGGTGTGCCGTCCCTTATGAGAAAAGAAAGAGTGAAACTAGAGTTAATGTAGGAACTAAAAACCTGAGATTGAACACGAAAGAAAGCACTATATATATTTTAAGTGACAGGTCCTCTACTGCTTCTATTCAGTCTCTGGTAAGAATTTCACTTTATCCTTCCCAGTCAAAATCAGAAGGTTAATGCTTTGTTTTATGGGTGTGTAATTTCCAAATAACTTCAGAGGAAGTTTCCTGGAATGGACTGTTTAATTAGTTACCAGGGAACAGAAACAGATTTCAACTGCTACACCTCCGATTCATTCAAGTATTAATCCAAGTATTTTTGTTAGTGTACTGGAGTTTACCTGAACATCCAAAAAATGTAAAAGAAATATGGAGAATAAAATGTTTAGTAATTACTTACTTATATTATATACTGGTTTTAATGGAGCTTTTCCCAAGGAAATTCCTATTGTCCCTTTTAAATAAAGTACGTATTACAGCTTAACTGAAAATGCTAAATTTGAATAATCTGGAATGGTATTTATATTCCAATAGACAATATTGGATGAGGTTTGCTGTATACATTAACACATTTTGTTGTACTACAAGGTACAACAGCCAATTTGTCCATCATTTTTTATTGATATATTTTCAGTTTTATGCTTCTTAGAACCACAGAATGTATATTTTATTACAATTTTAACATGATTGACCTCTGACCTCTGTTCCCCTCATTAGCTGGCAGGAAAGTATGACCCGCAGAAGGAGGAGGAGCTGAGAATGTGGATTCAGGATGTGACCGGCAAGAGGATGGGGGACAACTTTATGGAGAGTCTAAAGGATGGAGTCCTGTTGTGCGAGTGAGTGCAGAGACACTGGGAGGACGAACTTGAGAATTTGGATCATGCGCATTTCATTAATATTATTGGTGACTGTCCCTCTAAAAAGGTTTCTTGAATTCTGTGTCTCTTTCTTTGTAGACTCATTAATGTTCTCCAGCCAGGTTCTGTGAAAAAGATCAACCACTCCAGTCAAAACTGGCACCAGGTAATGCACCAGCTCCATGGAAAAAAAAAGCCTTATTTGTCCTGCTAGTCTCAAAGTCAGGAACGTTTTCCAGAGCATGTGGAACTTAGTTAGTCTGCCATATTGGCACTGACAACACAGAGTGTATTTACATTCCATAAAATAGCTGCCATATCAAATGAAGCCCAACTCAGCGTGGCATTTATTAGCCTTTTACAGGACTGAAAAAGCAAACTTTGCTTCTAAGGGTTGATGGAAGCTCTTTTCAAAAATGCTCACTGTGATGTTAACACTGTTGCAAATGAAAGCACACATATTCAGGCTTTCAGATGGGGTCAGACATTATAAGGGCAATGCACAGCTGAAGAAAAAGCCTAAAGATACTGTCAATATTCAGCAGTTGTCATTTAATTGCATTTCTTTGACGTTTATTAGGATCTTATTTATTCTTTATGGTGTCCACACCAAACTGTTATCACAATATCAAAGCATTAGTTCCATGTTTTGGGATAATTCACTGTGTTGGGGAGAATTTTTAGATGATAAAATCAATACCATTCTCATTTCTTTATGGCAAATATGAAGCTACCGCCAGCAGCTAGTTATCTTAGGTGACAAAATTTGCTTATTATTGCCTCCAAAGCTCACTTATTAATACTCTATATCAAGGGCTAGCTGTTTTCCCCTGTTCCCTGTTTTTCTGTACTGAGCTAAGCTAACTGGCTGCTAGCAGTAGCTTTATATTCACCATACAGATGTAAGTTATATATCAATCTTCTAATCCAACTAAATGTAGAACTATCACTTTAAAACATACCAACGGTTGCAGATCATTGTTTGACTATTTACAGCTGTATTCAAGATGTAACAAACTACACAAGGCTGTATAGAAATATTTCCACTTTTCTCTCTGCTTTCTTTTTCAGCTGGAAAACATAGGGAATTTTGTCCGTGCGATCACAGAGTACGGCCTGAAGCCACATGACATCTTTGAGGCCAACGATCTGTTTGAGAATGTCAACCACACTCAGGTCCAGTGCACACTCATCGCTCTGGCTGGGATGGTGAGGGCAAATAAACACACAAACACACACACACACACACACACACACTCTGTTTCAGTGACATCTGTTGT
>BRZM01000243.1:13488-60287 GCA_033238685.1 Lates japonicus | reverse complement strand
CCTCCTCCTCCTTCTCTCTCCTCTCTCTCCCCTCCTCGTCTCTCCTCTCTCCTTCTTTCCATCTCCTCTAACAAACCCATAGCAGAGTCCTTCTGTTCTTCCACCCTGAGGCTGACCAGTGTGTCAGAGCTAACCAGGGAGAGGAACAGAGAGAGAGGGAAAGACAGAGATAGCGGGAGAGAGGCAAGTAGAGAGAAAGGGCGAGAGAGAGGGTTCAGTTGGGCCTTTTTCAGGGGCAACCAAAAAAAGGAAGATGAGACAGATGTACAGAGTCCGTTTCATCTAGTGGAAAAAGAAAGCGGGAGAGGCCAGACTCTTCATGCCTCTCATATTTTTCTATCTTTTTATATCGCGACCCATCACTCTTTCCTTCTTTAGACAGCACTGGAGACATAATGTTGCCTGAATGTCAGGCTGCCCCCCTTCCTCCCTCTACCCCAGTCATTCTGCAGAATTTCAAAACATAGTTGGTACTACAGTATATTCCTCACACTGTTTCCGTTTCACTCCTGTCAGTGGCCCACTAACCTTGGCTTCACGACTAAACCAGTTTTGCTGACGGCCCTGGTCCTATAGATTACCACAGCCTTGATGCAAACTTGAATCACAGTCGATCAGTCAACTTTGTCTAGAAGGAAGATGTTATGGTATGTTATGTTCCAGCTCCACATCCATAAACTGATCTCATCCAAACACCTGAAACCCATTAAATTCTGATGCTCAGACTCCATTGAAATTAATCTTAATTTGTTGTGATATATCTTTTCTAGAACAGTATTTACTTGTGCTAAAAACCAGAATGTTGCACAAAGTTTGTAGCTAAAATGGATGTTCATTTGATACGATTTTCCTCATTATTTGAAGACCCCCTAACTCTAACCATATCGTAATTGTGGGTTAGACTTTTCCACTTATTCTATTATCTTAGATGATGTATACTAGTGAGCAAAAATCAGGTGAGATCATGTGGCTCAAATTAAACTAATAAAAATGTGAACTGTAATGCAGAACAGAAGGTATATAGTGCTTTACTTACAGTCCAGTGTAAGAGCGAGGAGACAAGGGGCTCAGGCCACAAAAACTATATAAAAAAGGACAAGGCAAACAAGTTTAAAGGTGCTATTATCAATATTTTTATAGTAACAATGGATCAGATCACTAAGTGTAATGTGAAAGGGGAAAATTCACAGAAAATTATCGTCAGACAATGTTGTTCCATCGTCTCTGTGGATTGTTTTAGCACCTTTCAGCTAATTGTTTTGGTTTTTGGCTCCACAACTTTACTGTTTTGGTTCACTCATCAGTTTCATTTCCAGCCACAGCATGCAGCATTTTTCAGCACCAAACAGCAGGTAGACAAAGTTAGGAAATAGTTCATGAATAAAATGGAGCATTTATCAGCTAAAAAGACCCATACATTTTGCTCAGGAGTTGGTTGGGAAAAAAAATATCTAAAAGCAGAGTGAATATTGGTCTTACTTTCACCAAGATGCCTGAAACACGACTGTGAATGAATGATAATGTTGCTCCGTATCTGCTGGATGTGTAAATAAGCATCTGTGAGCTAACAAGTTTACCATATCAACTTCATGGTGATAATATGTCAATATTGCATTTGCAGCTTGTTTCCACTGCTCCCTCTCTCAGACTTTGTGGGAGGCTGTTTGAAAGTTGCAGCAAAACGGCAAACGCACAATCACCTTTCAGCCTTGACCATCCTTGACCTAGCATATGTGTGTGAATCCTTGCATCTCTGCAGTGTCCTAAAGACACGGAAAAACCTGTCCCTAAAACCCAGCACGCTCTTTCAACAGTTGACTGAATTATCAAAAGCCTCTGACTCATCAGCACACCAGAGGGTTTGCAGCAGTAATGGTCTGTTTGCTAAACCTAGTGTAGGCCCACACTTCACAACATGTGGAGGAGCACAACTGAGGTTCCCTTTGAGCGGTGAGTGTGCTCTTGTCAAGATGTGATTGTGTGCGGCAACTCGGTGCCCCTATTGTGTGTGTTTACTATTGTCACTGATAACTGAGTGATCCATCATCCACACTGGGTTTTATGGGTGGCCTTTTGTGGGAGAGAGGTCTTTTGTTTGGACTGTTGTGTCCAGTCGCTCTGTGCAAAATAAAAATGCACGTGTTGTGTTTTTGTCTTCACACCTCTCTGTGTTCTATCAGCACACCAGCATCTTTAGTAAACAAAGTGAATTCTCTCTTTCAGCTCGGTGAGATGTGTGTTAGTGTGTCTATATTGATTCAGTCAATATCTATGGGCTCCATGTCTTATTTTGTGTGCTGCTTCTTATGGTGTGTGTGTGTGTGTGTCGGGCTACTTGAATACCTGCGTATTTGTGCCATATCTGCTCGAGACTGTGTGTTTACTGTGCATGCACAATCCATTACAATCTGTGAGCGCCTGTATCTGACAGTCTGTGCGTGCATGTGTGTGTATGAGTGTGTGCGTGTGAGGAAGAGTATTCCCTGGGCTGCTAGTTATAATGTTTCTGGGGGTGATGGGGGGAACTTGAAAGCCCTGCGCTGCCCAAATCAAAACTAACAAGGAAATGATGGGGGCTCCTTTATCTCCTCTCTGGCCTGGGGGGCCGAGGGGGGCGAGAACGGGAGACTGGGGAGGGAGAGAAAGAGGAGGAGGAGGAGAAGGAGAGGGAGGGAGGGAGGGAGGGGAGGAGGAGAGGGAGGTGAAGGGGGGGGGGGGGCAGCCTGGCTTCCTCTTTGATTTGTAAAAAATGCATTACCTCCGAAATCAAACGGAAAATTACTGCGCCGAAGCAAAACACACAGAGCAGGAGAGAGGGAGAGAAAAGGAGATGGGTGGGGCGGGAGCGAGGGAGGGAAGGGGAGAAGACAGTGGATAGGTGTGTGTGAAGAGGAAAGAGGTGGGAAAGAGGAAAGGAGGATTCACCTGTATGGATATGCTGTTGGATCGGAAAAGGGAGGATGGGTATGGATTTAAGGCAGGGTGCGTAGGTGGTATGAGAAGTAGCTGGAGAGATAGGAGCGCACGTATACATCATCCTCGGAGGACACCAGCTCATACATGCTGTGGACCAAGAGAATATGGCAAATGAAAGAGATGATGCAGTACTAATGACCTGTAGCCTACAGGGAAGAGGAAACTTATAGATTACTACCTCAAACACAAAGAATATCTTATTTTTTAAAGACTCATACAAATCTCTGCAGAGGCCTTCAAGCAGATGAACAGGCTAGATATGAGGATTTCAGTGGTTTTGAAACAGAGCCATTTCTAATTGTGCAAAGGCCAATGTGTGATTTGATATCCTAGTGGTACACTGAATACAAAATGATCTCCGTTGCAGCCTACATGTAGTACAGTTTTGTGAAAAATCCCACATGAAGGTGAGCGAAGACATGATATATGGCTGTTATTTGAACCCTTACAATAACTTCGTCTCATTATGGGAGAGGGAGCGCAGGCAGAGACACAAGACAGAGAGATAAAAGATGAAAAATAAGGAACGATAACATGAATGATATGGGGGGAAAAAAATATGTGAGTGAGATAGGATGAATGCCAACTCTATATTTGAAGACAGAAGGAGCGGCTGGAAAACAAGAAAGATGAAGAGAGGGAGGAGAGAGCAAGAGGGGCCACAATCCAAAGGCTAGAAGCAGGGTGAGAGCGAATAAGAGATAGATAGAAAGAGAGGGTCGGTCAGAGAGAGTGAGAGAGAGAGAGAGAAATGCCTGGAGTTAGCAATAATAATTTATACAAACACACCTTAATAATTCACGTTCCATTTCAATGCTGGAGGGAAAATCCAAAATTCACAGAGCATAATTAAATAGAAGCAGAGAGTGAAGGGAGAGATAGAGAGGCCGGCATTAAAGATACCAGTGTAGCAGCAGGGCATCTCTTCCATCTGAGCTTTGTAAAACAACCCTGATGAAACTGTGATATCCAAACTAGATCCCATCTCATAGTCCCATCACCCCTCGCTGAAATCTCCTTACCTTCTCCTCCTGTCAGCAGACATCTATATGCATTTATTTTGGAGACGTTATCGTTATTAGCAATCGTCATTTTAATGAAGCGACCGACCCCTCCCTCGATCACACATGCGCGCAGTATTGTGTATGGTGTGTTCAGATCACTTGTCAGCATATAAAAGCATGAGGCAACGTTACAGAGTGAAAATCAACAGATCGTTTTGTGTTTTCACACACACCTGTGGTGCTCAGCTGGTGTTGGTAAAACAAATGGTGCAAAATGACAGTTGAGGTATTAAAAAGAAAAATGTCAGAAATATCTCAGTTATTACAGATTTGAATCCATTTTTATTGTCAGAGAGAGAAGTTTATCACTGTTGCCTCCTGTATGTTTACCAGACAGACACAAGCACATTTACCCAGGCACTGTACTCATTTATTGTTTTAAGGTATTTGTTTTTAACTTCAAAATTTCCATTTCATACTATATCATATGTCTACTACATTTCAGAGGTAAATACTGCACTTTTTACCCTACACTACATTTATATGACAACTATAGTTACTAGTTACTTTACGTTTGCATTCCTCGTAGGACACTAAATGTACCATTTCATTGGTAATATATATGTGTATATGTATATATATTCATCAGTAAAGAACTCAATTTATTACATATGCAAACTCATCAACTGTCACAAAAAATGCTCCAGAAAAAGTCAGAGATACATTTTTTAACTAAAAATATAGCCCCTATATCATTGTATAATGAGTAAAAAAAATGAAATGGACTTCTCACCAAAATCACATAACAAGCAAAGCCTTTCCTCTTTAGGGAGACCATTAAAGCTAACCCTCAGCAGTAGTGTACTCCACTCTGCAATAACCAACCTGTATTATATATTTAAAAACCCTGTTTTTAATGGATAATATGGCTCAACTTTGACTCGGTTTTCAAAAATCTATTTAATTCCTCCTGTTCATAAATGCACTATAGGGATGTCCACCCTGTTGCATCAGGCACAGCCTCAGGTGGCCACACAAGATTACATCCATCAAACACCTGATCTCCACCAAACACATATGAAACATAACCTTGCCATATTTCATTCATATATTTATATCGATTTAAGGTATGTTTTTGAACTCATATCGTGCCTTTAGACCCTTATGCAATACCTCCATTTTCCAGTTTGCACTCTTCAACTCTAACTCCAACTTCAACAAAAAAAAATAAACCAAATAAACCTGCTGGGTAGCTGTCTCTGGCTTCAGCAAATAATTTTCTATGAAATGCCATTTTATGTTCTTCTGGTTGCAAAAGTCAACTAATTGTGCTTTACTGACTTTCCTTACCCTCTGTGCCATCTTTGTTTTGTTCCAGGTGTTGTGGAGGCATGGACTGTAACTGCGTCAGTGATCTGCTGCTCCCCCCGGTGCCCGCACTCTGGACACCAGGTTAGTCCCAGCATCATGCATAGATGACTGAACGCAGGAAATGTAATTTTAATCTTTCTCTGTTGTGTCAAGGTTTGCTTGAAGTTTGCTTGAAGTTTTTAATTAACAACAACAGCAATAAATTTTCTAATCTACACCCAGGTCACGTGTGTAAACTGGGTGAAACCAGATGCCCAAAACAAGCAAACATAGTTCTGATCAAACTTCAGAAACATCAGCATCATCATCAAAATCACATGTTAAAATTCATCTAAAATGATTAACCATACACACGCACATTGCTAAACAAATTGAGTCTCTGGTGGTAATTGGTTGTATGTCTAATGTTTTTACAAGGCTAGTTAGTGCGAGATTCACTTTGGGGTGAGTCAAAAAGCTACTTAGCTCTATCGGTGATGTGCATACAGTCGGCTTTTAGAATTCAGACCCGAGCAGCATCAATCAGACCTCTCCCAGCGAGCTGTCATCATCCCACTGACCAATCTGTTGAGGCTAGAGGGCATTAGCACGGACTAACATTGCTCAAGGCACGTGCTGTGATATTAAACACATCATCCCTCACCTCCATCACTCATCAGTCATTCAGACAGCAGCACCCCCCCCTCCCCACCCATCCCCCCCCTCCTCAGCGAGGGACAAACGACAGGCCCTAACCTCACCCTTCTCTCTCTTTCCCGCTCCCCTTTCTGCCCAGGGTTCGCCTTCCCAGACTGGGCCTACAAGCCTGAGTCAAGCCCTGGCTCCAGACAGATCCAGCTGTGGCACTTCATCTTGGAGCTGCTGCAGAAGGAGGAGTATCAGGGGGTGATCGCCTGGCAGGGGGACTACGGAGAGTTTGTCATCAAGGATCCGGACGAGGTGGCTCGGCTGTGGGGAATAAGGAAATGCAAACCCCATATGAACTACGACAAGCTGAGCAGGGCACTGAGGTATGATGGGAAAAACAGTATTACACCAGTGTGTCTGTGCATGTGTTTGTACCTGATGTGCTGAATGTCAAGCAATAACGCTGTTAGTATCAGATAAATCAAGATGTGTATCACACCACGGTTTACATAAATTGTTTACTCTTCTTTGACTGAATCCTCACTCACGTGCCTCTTTTCAATGTTGGTAAAAATGGAAAGATAAAGGTGGGACTTTTCCTCGGGAACGTCAATACCCTCAATTTCTCCTTATCTGTGGACATCCTAATGGAAAGTTCACCATTGAGCTGCCAAATAAAAAATTCAATAGGGATTTCAAAATTAAGCTCCAGTCTGAAATTGCTTGGACTTTTTCTTCAGAACAGGCAAACTGCTAGTTTACTGTGCTACTGCACAGAACTTGCTGAAAGGTGATTAAAACAATATTGTTCACACTCCACACCTTCAGCATTTTACACCTCCAACCGCACACACAGTTTTCTTATGCAAATATACGCTACCCCAACTTGTCCCCCTCCCTCTGCTTTCCTTTGGCCTCTTTTTAATGGGGGCTGTCGTCAGAGTCTAATTGTTATGAATTGGCTGGGGCCACAATTAGCCTTCTTAATTAGCCTCACTTAATTGCTCAATTAAGGGCCACGGCACAATTGCCACGCAAAGCAAAACACGTCCACATCATTGCACCGAGCGCAGCCACTGTGGATACATGCTGATACGTACGTGCTGCTGTGTTTGTTGATATAGTGCGTCTGCATAATGAGGCGCTGCTCACCACTATTTAATGCTGAGGTGGTCCAGTGCGGTCTGTGTTTGGTGCACTCATTGCGGTCACTTTAAAACAAAGAAATCCTAAGTGCTCAAAGATTTATAAAACATCTGCAGGTTTTTCAGTTTGCAGCATCCCACCCCCCCCAAACACACACACACCACCCCACACACACTCAGCTCCTTCACCTGAGCCAGATGGCTCTGTGTTTTGCTTTAACCGCCAATCAGCCTGGCATCCTGGCAGACTGTACATTGTTGACACCTCAGTGGGTGGCACAGGAAACTGGGATGACGATGGCTCGACATGCCCAGCGGGAGACACCTGAGGTCGTTACCATGGAGACTCCTCTTGTTGTCCCGCCTCTTTGTAAATTTGCTAAACAGTAACAGTTTCTTGTTAACATGTACGTTCACATGACAGTTTCGGAGACCATACTGCTTCTGATGATTCATATTAAACACCAGGATGAAAAAGATTCTTTTGTTATTACTGTCACTGTAAAATTAAGTAAATCATTTTCACTTTAACAGTCACAAATTTGAATAAAGTCAATTTGTATACTTAGTAAAACTTTGCCTGTTTCTCAGTGGAAGACACCAATATTTTTCAGGATTATGACATCTTTTCATTCACTTTGTCACCATTATCCGTATTGCATTATTTAATAATCTAATACCCATATTATTTTTTTAAACTGATAAATTGCGCATGATGAAAGAAGCATTTTTGTTTTGTTGTTTTTTGTTCTGTAGCTCAATGTTCATTGTATGTTAAGAGCCACAGACACTCTAAGGGATTCAGCTTTTTGACTTTTTGTGTGTTAACAGCTGAATAAAATTTCCCTTTAAAGGACCACATTGTATTGAGTCAAGGCAGGCAGACATGAATTGATTTGAGGAAGGAGGAGATGAATAAAAACAGTGGGAAAATCAGCATAGCACTCGCCCTGCAGCGCTGAAGTTGTTTACTTACTCTTTTCTGTTAGTGATGAAATACAAAACCTTGATGTGAGCATTATATTAATCCTTCCCTCCTCTTTTCCTTTTCCTTTTCCTCTTCCTTTTTTCCTTTATCCTTTATCTCCTCCACTCCCTCCTGCTTTCGATATCCTCTCCTCCTCCTTACCCAGGTATTACTACAACAAGCGCATTTTGCACAAAACCAAAGGGAAACGTTTCACCTACAAGTTTAACTTCAGTAAGGTCGTGCTGGTCAACTACCCCATCCTGGACATGGCCAACTCTCCCTTCTTTCTGGCCCAGAATCACTTCAATGGGGGCTCCACCACACCAGACTGCACCCCAGAGGTACGAAGGGTAGGCTTGAGGGACTGGGCAGAGGGTGGAGGGAAATATTTTGATATATTTTGTAAGATAAAAAAAAAAATGCAGATAATGCAGTGTCAGTCATGAAGAAAATGAACATAAATTTACAGTCTGACACATGAGAAATCTAAATTACATTCATATTTTTGTCTCTATGGCAGGTAATAATAAAAACGGTATTAAAATACACAGGGAATAAAAAGAAGAGAAACCTGGAACAAAGAAAGAATAAGGAGAAATGGCAAGACACACAGCTCTACTCCTTAATTTTTTATTAATAGTGATTTAATTCAGGCAACAGAAATCCATTTCTCTCCAGCAATTTTGCCGTTGTATTTCTCAGGCCCCTGCTGTGCATTTGATTTCTTTCTTTTTTCTTTTTTTCTTTTTTTTTTTACAAGAGAATGTGTGGTATTCATCGTATCTATCTTTTATTCACTGTATCTAATGGTGATCGTAATAGAATACAACTCACTTATTATTTGCCCTGTGAGATTGTAAAATTTTTACAGAGATAAATTGTATCAGAACACAGGAAGAGCATGAACAAAAATGTTCTAATTTAGTTCAAAAATAATGTTATGACTTCACTTACAGGTCTATTAAAGTGATGAGATATTTAGAGATTTTTTTTAAAAGTTAGTTTAATTAGGAAAAGTCTAATAATAAAACAATGAACAAATCTGTTAATTTTTTCTACGGTGAATTATATATATAGCCACACAGATTGTTTAAAGAGACTCTTATTTTTTTAACTTGGGTATAAGCGCCAGTGTGCAGATAATTTTATTTTAAACAAGTAATGTCCTAGAAAGTGCACGTAACTTGAAAGTACAGTAAGAGAGAATCATCCATCATTTGTCTGTGCCATCCTTAAGATGGGATAAGGAGAGGCAGACTCTGAAGGCGACAGTGGAGGGGGACGGTTTTAACTTGTCCTTAAAACAAAAGAAGACGTTATCCCCTCCTTCTCTCATCCCCGTCTCCGATGGCGTATCCATCTGTCATCGATTGAAAATGAAAGAAATAGAAAGCAAAGGGGTCGCGTCAGATCAGATCAATGGCGGGTCATTAATGCGGTTTGTTAAGCAACGCAGATCTCGCAGCTTGGGAGTACAGTCTCGCCTTTCAAACTTGGGGCTGTGGGGTGACAGATACTATTGATCCACAGTCCTGCTAGGGGAAAAAAAAATCCCCCTTTGTCCCCTTGATTCCTAAGATTCAACTGTTCCATTTTTTTTTCTTTTTTACCTTGTCTGCTTCTCCTTCACGTATTTTACACATCGATACACACACAGCTGCCCTACATCCTGAATGGATGTCATTCTCTCAGATCGCAGTCCTATTCGTCCTGTGTCCCTTCACACAAACTGGCCCACAATCCCTCTCTCTTCTTGTCATTTATCCTTTGTGCCCACAATCTTAATCGCTGGTCTCAATTTGACTCTGTACTCTTCCTGCCTTTGAGTCTCTGAGCTTCTGCGTCCTCCTACCTCCCGTTTTTTTTTTTACCCCGACTCCCATGGCACCCCTTTTTATCCTGTCCTTGCTGCGACTGTGTCGCTGTTTGCATCACACTCTGCAGGGTGCTGCTGTCAACATGTGACTCTGCTCCGCGTTAACACGGCAGCACCATAAGGTCTGCTTTGTAGTAATACATGTGCTTTATTTAGGAGGTTATTTTCATGGCACAAACTCTCAACTCTCATTTTTAAAATGAATTTCTCTTTTTCCACTCTCCCTCTTTGTTCATCAGGCCATACAGTCCCTGTTTCCTCGTTTGCCAGACTCCGGCAGAGGAACATCCCTGTTTGATCGAGGGACTGCTGCACCGGGGCCTGAAGGAGACAAGCTGAGACTGGACACATTCCCTTTCCTCAGTTCAGGTGAGCAGATAGAGAGAGAAAAACTTTGTCCAAAACTTTAACCGCCATTGCGAAAAAAAAACAAAACAAGAATCTTTTAGTATCCCAGAGACAAAGCTGTCTTCATGAGGAAAAAGAAATGCTTGTGCAGAGGGTGTATATAAGGTGTGGAGGCCGTGTATACACAGAGAGTCGACCTTCTTGAACAAAGGGAGGAGGAGAAGGTAGAGGGAGAGGAGGATGAGCAGAGAGAGGGATGAGGATATAGGGAGGCATGAGCATTTATTGTTAAAGGAAATAAGAGAGATGGCTGTCCCAACACGCCCCACAATGAGGCTGTGCTTCAGGTGAGAGAGGCCAGGTTAGCTCGTGAATTATGCATATCAGCGGTGGTAAGAAACAAGTTGGAAGTCCTCCACCTTTTTAGGCATGATTGTCTTCTATTTCTCTGCACGCGAGTGTCAACAAACAACAGCGTGGATTCATGTGCGTTTGCGTGATCGACGCTACGTACGTGTGTTGTCTTTGTTTGTTTTTCCACACACTCTATACGTGCATCAGAATGCATACGATTAGTGCAGAGCTAGAGAGGTAGCGTGTAAACAGATGTACTCTCACACACACACACACACACACACACTCCACATCACACAACCTGCCCCTGCAACCACTCCCCTCCCTCCCTTTCCACCCTCTCCCTCTCTGTTTGTCCTCAGGTCCTATTCCCCCCCTTCTTCCCTTCTCACCCTCCTCTCCCTCCCATGTGTCCCCGCTGTCCTAATCCCTTCCCAGGCAGGAAGGCCCTAATTGAGGGTGCAGGCTTCAGTTTGTGGCCTGTGGGCACCCATTACTGTGTTTTCATAAGCAAGTGAGGCCTGCCTGACTGATTCAATATTCATGTGTCTGCCAGCTACTCCTGGCCCAGCACGCAGAGACTTCACCACTGTCAAATTAGCCCTGCATAGTAAATAACAGAGTGAAAAGAGAGAGAGGGAGAGAAAGTGAGGAAGACTGGGAGAGATGGAGGGTGCAGCAGAGAGGGGGAGAATCTTTGAGTTGGTTGTCAGTTGGAAGGAAGTACAGTAGGTTGAGAGGCAATGCTTTTGTTTGTTCATTAAAATTGAATTCCAGCATCACCTCAAATTTACCCCCTTTTTCTGTTACCGAGTGATGCTTACAAGGAGCTGAATTCAAATACGGTGCAATATTTAATTTGCTACACCTGAAGGATTTTTTGCTTAATCTAAAATGATACGATGCCACGTCAAAACACTGAAAGAGGGGAGGGGTGAGAGATTGACAGTTTACAACTTTTCTGTCTGTCAGTCATTTAACCTCTGGAAGTACATGAACTAGTCTGCTGATGCATTCTTTATTATAGCGCCAATAGATTTTTCAGCAAGGTGACTGTCTGCCCACTGTGATGATGTGCAGTCAAAAGAGTGACAGCATGTCTCCAGATATTTCCTTTTCAACATACAGAAACAATACACCATTTGGAAGATGTAAACTCTGCTTGATTAGCTGTTTGATTTTTTTTTTGGTTTTCACTGCAGTGCAGAATCTTTGTGTTCACATCTAGTTTGCAGCAGTGTAAAGTGGGTGTACAACACAGTACTGGCATGCATAAATGAACCATCAGGTTTTTTGTTGAAAGCAACCATGTTAGAGTTGGCCCCTGTGGCTTCTGATTAGAATTGCTAATCCTGCTGAGCATAATTAGTGAACATTCTTGGATGCTGTATGTCAAGAAACCTTTGGCCCTTCTGAGCTCTAACCTCCATCTCTGGATTTTCTCTGTCTTAGGTGCCCCATGCTATTCTAAACCTCCATCCCTGCTAGGCCCGTACCCTCGCAACCCACCCTTTGACTACCCCTGGGGCTTCAACCCTTACCTCCCAGGGGCCTTCTCTCTCAATAACTGCCCCAAACTGCCCCCTGGCTCCCTCTACCCCTCCCAGTTTTACCCCAACCCTTTGCAGAGCAGCCTTTCCCAGCTGCCTCACCCCTTCTCTTCCCTGCTCCCCCCAGGGGAGGCAGGTGGGGGCGAGAGGGGAGCAGCGGGGCAAACTGGAGGGACAAACGGCACAGCGGGTGGTCAGCCGGCCAGACTCTGCCTGCCACCCTACCCGGGGAGCCTGTCAATGGGTCGGACGGACATTGGCAACGGGGCGACGTTGGGGGAAAGGGAAAGGGTGGAGGCCAATCCTGCGGGCACGGGGCTCAATCTGGGGCTGGGAGCAGTCGGGCTGGGAGCCGGGACTGGGACAGACCAGCAGAGCCCCACGGAGAGGAGGGGGGGGGGTGAAGCAGGACCCGGAGTCGGACTCAGACCTGGAGATCACAGATCTGAGCGACTGCAGCTCGGAGAACGAAAACGAGCACGAATTTGGCATCAGGAAGGAATCCAGCCTGGCGAACCGATCACAGATTGTGTTGGATGGAAAGAAAGGGAGCGTGCTGCCGCCCATCTCCTCTCTCCCCCCGCCAGTGTCCCCGCATCCTCTGAAGACCCTGATTCCTATCACTCCTCCTCCGCCGTCCCTGGCTCCGACGCTTTCCCCCTCCATGGCTCTGCATGAAAGACACAGGGAGACAGACACTCTCAAAATGATTCACAGCTAATACATTTTCTCCTGCATCCGCCATCTTGCCAGTCTATGCTCTGATAACTCTCTTCTTCTCTCCTTTCATTTCTCTGAGACATTTATCTGCTTTAAATTATCAACTCTCCAATCACTCTTGATAGATACTTTTTCCAGGAAAGGCAGTTATGTTCTTTACTTCTAAAATTACTGTTTCCCTGTTTGCTGTGTAAGTTTTCACTTGCCTACAGTCCATTACACTGCCAACTTATCCATCTTAGAACATATGGGGCGTACAGTTTTTAGGGGTATCGGCTGTCTGTATCACCAACTTGTGCTTTCTGTTTTGATCTCTCACACTAAATGATAGCTCAGTGGTTTGTAGACTTGTTTACGTGTTGCCAGCGGTACTCTACAATTTGCTGTCCACCGCCAAGCTATGATAGAAGGCAGCGAGGTAGTAAATTACAACACAGCAATGCCTGCCTTGACAAACATTAACAAACAACATCCCTATACTAACAGAACAGAACAACAAATAATGCTCAGATCAATCCAATTTTACACATTTGTCCTGTAATTCTTGAGATTTGGACTATATATATATATATATATATATATATATATATATGTACTCACTATGACTTTTGAGACATAGTCAAATACTGCCACCTAGTGGTCCTTTCAGTCAATGTCTCATTCAGAGAGAGCATCTTATCTCTGTTATCCTGTGCTTGAAATTGTTGCCCTTAAGTTTATTTTGCACTTACTTTTATATGATATTGTTTACTGCAGGTTAATTTAAATGTTAAAAATCCATATTTCTAATAGTGCTCTCTGTGGTAGTCTGTGAATATTTATTTTGTCCCGTGGTTCAAGTATTTCCTGCACATTTTCTATAAGGAAAGAAAAAGAGAGCAGAGGGAGGTGGGCCAATCTAGAAATTTGTATGAATATTTCTGTGTATATATTTTAATATGTGTACATTACATTTAATTATTATTCACTATGATAAGATTTAGCTGTATTGTTGTGATTTAATTCAGTATTTAAACATGTTGGAAAAATTATAAGCTTAGGTGTATCAAAGTTTAAATTATTAATGGCAGAAAATCTGCACTCTGAAGATGTTTTTCTATGATGAGGACAGAGGTCACACTGGGAATTGTCTCTGATTTTCTCAACCCCAGTTAATTGTGCCCTTTGGTCATTTTTGCCAGATGCCCAACGTACAAACCCTTTGGGTTCAAATATATGCCAGTAGACTTATTTTTATAGTTAGCATTCACCCAGTGTAACTGTACTGTAATTAGTCAAATGTGAATAATATTGGTCTTTGCATTTTTTTTTTTTTTAAATCCTCTCCCGAAAACCTTGTTTTGATTATTTTTCAATCAATGCTTTTTGTCCATGCCAGCAGCGGGGCAATTCAGTTTGCTTGAGGACATTAAAAAGTGGAAGAAAAAAAAAAATTCAAAAACAGTTTTTGACCAACATCCTCTCTCCGGCCCAGTTTCTCAGCACAGAGTGAACAATAAACCATATTGTACAGCTTCATAGCCTTTATAGCCTACGGTTTGTCAAACAGTGGCGGTATACGATTAGTTGTGAAAGCTCTATTGTAAAGTTAATGTAAAGCTCTATGTTTGTTGAGTTGCTACAGGAAAGGCCTCCAGTCACCTCCATGTGGACTACACTGACTAACAGCTGTAAATACTGTTTCCTTTGTGTGTGTATGTGTGTGTACACATCCAAAAATGACAATGCAGTGGTTTTACCTGTCATCTCTCTTTGTTTACTGTAAAGAGGAAAAATGGAAAGTGCAAAAAAGAAGAAAAAGATTAATATCTTCAAAAGCAATAAACATTATTCTGGATAGTGGACTGTTGTTGACTGTGAGCTTGTTGAACTGATCTGTTGTGTCGCAGTGAGCAGTGAAAGGTGACGTGGCAGAAATTTCAATCATAATCACATTTTTAGATGTTAAGCTTTTTATTACAATGAACAGACCTCACTAATATTCTCTTGGACACAGTATATTTTGAATATTTGGAATGAAACTACAATTTTCTATCAGATCACTTGATATCTTCTATAGTTAGTGAAAATAATTAATTAATAAAATAATTTGAAGTTTAAAAATAAAACAAATACCTGGAAACGTGATACCAGAAAACCATGAAATAATCAGCATTAGTTTAAAATGGAGTTACACTGTTAAGAAATGACAAATTTGAAATTGATTAGTTTGATTTGATCATAGCAAATTGATATGGATTTGTGTTAAAACAGCCCAAATTTTGTTTCCACTTAATCAAATTAATGAGAATATTAATTTAATTAATTGACAAGGGATGATGAAATTAATATATGGACTCTTATGGTGATGGTGTCACATTTGCTTACAGCACAAAAATAGCAGTCTGAAACAAAATGCCATTATATCGCATACAATCGGTAATATAATCTGTAATTCAGTTTATTATTCAATATAAATTTAGAAATTATTAATAATGAAAAGATGTCATCCCTCTTTGTTACTAATTTGGTGTGTTTAACTTATTGTTTTACAGTTTTACAGCTTGTTCCTGTTCTTGCCAGTAGAGAAGATAAAGAAAGGTCAGGACAATAATAAGAATAAATTATTAATCAATTGTAAAAACATTGATCTACTTATCCATAATCCAATAATTAGTGTATTAGAGAGAATGTAAACTTAACAAGGGCACCTGTAGAAGACAGGTGCCAGGTGTCATGCTGATTTACACAAAATATATTGGACTCTTGTGTTTTATTATATTTCCAGTTAAGGGCAGAAATTAACAAACATGACAAATCAAACAGACAGAACTGTATTCACCAGTCTAAAAATTACTTTAACAGCAGTTTGAATGCAAAGCTGTGAGACAACCTCAACAGAAAATTTTACTTTATTGTTTCCAGGGGGCGCTCTAATCACAGCACAGTGCATACACCGAGTACAGCATCTTGTAGGAATATTTGTACATTCTCACCGAAACTAAAACATCTTCATGACCTTATGTTCTTAACTCACATCACTTTTAAAACAGCCACTCAGAATGTATGACCATTAGATTTAGTCAAATTCATGGCATGATCCAAAGCACAAAGAGCAAACCTAAAGGGGGAAGCAGACTGTAAAAGGAAGGACAAGGTCCTGGGTATGCTGCAATTTGTTGTCAGCCACACCGGAACCTCTGTGTCACACAAACATATTTTCATACTTCAGTGCTGACTGATACCAAAAAGGTTGGACTCATGTTTTCTATCATAAACATAAGGGCTCTGCCATAGTTCCAATTAAGAGTATAGAAGTGGCAGTTTGTGCTGAATGTCCCAACTGCAAACAGAGAACAGCACCTTTCTCTTCGTCCTATTAGTTTGAGAGTACAGGTCAAATTGGATCAGATGGGAAGGGCCCAGGTCCAGTGTCTGTCTTTCTCCACAGGGTGGCGTATGAAAGCCAGAATAGAGGAGAAGCAGCCAGTGACCAGGCAGGGAGTAAAGTTTAGTTTGAGCAGCCCACTCTTCAAACAGATACCTTGATTTCGCGGCAGACAGATATTCTTTATGTTGCTTAAACAGCTGTGATCTCTTCAGAGTGACTTCACAGTTGTATGTGAAATGTATTTATGGGCACATAAAAGCTAGATAATGGCAGATCAGCTGTGAAAATAGTGAAGTGAAATAATATGCTTGATACAGTGGAGTATGGTTGTTTTGGAACAAATAAACGACTAATTTATGAGGAAAATAAATGTTCTGTTTGCTGCAAGCGAGTTGGACATTAATACTGATGATCAGGTGGGAATCGGGTTTATGCAACAAAGTTCCTCTGAGTTAATTTGCTAGTAATTATTAGATAATCAATAAAAAACAGTGACAGCATTGTTGTTCTGTAGAGTGCAAACAACTTAAATAACTTAATTAGCTATACATCCGTAAAAGGCTAATATATCGCTTAACCAAATATAAATCACAAACAGACAATGGCCTAATTATAAAATACTTAATGCTCATTGTGGCACAGTGTGAACTCAGTGGGGACGGGTTACTGTGTAACACTGTGCGGAAACAACCCGGAGAGACGGTTTACTTCTTTTCTTTTTTTAATTGACAGTCAACCCGTAAAACACACGTAAGCAAGAAGTTACATTATTGCAATGTTTATGTGATATCGGCCACACTGTACTCGATAATTTTTGAAACGCAAAATCTCTGTTTTCTAAACACCGTCTGCTGAACGTTTTTTTTCTCTGTGTACTTCCGCGTACAATGTTTTTTTCTCACTGACACACGGCAACTTTCGAACAGGAAACCTATTAGACGCTTTGCCTGTCGTTTTCTCTGAATTTAAGGGTGAGTACATCATTTTAACACTTTGCAGACGAACATTATAAAGAGACTGAACTTTTATAGCTTTGGTAGATGTATTTCAAGTCGGCGTGGATATTTGTTTCACCGAGAGAAATGGCTTTATCCAGCCGCCCCCCTCCCCGCACCTCCAACAGCCCCAGCAGCACACGGCAGAGTCCACATAGAGGAATGCTGTGCTCGGCTGGCTGCACAACATATCACCCTCCTCAGATTAAAGAAAAGAAATGAGCTATTAACGTTTTTATTAAACACTTCGGCTAATTAATGTAGCACAGGAACAAACCGCGGATCTATAGGGAAACTTGAATCATGAGTCAGAAGCACGAAGTTAGCAGTTAGGTGGGTATAACAACTTCAGGTAGCAGAGTTGGACCGTGTGTATTTTCTGGCAAAGCCATCTAGGATTTTACGACTTAACTCGTTTAGGTCTTATCCCAAACTACAAATCACTTTAATATGCCCAAAGGGAGTTATGCTGTGTCATTGGTAGTCAGTGGAGAGTTTATAGCCGGTGACCTTGTGAAATTTTATGTATTTTTATCTTCTTTGCAAGAGAATCTTTCTGAAATTTATCACAGGAGTGCGGTGGTTGTTTCTCATAAGGAAAATGCAGGTATAGAGTATGAGGCTGGTTGTATTTTGCCCTCTTGAGTGTCTTTTTTGTTGTTTTCAACTCTTCCCATTTTAAACAGGGGCACCTGGCAATGTGATTACAGACTTGGGTAATCAAGCCCTTTTGTTTTCCTCTTATTCATTTGTCAACATTCTTTTTGCACAACGTGAAATAAGGCTACAATCCTGAGTATGACAGGAGTCCGTCCCGGTTTTCTCTCTCCTCTCCTCTTGTCCCTATACCACTCACTCATCAGATCAGCCCCTACAGAGCATATAGAGCAAGGGGGGGATGTCAGTGCAGACAGTGTTCAATAATTAGTGTCTGTATTTAATTGATTACCCATGATGATTTTGCCTTGTGAAACAGAGGACATTGCCTGTGCAGAATAGACAAGTTTCCTGGGCTCACAGGAAGCTGCAATTACTGTACGTCTAGTTCAGCTTCATTATCTCAATGCTGTCATTAACTAAAGATTGGGGGCTGGAACAGTGTGGGTTGTGCTTGCCAGTAAGCCGTGATGTTTTTATAAATCACTCATCAAAGAACAACAAGTTTTGTTTTTTGTTTTTGTTTTTGTTTTTTTGCTAGATTGCTCAGATAGTTTTGTCATATTTGTGCCTATATGACTTTCACTCCTCCAACGGTTTTAATCTGAGCTCTGCCTAGGCAAACTCACATTTCCAGTGAGTGCTAATAACGATTAAGTTTACAAATTATTAGACGGTGCTGTGTATGTGTCTGTGTGTGTGTGTCTGTTAAGGGCGTTGCAGCTGGCGGTTTTCAGAGACTGTGATGCGCTCACAACCAGTCGCTGCACCCCAGAGGCCCCATGTGAAGCAGGGCCTTGCCACTTCCTGTTACGCTCTGCTAGACTAGAGAAGCACTGCACTTGTCATCTCTCTCTCCCCACGTTTTACAAGTGCAGGCTTGTCTGGAGCCCAAAGGCTACCTTCTCTTCCTTTTAAAGGAATGCTGGCTATTTAATCTGAGTTGCTGTGCCGCTCTCTCCCTCCCTGTCTCTCACTCTCTCTCTATTGTTGTAAGCCTACACAAACTCACCCACATCCACTGTCTCACAGAGGGTAGGGGAAGATAAACTTGGATAGTGCCCTGGCGAGATGTAACAGTCGTTGTTAGCATCTATGAGAGATACCCAGCTACTGGAGTGACAGGTAATGGCACCCACAGTGGAACAGCCGGGGGGTGTCCTAAGGGCCTGGAGCTGTGTTGAAGGCAAGCTAATAATTTACTGTAGTCAGGCTTGGACTTCAAAGGGAACACAGGTATTCTTCTCTGGCTGCAGTTAGATTGACGCACAGGCAGCAGATAATGAGAGACAGAGCGGACCGGGCTGCTCATCTTCTCTCTGTGGGTTTGCAGGGAAATCTACTGATTCCACCTGAATGAGCTCAGCGGGTGAGGCAGGGTGAAGTTACAATAGTTTGCCTGTGTGGGAGTGCATAGATAGGTGGTTATGCTGTAGTGCGCCTGAAACCACAGGTAATCTGAGCACTGAGCAAGGTGACCCACTATGTGGTGTCACTGTTTGTCACTGCATTTGTTTGTGGGAGGAAATCAACTTTTTTTTTTTTCCTTATGTTTTCTAGACCAAACAATCAATATATTGAGAAAACAGCCTACAGATTAATCAGTGATGAAAATAATCATTTGTGTGTTGCATCCCTAAAATGTAGCGTGCTTTGATGATATGATGATTTTAACAGTCAAACAGCTGAGATTTTTCCATACCATCTCTATTTCCTTAATATCTGTGGCTGTTGTTGGCCATTTGCATTGGATTACCCTCAAACAGACATTCCTATCTGGTTATTTTATCTCTAACTGGCTTTTCAAGTGAATTTTTGGAGAATGCTGTATATGTTATGTAAGTCACAATGAGGTTGGAAACCTCTCTTGCATGAGAGACAACGGCACAGACAGACATAACAATACTAAAACAGACATCAGTTGGCCTCTGTAGGAAAAGCATAGGTGTAAATCACAGATGTAGTGATGGCTGAATTTCATGTAGCTTGCTCCCGTATTTGCTCACTGTTACAGTGTCAGGGCTTAGAAAGGCTAAGGCTGTGTCTGAACTGACTCCCTCATTCTCTACTCTCTGTATAATAGACACCCAGCAATGAGCTCTACATTGAGAATTTGGACACTGATGATTATCATTTTATGTCATCTGTGACAGATATAATATCTCATGACTGTAGGAAATCAGTGATTTAGTACTGCGCCTCCATTAAGTTTTGGATATCCGGACATATAGTCCGTAATATGGGTCGACCACCAACAACATTTGATCCTACATTTCCCACAATGCAGCTCAGTAGTGTCCTTTATCAGATCCCTCTTTTCCTGGTAAATGCCCGTGTCTTTAAAACCCGACATTCACAGTTTCTAACACAGTTTTCTGTTTTAAATTTGTTGTCTCCGAGCCCAAGATGGGATAACCCTGATGACGTCACTATGACATCATTAGGGTAATTTTCTCGGCATTGGAAAATTTCCTCCAGAGCCATATAAGACCTAACAGTATGTGTATAGTTGGTGGAATACCCCTTTAAGAACATAATCCTACAATCCCACAATACTGATTTGTACTGACTTGTCCTGCCTTTGACTGAGATGATGAGTGTTTTAATGCAGACAAAACATTGATTTGTTGTAAATGTAAACCATAAACTGTTCAGTAGTCGTTTGGTGTCAGCCCATTCACAGCACAGTGGTTTTGAAGTTAATCTAGCTCACAGGTATTTGATCCTAACTCAAAGAGCTCGATGTATTTACCTGCCAATCTCTGTCATCTCTCTGCTGTCAGTCAGGACAGCTTCACACTCTGCAGTCAAACTAAACAAGGCTTCCTGCTCACAGTCAGTGTGTGTGGTCAAAGTGTGTGTGTATGTGAGACATGTGAGACATGTGAGTCGTGTGTGCAGCGGTGACATCCCCCCCCCCACAATTGAATGACCTCTACAGCAGCTAAAATGAATGCAGCCGATCTTTGTGTGAGTGCGAGTGCTGCGTGAGTTTTCTGTTCAAGTACGATCTGGGCTGCAGCAGCTTGTTCCACACGCACTAAAAAAAAGGGAGAAAGTGGAAAGAGTTACATCCATTTGTCCCAAGTGTGAGTCAGAGGGACGACTGGAAAGCTGATGTGTGTGATGGGGAGTGTGTGAGTGAGAGGGGAAACGGAGAATGAGCTCTTTCATTTGAGGGTCAGAGTGGAAAAAGCAAGACCAGACTCCATAGATGATGTTTACTCTTGAGGAGTGAAAGATGGGGGGTATGGTGGGGTGAAAGGTCCTCCAGTCTGACGGAGCGTGTCCAGACAGTGTGTCGACTGTATGTCACCACTCAGGCCTTCACAAACAAAAAAGGAATCTTGTATTTGTCAAATTGTAATAAGTGTTGTAACGGTACAGGATACAAGATAATGACACTTTTGCAATTACACAATTTCCACTGTCATTTTGAATAATACAGATATGTATAATTTTCTTTTGAGTAAATGCTGTGCCACCACTCGTCTAGTTTCCACCAGTAAAGTTTTCCTATTATTTTACTCTAACTCTGATGTTTGGTCCAGATTCTGCTTTATTAGTAACTGTCCTCATTTATTACTATGTTCTTCTCAAGTATATGTGCTTTCTTTTTTGATTATCAATTAATTGTTTGTCTTTGTCTTAAATGAGAGTAAATTGGCTATCCTGGCTATTTTAGTTCTGGACACTGAAATTTCATAAACCACACAATTAATGGAGAGAAAATAATGGATAGATTTGTTAATAATGAAAACTAGCAGACCTAATTTTCTAGAAGATAAGCACAGCTTCAAGTTACATGTAAAGTCAGTTTTATTTCAATTCATTTTGGCTAAATACACTCTGCACAACATACAACACCTTCTACCCTTAGATGGTTTAGTTATTGCACAGTGCTTGTGAACATCTTGTGAGGTGCGTTGACACATAATTAATACGTCATATCAGAGTGGCATACTGAAAATAATTTTCATAGCTCGCCTGTTAGGTAGAGCCTATTTTTAAAGCAGTCATTGCCCGATACTGATAAGTGTACAAGGGCTGCAACTAACAATTGATTGGTTTGTAAAATTTTTGAAAGTAAGGAAAATGGTCATCATCATCATCATTACCAAAGCCAGAGCTGACATATATTAATGCTTTGTTTTGTTCAACTAGCAAAGATAATTGGTTTACTCTCATAGAAGAGTAAGAGAGTAGTTGCTTAAAAATTACTGAAGTGATTCACTGAAGTCAATTGATTCACCTCTGAGATGCATCAGTTGTACTGTGTGTATATATATATATATATGTTTTTTGGTGGTCTTTTGTAGAGCTGCGCCAAATCTGACAAATTATCCCCAGTAATGTCACTTGAGTCAACTTACTGCAAGTGCATTTGGTGGTGTGATGTCAGACAGAAGTGACGGTGAAGGTTTCTGATTCATCATTTCATCTCTGCTTGAGGTTAGTGACTCAAGGCTGCATTAGCTGCTACTAGCACAACACATCCTGATCTTCAACCAAACTGTCAGTGGTCATGTTGCAGTTTGGGTAATGTTGACAACAGTCTGACAAAGAAGAGGAAGGAGAGTGTGGTATAGGGCTGGGCTATTAATCAAATCAGTGCGATGAATTTGTGCTTGTCCACATCTTAGAAACATAAACAGTAGGATCAGATGAATTATTGTGCAGACTTTTCTGCTCTATCTCTGCTGAAACCGACTATTAAATTGGACCACAGTGCTCTGTTCAGTTGCAGCAGTCCATAACTGTTTGTGATAACGTTTATGTTTTTTAAAATGCGGAATGATGACAGATTTTCAAGGTCTTTTATTGTTCTTAATAAACTGTAATGCACATTAAGTCCTAAAAAAATAAGGGTGCTTCAAACATATTTTAGTCTTATAGGTCAAAAATTTATTATTGATATCATATTTAAAAAACATTGTGAGTCCCACAGTGTTATAGAAGTGTGATGTCAAGTCAGTGGAGTACTCCTTTAACTTGAATATCCTGGCTGCACACATAAACATGAAAGTTATCAGCTCTATTGTTTGGCTTATCTTGAATCTTGGCAAATCAAAGTCTGGGTCATTATTTCATTGTAGATATGCCTTTAAATTTGAGTTAAAACATTGATTATGGCCAGTACAGAGAGCAGTCTGGGATAATAGGTCTACCCTGAGAAAGAGAGGGACAGAATGTTATCTGGATTGGAAACCACTGGCATGAGGTTAGCATCATGAACCAAGGTGTGCTTGTGTGCAAGAACAGAGGCATTTTTGGCAGTGTTAGCCTCAGCTTTGATTCTGGGCAGGCTAAATTCCTTCCAGAAATATTCAGCATGCGCCTTGGTATTACTGCTTTGTTTGGTATCGTCTTAAAATCAGATGCAAATCAACACTGGGTGCACTAACACACAAACACAACATACTTATAAATGAATGAGGAACAGTTTTTTTTTTGTCCCAAATGCTAATCAGAGGTCTCTGTGCTTGGTCGTAGCAATTACTGCTCCATCTCGACACACACACACACACACACACTCACACATGGAAGCAGTTAGGCCAAGCTGGAGGTTCACTCTGAACTGCCAATCCATGCCAGTCGATTGGCCCCGGCCTATCAAATGTTTCCATGAAGCCAGTGACCTCTATATGGGGACATGGAGAGAGAACGAGAGGATGGAGGGGGGTGGGTCCGGGTGGGGGTGGCAGTTTGTTGGAGCAGGAGAGCGAAGTGTACTTTGGCTCTAAGGAGAGATGAGAAAATGAAGAGAGGGTGTGATACGCCTCGGTGAATATGCACCGCCGTGTGTACATGAAGAAGAGAGGAGGCTCGGCAGTAGCATGTTTTATGGGATACCTTGTTTCACAACATCTTTATAATCTTAACAGACTCTGGGGAGTCTCGCACTGGGATTTTGGGGTGGGGGGGATGGGGCTGTTCAGCATCATTAAAAACCTCTGAGAGCAATGTCTACTCAACTGAAATCATACAGAGAGAAGGTCAATGATTCTTTGCAGCAGTTTTTTCAAGTAAAATCATATCAAGAAAAGGTCAGTGCAGTAAAACTCTCAGGAGATATGACAATAGTGCAGAGAATCCTTTTTGATATCAGGAAAAATCCAGAAGGATTCAACAGTATGTTTCCTTCTGAACTTGCAGTAGAAAAAATGAAGAACATGTAAGGTAGGATCCTGTGAAGCATTGAAAAGACCTGCCTGTGTTTCCTCGCCGCTATTGGCCATAATCTTATTTTAGCCACTACGTAATGGTCGTTAAATTACATAATTGGCCCTTGTCTGCCGGCCATGAATGCACTGGCTGTCTTGGAGCGATTGTACAAGGGGCCGCTTTATTTTAGGCTGTAGGTGGAAGAGAGGAAGGAGGGAGGTTAAGAGAGAGAGAGAGAGAGAGAGAGAGAGGAAGGAGAATGCAATGTAAGACCCAGAGAAATGAAACATACACAAAGTAGGAATGGTAGAAGAGAGGGGGATGTGGTGGTGAAGGAAAGGAAGAAAAAATGTTTGATAGGTCATGTTCTTACATCTTCACCACTGAGCCATTCCCTCTCTCACACATACACTGATGTCATTTCCCTTGTACACACACTCTGCCCTGCTGCACTATCTTAAGTATCTCACAGTGCACCCTGTCCCGTTCTGTTTGCTTGCAGTCAGTGCAGTGACAGGATTTCTGGGATAACTTACCCTCTGTAATGTTCAGACCACTGTTCTGTTGCTCTTTTATCTCATTAAACCAACATGCAGACATTCAGTCACAGGCCTTGTTATCTGAAAATATCTTATTTCTGTGAGTTGATAAGGGTCTTGTTTATAATCAAGCTGGTGTTTGTAAATACTCTAAGGCGCTTGTGCTGTTTGTTAGGTTAAGCTGTTACTTTTAAAGATGCTATATGTGAATTTCTGCTATCGCTACACAGTATAGTTGTTTACTCACCAAGAGCTTCAGCCATCATTGCATTTACAAGACAAGAGGTTAGAATACAGCGCTACTTCATCCTCTCATGTTGGACTGAGGGCAGACTGGACGCGACAGTGAACTAGTTACTACTGAAAAGTGTTATTACAAGATGAGACAGGACGGGGCTAGCTGGTTAACTTGCCAACTGTGGTAGAAGAAAAGAAGTGATAGAAATAGAAGCAAAACAAGTTAACATTTGCGTTGCTTTCCATCTCTGGAAAGTTTGATGCTGAACTCACAGTGTTTTCTCAAGACTGGTAAGTAAACAGCTGTAAATGCTAATGTTGGCTATGTAGGGACTGCTAAAACTCTCATATAGCAACTTTAAATGGGTAATCCAGTCTGATAATTTTATTGTTGCAATAAACTGGCAGAATTAAAGGTTCAAAAATGAATTAACCCACTATTTTTGTATAGTGGGGAATCTTAACACTTTCCTTATGCATCTAAATTTTGCACTCAACTGGTGCAGTATTTTATCAGAATTTGCCTTACGGTTGTAAAATATGTGCATTTTACAGTTCAATGTACTGGGTAATTGTATAGCCCACCTACACACAGTGCTAAGATACACACATTTTAATTCTTACATGCAGGCAAAATTTGATTTCTTTTCTATTCCCTTAAATTCTTATCCTTTATTTTTCTTTTTTATGATTCTTATTTCTACTCCTATTCTAATTATTATTTATTGCACAGTAGGCTTTTAGCTCAACCATAAGAGCCATCCTGCCTTTCACTAAATATGGCTCATTTTCCTTTATTCCACATTGAATTAACTTTGACATTTTACACCTAAGGTCCTGCTCAAATCCTGTTGCCACCCTCCAGCCTGTTAACACACACACACATACACACACTCTCTGTTGCATGCACATTTAAGCCAATACTTGCTTTACTGCACACATACACCCCTCTCGTTGTGTAGCCATTTTAGGTGACAGCATGCTGCAAGTTAAATATAGAGACAAATGCACTCACACATGCTCTATAGTGGGAGATGCCTCTGTGTCTGTTTTCACTGGTACTAGCTCACTGTCAATTCTGCTAGCTGCAGCCAAAACCATTGGTCAGGTTGAAAGCATCCAGTGTGTATGTGGTTGTTTATGTGTGTTGTATTTTGGAAGCAGATGCATAGGTTGTAAGCTTTCAGGTGTAGCTCTGTGCTCAAACACAGTTTCTGGATGCTTATGTGCTTGTTAGACTTTCCAGAGTTTCTCTTTTTCCACTGGCTGTTTTTTTCTTTCTTTCCACTGTTGCTGCCTTGTTCTTCATTTCCTGCTGCAGTGTGCCCCGTCTTTTAATTTCTTCTCCACGTACCTCCCCTCCTCCTCCCTCTCATCTACCTCCCTCCTCACTAAGCCCCTTGCTTTTTTTTTCTCTGTTTAGTCTATAGGGTTCATGTAGGCTAGTGCTTGCAGCCACAGTCATGTTTGCCAGTCCTAGAAGAATCACCTGCAGAAGTTAATGACAGGAAAAAAAATCAGAAAAAGATACAAGAGAGACCTTTCATTTGTTTTGTTGTCAGGCACTTAAAATATTGAGCAATCAAACATATCATGGAGTCATCTGTAGGGCATGCAAAAAGTGCACGTAAAACCCTGGTACAGGCCATCCTCTCCTGTCTGCACTCTTCTCTCGTGAACTCTCTGTTCCTCATTTGTTCATCACTGGGTTTTGTTCTTGCTGAGCATTAACTTCCTTTTCTGGTTCCCATGTGAACATAGAGCTGGTGGCAGAGGAGGTTTGTTTGATGCAGTTTTTTTTTCTGTCATGTTTCTTACGGAAACACTTGCAGAATCTTTATTTTCTCCCAATCTCACTCTCTGTCATTCTCTCCTTCTCTCTGCTTTGCTTTCTCTTTCTCTCTCCCTCTTTTCATCTGATAGGTCATGCAGGAAATGGCTCTGATAGCTTCCTGAGGAAATTACACCCACTTCCTGTCTGTGTGCCTCTCGATTTGCCACCTTCACTCCCCGAAGTTTTTCCCTTTTTGCTCAGGCGCCTCCAGGGAGCCCAGCAGCTGGAGGCAGTGGTGCGTGGGGATCCCCAGTCACTGCTTCTAGTAGGCTGGGAGCCTGATGAGAGAGCCAGATAAACGGGAGTGCAAACGCAGCAAGCTATAGCCATTAGGTGCTGGACTATTTTCAGATGCTGCCCTCATAGCATATAGAGGACAGGACACAGCCCATTGTGACCGAGTGTAAGAAGAGAGCAGTGACCTATAATCATACAATGGGTTCTGTGGCCAGGTGCATTTAGTAATGAAGCTCTAATTTTAGCGTTTTCAGTATGGGAAGATACAGACTCAGTTGGCAGTTTATACACCATGACAGTGAATCTTGTGTGGCACATTGTTTGGATTGTTAGTACAGACATTTTTAACTTTCATGTTGATATATTTCATGTTGATATATATGAATAAATTAACATATTAATCAAATTTAAAGCCATTGTGTGTAGATATGGTACATGATTATAGCATCTTTTAAGTGACACTAATCTGCCACAGTTTCTTTTTTGACACTAACCCTCAAGGCGCCAAAATTTTGAATTCTAGCCATTACTACTTCTAATGGCCTTTAAAGACTTAAGTTGTTGTTTCAACCCTGTTTCTCAATACACCCAGAATTTATTTATTAACAAACAGACCACAAGCGTTATTTATTTTTTAGAAATCTGTAGACTGAATCATGCTGCACCTGTAACCCCACTGCAACAAGGTGAGAAGTCAAACCACAAGAGGGCAGTCTACGAAAACATGGTTTTCAAGGGTTGTTGAAGTCTTGTCCTTCACTCAACTGTGTTGTTAACTTCACTTGGAATGTAACGGTGTATAAATGACCAGTATCGCATAATGTATTAACTGCTGAAAAGAATCACGAATTTATAACTTTGAGCTGTTCTCTTGGTACTGACTCTCTGCTCAACCCAGAGGTGGTATAGCTCCGGACTATGTGATCAGATGTTGACAGTCTAGTTGTCTGGAAAACTGCTGGGTGTATGTACCTGTATGTAAGCATGATACTAGAGGGGCAACAATACTATCTAGAACACCTGTCTGGATACTTTTCTTTACCACTGGGGTGAGCTCTTCACCTGTGTGGATTCTCTGTGTGCACCAATAAGCTGGATGAGTACTCACTGATCATTATGAATGTTGTGCTCTGGTTGGTTCACAAAAATGGTTTCAGCACAACTCCTGTCATTACACATTGTAGTGTCAACGGCACCACTGTTTGTCATTGAGAAATACCTGCATGAATAAGCCTTGCATCATTTGCCCTGGTCCTGGTCCAGGTCCAGTGACAACAAACTCTAACAAACAGCTCTAACACACTCCCTCTCTGACAGTCACAATCATGTTATTACAGGAGCTTGTTTGACAGGTGTGGTCTCCCTCGATTGCGGCATGGACACTGAAGATGCCCAATTTGGGGTGAGGTCGCAGTGTGACTCCTCCTCTCTTCTTGGCCTGAGGGATTTCTCTAAACCAGCTAATTGTTTAAATGGTCTCGCAGAGGACGTGGGGTTTGCACAAGAGCTGATGTAACAGTGACTCAGTTATTATTAGGCTGCAGTGTGTAACCTCTTAGTGGCCTGGTGGAAATATGAAATGCTAAACTGTGCTGCTACTTTGTTTGAATCATGAAACAGGTGCAGTTTGTTTCAGTTTCCTATGTATAGTATTAGACCTCGGCCTGGTCAGGGATGGAGAGGAATGCTGCTGTAAAGACCAGTTGTCATAAGAACACACACACACACACACACACATGTACACGTACGTCCACCAGGCAGCTCCCCACAATCACATAGGAATGGCCCCCTCCCACATACGTGCTCAGTCTTAACCCACACACACACACACACACCAAAGACACGTACGCTTCTTGATGGCTATCATCAGATTGATGCCACCTGACACTTAGTTAGTCCTGGAATGTGATGGGAGGGAGTCAAGAGGGTGGGTGGTGGGCAGCTGCCTACTCTCAGGAACACCAGAGCTGATCTCTGCACTTCTGGGAGCATTCTGTTCAAATACTATATAATATACCGGTGGTCTTTTCTTTCCCCCTCAGCCACGTCTGTATCAACCAGGAAGCACCCTCATAGTTTTGGCCAACATACCCAGCTTCTGTTAACTAATAGAGTGAAGGAAGGTCTGGTTGCTGTTGAAACTCACAGACAGTCTCCATCTGTTGTCTGAACTGTGCCATATGCTGCGAGATACACCACTTGGCTCCTCCTGGGCAGAGGCTCCTCTAATCCTGTGCTCTTGCAAATTCAAATGAGCTGACCTTCCCTACTTCCATCTGAGTAACCATACTCATTTCCCCGTTTACTCCAATTTACTCTCAGAGTATGAAGATGCGTTACAGTTATCTATATCAACCAAGACATAACAACAAGGGATTGGCTACAGCATCTCCTGTAATATGAGGGTGAAGATGCTGGAGATCAGTAGAGTAACAGTAATAACAGCAGGATCAGCGCCCAGACTCCAAATTGTATCATTTATTTTCTTGGTCTTACATTATTGTAAACACAAGGTTTTGTGATTTCGACTGCTCGAAGTTTGTGAAACCCTTTTAGGCAAATTTATGACTTTTTGTACTTCATAGATAAAACTCACTTTCATATATGTTAAGAGATAACAGGATAAATAAAGCAGTGGTAGCATTTTGGTTTTTCCACCAGGAAAATGAACGCTGCAGTATTATTAGTTAGAAATGAAGGTTGGTGATATGTCAACTTCTCTGTTGTCTGGGTAAGGTGGCTGGAAGTTTCACTTTGGTAAGGTGCTCGGTGGCTGCGCTTGTATGTGTGTGTGACAAAGAGGTCTAGGCGTGTGTGTCCATGCAGATGTGCTCATGGCCCTGATAGTCCTGTGCCTCTGTTTAGCTAACCTCCCACGCACAAGTTGCTCCAGTGCTGGCCTTTCAACCCTCAGCCCACTGGATATGCAGGCCGCAATGAACATGGCCCTCTCTGTGTCTCTCTCTGTCCCCCTCTTTCTCTCTCTCCGACCAACAGCCTGTTTCTCTCTCTGTACTAGAACTCACCTTGAACTCTAAAGCATTTGTCAGCCGGCCCCGCGCCCACCACTGTACACATACACTGTAGCCAGTAACCTAATTGTGGTCGTGTACAGTCACATTTCCTTATAAATGTTAACTATGATTTATCATGTGAATGAGGCCCGTACAGCCACTGTCTAAACATGCAAACGTGTACAAAACACCAGCAAATCAGTAAATTCGAATTTATTGATATTCCTGCATATTGTTTATTGACATTATACATTATTTTTAGAGGAAAATACATCCAGAGAATATAATAGAAATACACATAAAGGTTGGGTGATATGGGTGTAAATCTCCTCTCACTATATATTTTATGTTGCTATATTGATGCAATAATATTAAAATATAATTATACAGCCACTATAGCATTAATGATATAGAAAAATCTCTTTGACATTATTTTCTTATTTTCTTTCTTCATAAAATGATACACAATAATAATGTTTGCTTTACAACCTAAAAGCAAAAAGCATTTTAGAACATGAAGTCAAACAGACCACCACCGACAGTAAACACAGAACAAAACAACTACACAGCGCTGTAAATGTGGTTAAAAAAGACCGGATAAAATAAGAGGCAACTTGAATTAATCGTAAATCAGACAAGTTCATAGAATTAGAGAAGTGATTTAAAAAGAAATAGTGCCTTACATAACAGATTCTGGCAGATTGCTCCAGATTTTTCGGGTCTTAACACATTAAAAGGCTTGATCACCTCTGGTCTCTAGCTTTGACTCCGGATGGCAGGAAGAGAATGCTGCTCGAGGAGCCCAGGTTACTTTACCGTCGTCACCCAGCCCGTGCATTGAATAATGACATTAGAATAGAACAAAAACATGAGTTTTAGAATAAGTCTGAAATCTTGCTCTTAAAAATGCTCTTCACTAACTATTTCAAGGCTTTCTTCAGGACTTTCCTCTCACATTCCACCCACCTTACACCTCTCTGGCTCTGTTCTCACACTCTGCCTGTACTCACCTTCAGCGCTGATAATGGTAAATATGCCAGTCTAGCTTGGTGGGTCTTTGATGTGTGTGCGTGTGTGTATGCATGTAAAATTGTGTGATTTGGGTGTTCCCAGTGGCGGCTCTGGGTCTGCAGCCTTCAGAGGACTGAATACAAGGACATGTGTTGTCGTGAAGTTTTTGGGTGTGTTTGCATGGTGTGAAGTGGTGGGGTGAGGGGGGATAAATTGGTCACTCATTCGATGCATTTTTTTCCCCATTCATGGATTTCTAAAGGTAAGCATTGCATAAAATCTTTAATTTCAGATCAGTTACATTTTAGACCTCGGAGGGTCGCAGTGTCATGGCAGCTAGAGGAGAGTTTTCCTCTGAGTGTATTACTGAACCCAACACTAGTCTGAAAAACAATTTCCACAAGGAAAATTTGGCCAAATGTCAGAGAGAATATGCACTGCATGTTAGTTATTGAATCATGTCTCCGTTTGAGTTCAACACCTAAACTAAATATTTTAGTCTGTCCGGGGGGAAGAGGACTTCAGCTTTGCACGGAGGACACTGAACTTAATAACATACTCAACATTATTTGGCCAACAGCCTTTAATTGCTTCATTATCACCCCAACTTATCAGTGTCCCATTCCCAGTAGCCTTGTGATCTATTTAAAGAGAGAGTAAGGTTTCATGAACACAGGAGGTGCTTAGTCAGCAGTTGCCCATATCATAGCTTAAGTCATTTTTTTAAATGTAGTAAATAAGTCGGCATTCTTTACCTGTAGCTGAAGCTTTATATTCCCTTGCCTCTCTTGCCTCGTATGAATGGGATCCTACTTATTTCAAGGACCATATGACACACCAAGCCTGGCTCTCTCTCTCTACTAGGCCGGGTTGGATGCTGGGACGATTTCCCTCTTTCCGCTTGATGTTATTTTTCACTGGGAAAGTTCACTTTGTCTAAACCTTAATCTGGCTTTATGTCTGGCTCCGCTCAGCAGGGGCTCAGGATGTCAAAGGGAGATAGCCTACCAGTTCAAAGTATAGCACATAATGTTTGCTAATTGTCTTGTTTTCTTCCTCCCTCCCTCTCTCTCTCTCTCTCTCTCTCTCTCTCTCTCTCTCTCTCTTCCTCCCTCCCTTTCTCCCTCTCTTTCTCTCTCCCTGTCTCCGTCTCCATAGCAGGGTGTGTTTGGGGCTCAGTGCTCTAACCCAGCCATGAGCATCATCGGGGCTGAGGATGAGGATTTCGAGAATGATTTGAACGATGTGAGTGAAAAAAAGAGTGACTCAAGGCAGCTGAATATAATTTTATGTAATATTAATTTTATTATCATCTCTCAATTAAATTTTTTGCCCACTCTCTCTTTGCATGTTCTCTCCTGCTGTCTCCCTTTCTGTCTGCCTCTCTCAGGTGGTGGATGACCAGTACTTTAACAACATAGAGCAGCTGAAGGAGCGGCCGACCCACCTGCTGGTCTTTATGCAACATGTGTTCCTACAGTTCGACCCTGCTCCTGTGGTGAGAACTACAACTCCTATAATCCAAGTGTTGAATGTGTTTGTATTAGTGTGTGTAGGTACACAATTAGTAGTACACACAATTAATCAGTAGTATATTTTTAACAGAAAATGAATTGACAACAGTTGAATTGTTTTTTTTTTGTCAGGAGGCCAGAATGAATAAGACAATTTAAGATTTGACTTTATATTCTTGGAATATGAAGTGGGAATTTTTCATTATGTTTAACTTTATATGCTAAATAATTTTAGTAAGGTCAGTACTGGAGACTATAGGCGCTGATACTGTGCTCCAGTATATTGAATCAGTGCAATACTAACTGAGACAAGTCACAGATCAAGGTGGAAGTTTAAATAGCTGCGCCACTTGGCTGAAATAATAATTAAAATGAATTTGCTCAGGATTTGAAATGTTTATTATTTAATTGTAAATATTTGTTCATCACTGGTTCTCAACATTTTAAATGAAAATTACTTTCATTATTGCAACCTGTGTCGTATTTTCATCATTTTGGCCATCACTGCCTTTGGTTATGGCCTTGGGTGATGGCAGCTCAGCTGGTCAACAGCCCATTAGAGTTAGTGAGATGAGCAGTCAGACAGGTTATAAAGAAGTCCCAGTGTAAACTTTAGTATTAGCACTGCAGGTTTTCTGTATAGTGACAAAGCTCTGCCCTCAGCCAGCCAACAGGATAATTGCAGTGTCCTCAAAACAAGTGCCTGTGATCAGTCAAGTAGTTTACATGTGAATACAGAGTGCTTGATTTCATGTAAATGAGACTCTACTACAAATACAAAAGCTTTGCATCTGATAGACATCAATTAATAATAAAAGTCAATGTAGCATGCAGCTTAGCTCGTGTGAAACTCATACACCCTATGAGAATTTACTGTGTTGTGGGGTTTTTTTTAGACAAAAGTGTACATTTCAAGACCTGACTACTTTTGCGTGTGTGACTACATGTGTATCAGTGCTGATATAAAGCATGCCTGTCCTTTCCCCTTTTGTTCTGCGTGCAGACACTGTGACCTACCCCAGGTACTGTTACAACCTCCCATAGCCATGATGCCCTCCCTCACCCTCTCCCTCACCCTCTCCCTCACCCTCTCCCTTGTTCTCCTTTATCCTCACATTTGTCCATGTGGAGAATAGAAGTTGGTCACGACATCAGTGTTGACTGTTGGGTTTACACAGAAATCGGTGTCTGTGTTGTTGAGTGAATGGCTGCTTGCTTAGTCTGCTACTCTCTTATTTGTAGTGTGCCCAGGATCCCACATAGAAGGCAATTATTATTGTGTTTAATAGAAGTAGTGCTGAGGTTGAGGTCTGTGCCGTATTGTGACTGACATGACACAATATTCAACAATTTATGAGATATTGTCATTTTGATTAATGTTGTCAATTAGTCTCAGTGATTTGTATCAGGTGAAATGAAGTTAAATTAGTTTAGGGGTAGACTAAACAACAGACACACCTCTTTGTATAATTCAATACAGTTAATCAACAGCACAAAGTGCAGCCTCTAAAATGATCATACAATTGAATCAACTCCTCAAACAGTTTCTTTAGGTGTACCTACTGAGTGTACATGATCTTGAATATTCAGGTATTTGTATGCTTAAAGATGGCACAGAAACCTTGCAATGCATTGCATATGCAATGCTATATCAGCGTAGAAAAGCTGTTGAAATTCATCAGCACTCACTGATTCTCTTCTCACAGCTGTGTTACCTCCATGCTGACCTCTTCAAGACCCTCAGTGCCAAAGAGACCAAGAAGCAATTTGTGGAGTTCTACAACACCTTCTTGGACAAGGGTGCAGTAAGTAGCTCACTATACTACATCCCGTAAGATATTGTCTATATGCAACGTTTAAGTGGATAATGAGAAATAGTGAGTAACCTGATTGTCACAAATCTGGGCCGAAGCCAGAGAAGAAAACAAAAAAACACATGAATAAAGTGTAAACACATAAGATTTATTGTAAACCTAAGTTAAAATAAACATAGTTATGTCAGTCAGACATGTGTTAAAGAGTACAGTGTGTGACCAAACAAAACAAAATCACAAAACCTCTCAGGAGCAGGCAGAGAGAGAGGGATGTCGCACTGATAGTGAGACACATGCAGTAATCGAAGTTTATGAATGACATTACTGCTTAATGTATGCAGTATGAGGCAACCATACTGTTACCTCACAGGATATGATTCAGTTTTCTTAAAAAGTGAACTCTGGTCATTTCTGTGGTTTGTGTTTAATGTCCATCTTGTGTTTTGGGGAAGAAACTCGCAGCTCCTTTTTTGGGTAGGATGCAAACTTTTTATATCAGTGAAGCCCCCCACTGCACTGTTTGGACTCTTTACTTGCAGATGCCGTATAACTTGACTTATCATATAAATGTTTGCATGGTTTTCAGCTTTAAAATCATCAATCAATCCTATAGTAATGAACTTAGGATGAAATCTCCCTTTAGACTTTTTTTGTGGCTTGTTGTTCTGTGTTTTTTTGAGATTCTTTGCTTTCAGTGTTTGATATTGTGCATTATCTCAAAACCAATTTAGAAAAATATAGCAGCTCTTGCAACATCGATATTATATTTTTCTTTCATAGTATCGTATCAACAGAAATCTCATATAATCAGCTGTAGTCTATAAGTTGGGAGACCAGGCCATTATGTGCATATAGTTTATTTATTAGTGCACGGCTATGTGTTCAGCTTGGTTTGCTCTGTCTGTAGTCTGTGCTGCACCCTCTCAGTTTCTGTCTTTTTCCATCACCTCTCCTTGCACACCTGGCCCCTGTCACTCCTTTGTTATATTTCCTCCTCAAAGCTCATGCACTGTGCATGTCTGTCAGCTGAGTTGGCTTGCTCTGCACTCTCTCCCTGTGTCTGTCTGTCTGACCCCACAGCTTCCTGTCAGGATCGTGGGAAAGCCCTTTAGAAGAAATCATCCTCCCTTACCCTCTCTCTCTCTTTTTTAACCCCATCTCTTTTGTAAACTTTGACTTAAAGTTGGCCCATGTGGTTATTTTCATGTCAGTGTCAAAGCTATGTATCTCCCATTTGGAATATCGTTTTTTTTCTCTTGGTTGTGTGTTTTTTTTATTTTTTATTTCTAGTGTTCAAATGACCCCTTGTGGTGATATTTAGCTACTGCATCACTTGGATTCTTATCAGTTGATACCACACTGATTTTTCTGGGTCAAAGAAACAATACATATAGAGCGAAACAAAGAAAGATCTAGATGTTAAAAGTTGTAAATACTTCATACATTATATATGCTTCAAATGTAATTTTTTTGGTCTTTTGTTCCACATTACAGATTCTCAGAGTGGCAGTACCACCTAGTATATCCTATGATTTGGGTAAGTATTTTCCTGTGGTATATTTACTTAAAGCCATCACATATTCCTGAACATATATCCACCCCTTAACCCCACTCAGTCTTTCCCTGTTTGTATCACTACTTCCAATTTTAATCCCGGTCTGCTTTCTCTAAGACCGAACCCGTCCAGATTTGCTCCCTGAGGATGTCCAAAAACGATATGCTCAGGAGGTTCAGTTCCAGCAGGCTCCAGAAGTGGCCAAACAGCTGGAAGACTTCAGGTGATGCTCAAATCAGTCAACCAGCAAGCAAGCTCACTTTAAATCAAAATCACATTTTTTTTGTTTATAATTGTGGTTAACAGGAAATCAGAATACCAGACAACAAGACTGTAACCCACTAACTACAAATTGTGAACAGTTAACATGACTTTTAGCCGTTGTGCAAAGTGGTTCAGTGGTTTTTAGTTTCATTTCATAACTTCAAGGCAGAGTGACAGACAGAGGTAAAACTTGTATTAGAGGAGAAATTTATCCCAGAGAAAGCTACCGGTGAATGTTCCTATGCATTCATTCATAACCATGATTTACCTGCTACCTAATCTTAACTTTAAAAGACACTGCTTATCTTAATGATTTGTGTTATTAGAAGATTACTGCAGTAAGAATCTCCAGGCTTCTCAATTTACCAGTTCACTGTGTGCAGAAATGTAGATCCAGACAACAACTTTATCTGTTAATATCTAAGTATCTTCCTTGTATGCAAAGCAACAATTAGTCAAGACTTCCTTTGGCACCTTCACAATTAAAGGCACATATACTGTATATTGGTCACTGTTGGAAGGCTTTTTAAAGCAGTAGTATGACCACAAGAAAAGGTCATTTTTATCTCTCACTTTATTTTTCAATTACACTTTGTTGCTGTGATGCTTATGCTTAAATTATTTTTTTTTAACCTTAACAAAAGGACTTTTAAATGGGCTGCCTTAGATTTAGATGCAAAGAAAAATGATCTAATCTGAGATTAGCAGCCACCCTAAAGGGACCTGGACCTGTTATGAATAGCCATATTTAGTGATTCACTGAGCAGCCCTCTTCATCTACACAGTGTGTCTGCTCACTGAATTGGGAAAACATGCATCGACAATCCTCTGCTTTCAGTATTATTTTTGACAAATGTGCCAAACTGCTGCTTCCCCCTGCTTTTGTCTTGCACAGGCAGAAGAGGATGATGGGTATGACCCCCAACGAGGCTGAGCTGGTTGACGTGGAGAGCCACTATCCCACCGACCGCATCCCGATGGAGATGAAGGAGAAGTCTGTGGCCGAGAACCTGCTGGACAAGATGTCTGAGACACAGTGAGTGCTTGTTTCTGCTTCTTGTAACTCTACTAAGAAGAGTTTGTGTAGATCCTGGTTGAGTTAATGTTTACAATAATTATTGTTTACAATAATATCACAAAGTGGAAGGAGTTATTTTCAGTGTCCAGGGTTCCCAAAGTGAAAGTGAAATTCATTTTCTGCATAGGCACTGTAAAGTGACAGTTGGAGCACCTCCAAAACTTGGATCAGCACTTTGTTGAATAGTCAGTATAAAAAAGAGAAAACTGCTGTAGTAAAAGAGCAGAGGTAAGAGTAAGAGCAGTAAGAGCAGCGGTCACTGGTTAAAAATCTGTTGTCTACACTGCTAAAGTTACATTTTAATTTTGTGGAAACATGATAATCCATATAGCAGTTTATATCAGTTCAATTTGGATTTGGGATTTTTTTTTTTTTTTTTTAGATTACTTTAGTACATGAAGTTAACGGTTCTGTTCCCGATAGCAACAACAAAGTGGCCTGACTTTGCTACAGATTTGATTTGTGCCTCAAACTGGCTTCCTAGTGACAGTAACTAATGTGTACTGATAATATTTGGTATTTGGAACAATTTGTTTAACCTAACCAACAGAAAAAAAACATGATTTCTCACTTATTAAATTGATTGAGTTAAAAAAAAACATGACATAAAGCAATAGTGTCATGACATGGAGCTAATAACAAGGAGCTACCTCAGAAACTAAACAAGGAACTTGAAGTCCTTTGTGTGCATTCCTGTTTATGTTTCCATCGCCTTTCAAGGATAGCAAATATCTGGCAAATTTGACAAGTGACCAAAAAGAAAATGAAATGCAATTTTCACACAAAAGAAAACAACAACACAGTTGTCGTGAGGATATTATTAAAAGAAAACTTTCAAACAGTAATTGGACAATGGGGGAAAAAAGTCTTCTCTCTATTACCTGCTGCTCGATGCTTTAAGCCAGGAACATGACTGGTCTGTCAAAACAGTTTAAAATCAGATCTACTCCCTCTGAAGTTGGCACTTCACTTTCTGCAAAGCTCTATAGTGGGCATAGTCAACATCAGCCGTGCACGTAACCAATCTAATACAAAGAACAAAGACAAATACAAAGGGAGATGGAGAAAATCATGTTCACTGGACTAGAGAGCTGAAGTGATTGGAAGAGAGCACAATAGAACAAGAAGGAAATGAAGAGGCAGAGACGAAAAGATGGAGTCAGCAGTGCCACGCTGGCAGGAAGGCTCTCCCCTGGCATTTTGCCAATCTGGAGGGAGGAGGAGGGGGTGGCAGCGGCGGTGGATGGTTGAAGGGTTGCACATCGGAAGAGGGGGGTGGGTGAGAAAGGGCCAGAGGGTTATCGATGCAGGATAGCTCCTTCTCTGGACACAGTTAAAGAAAGAAAGCAAGAGATCTAGGGGAAAGTTAATCTATCCTTGACCCCGTGGCCAACTACAATGTGTTATCCTCTACAAGAAGTGAGTCAGACCGAGAGGGAGAGGGGGCCAGGGAGAGGGCAGAAGACTGTCTAACTTCATCTTGTCAGAAGAGAGGAGGAAAAAAAAAGTGAACAACAGAAATGAAAGGAGATGCACTGTGCACAAGCAGCGCTCGTCCTGTGGATATAACCACGCTGTCAGTTAAGAAGACACTAAAAGCCTGCAAAGCATCTGTATCAAAGACATGATAATTCAGCTTTTGACGCTCTCAGTTACTATCACACAGTTGGATCTCTATCTCCAATGCACAAACGATTCATTCAGTTTACTCCATTCATCCCTCCTGACAATCATCTCTCTATTCCCCTTACTCTCTTTCATTCTCCCACACTTGTGCACCCAGTAACCCCCACACACACCCCCTTCCTCGCCAAACCACAACACAGTGACCTCGCCCCCGTCTGTTTCTCATTGGACTCTCTGCGGATGTGAACAAGGCAACCACACCATTTGATTGGATTATGCAGGGAAATCCTGGGGAAACCCCTCCCACCCTTTATGTTCATACCAAAACATGAGTATCCAATTTCCAGTCTTGCCTGCATGTTGCATCAGACAAAAACATGGTTAAATAGACATTTCCGCTGCGTTGGAGCATTTCTTGAGATTGGAGCCCCTTTGCAGACAGCTTACCAAGCGAGACAAACCAGAGCAGATAAAGTTTTAGACAGTCTGGAGACAGCAGTTTGAATTATTTGCAAATCTTCAAGAGCGCAAGTTGTTTTTTACATGTTAGAGCAGGCAGAGGTGCAGCTTTTCATGCATCTCTCACTTCTTTTTTGATTTTTTTTTTTTGTTTTTTTTCTCCTTTTTTTTTGCAAATTTTAGAATATGTTCCATAGCATCTGCTCTGAACACAATAACATTACAATCAGCTTTGAGTTGGATCAGGAAAAGCTTAGTCACTTCAGATTCCACCGGCCCAAAACACAGTTAATAATCAGTCGAGCAAGAGAAAGGAAAAATGCTACTTAAAAGGAAGAGGTGAGCTTGATGCTGTAAGGTAACACTGCTTTTGTTTTCCCTGCTGCAGAAAGAGTGTCACTGACATCTGTCTCTTTTCTTTCAGACCGACAATTGTCGCGGATGAGGAGAAATGGTGAGTTATTTCTTTTTTTAAAATGAAGTTTAGAATATTTGCATGAACTTTTTTTAGTGGGTATTTAATGGGTGTTTGTGCACATGAGCTCATTTGATCTCCAGTGCTTTTTCTGCATCTGGGTGTGGTCAAACCACAACATTTTTACATTCTGGCTGAAGTGCATCAAATACTCATTACAACAGTTCTTTTGGCTGAGATGCTCTAGAGACAACACCCAAATTATTAGCTTTGTTACTTTTTCAAATATTGTCACCATACTCGGTTACAGTGACTGACATAAGTTCTCAAAGTGTCTTTTTCTTTATTAATGTGTTGCATATAAATTGTTAAACCTTGTCATGCATTTTTTTTTTACACTTTTCTCTCAAGAGTTCTGTTCCTCTGTGATTTAAGTTCTTGATGTTGAATTGTCAGTGTATTCACACTCTGTGCAGTGACTGGTGATGAGAGACACTTGTACTTTTGTTGTGTGCACATCCCCAGAGGCTCCTCCCTTAGTCTTTCTTCCCCCACTCCCAACTCCTCTCATTTCTCCTCAACTCCTCCTTTGTCTTATTTTCTCTCCTCCCCACTCTTTTCAACTCCTCCTCCTCCCTTTCTGGACATCTTCAACTCTCCACCTCCCTCTTCCCCTCCATACATCTGTCCATCCTCCTTTTCATCCTCACTTTCTTTCCTCATTTGCACTCTCCATTTTGTCCAAGTCTCTTAGCATTACCATCAGTGACACTAGAGACTATGCAAACACTGCAGCAGTTTTGCACTTTACTGCAGCCTGTAACATGAAATGTACCATAGGATAATCAAGCATTACTAGGAACTTATAAGCTTTATTTATTCCTGAAAAAAATCCTCCAAAACAGAACATTAACAAATGCACATTAACACAACAAACAGTATTCAGTATTATTAATTAACACATCTCTCCAACTTCTGTTGTAGCCAATCCATCTTTTCAGCAGTGGCCTTCTATATGAAGCACCTTGGGGTTAAAACCAGGGCAGTTGACAGCAAGAAGTCCAGAGGAGGCTTCTTCAGGAGACAACTGGTGAAGGTAAACATCCATTTCCTGTTTAGGGAAACCAAAGGAATAAATAAAACAGCACTCAGACAGATCAATAAACGCTCTGCACTGTCCTCATTAAACCTTTGTGGAGCAGCACCTGTGTTTTTGCAGCCCTTAGATTTGACGTCTTCTTGATTTGACCTTTTTTCTTTCTCCCTACATGTGTTATTTTCCAGAATAAGAAGGATGAATCCACAAAGGCCAAACCCAGAGGGGTGTTTCCTGGCATCCCCAGCTGGATTGCAGGCAACAGTATGTATTTGCTTTTGTGACACTTTACATTGTTGTTGTTGTACCTAGTATTTCTTCTGATTGTTTCTGAATGATTTTTGAAAGTATTACAGTTTCTACATTTACATATTATTTAAATATTTGTAATTATGTATGACATTTAAAATAACTATATGTAGTATCTTTACATATTTTTGTCCATGAATGGTCTGGATATGAGAACATGTTGTCCTGCCCTTCTTTCTTGTTACAGCTGAGGTCAAACCTAAAATGGAGGCTGAAGGTACTAGTCATCCAGAGTTCCCACCCCCTCTTTTATCTGTAGAATGGTCACATCCTTACTAATCAACCCATACGCATGTCTGCATGTCCCAAATCAAACTGGGAGGGGTGGGGCATTGTTGAGTTGATTCCATGTTTCAGGGTGGTTGTTTGAAGAATTGGATGTATTATGTAGTTTGTAATCACCAGAAAACATCACACATGCACACTTAACACACAGGGTTGATGTTGGGTGGATGTTTTCTAACTAACCCTTTCATTTACTGCAGAGGCCCTGATTGCACCATACTCATCTTGTCTGTTTTGTCTATCTCACATAATCTCTGTCCCTTTTATTACTGCCTGAAGTGCTTTTGTTTTTCTGCATCTGAGTTGCCTGTAGTTGAGGTCCTCTAAATTTCTATCACGTTCTTCCCCCTCTCCAGCGGACAAGGAGAAAGTGAATCAGGAGCGTAAGGGTCCAGCCCCTAGCAGAGGCTCCTTGACCGACCCTGCAGCCCCTTCCATCCCAGGAAGCAGGAAGTCTGGTTCCAGCGGAGGCTCCGCCTCCCTTCCTGGGCTAGAGGTCAGCGACAGCTCAGGCAACAACATCAGCACCACCAACAACCCTGAGTCTACACACTGCGATGGTAAGCCAGCTCATTGACTTGACTGTGTAGTATGAAGTCTGGAGTGTGCCACTGGAGAATTATAAATTATTTCAGTCTTTAATTATAATCCATTGATAAACTGATGGGGCAGCTGTATTTTGACACAAGTTCCTGTTACTTCTCTGTGAGCTTTTAGCAAGCACAGTGTTTAAACCTATTTAAATAAAAATTAAAGAAATAACTAAAGAAAATGCAAACTGAAAATGTCAGGGCAGGAAAAATGGGAAAAAATGCTTTTTAAAAACACATTATTTAATTACTGAAAATTCTATAGATCGTATTTCACTATGTGGTATCAGCATCTGAAGTGGTGTCATGAAAGTCATGTAAATATCTTGTGTAAATGTATAAACTTTATTTCTACTTATTTTACTTCTACAATTATTTACTGGATGAAAGCACTAACTAATTTTTAACAGAATAAACTGCAACACATAACAAATCATATGTTCTTTTGCCTCCTCCTCTAATCTCTCAGAGCCTCCAACCCTGCCAGATGGGGGTGACGTGTCCCCTGTCGGGCTGGAAGGTACGCTCACCGCTGGGGAGCCCATCTCACCCAGCGAAGTTCCTGTAGAGGAGAACCTGGTGAAAGACAGGTGAGAAGGATGGAGGCGGTAATAAAGAGAGTAGCATCTAGGGAGTGAGATCATAACTGCAGTCTAGTGATGAGAGGATTAGCGATTGTAATCAGATTATAATTAGATTGTATGAGAGGTGTTCAACGTAAAGACTGTATAGAGCCAATAACCAGGGGGGTAAAGTGGGGGAGGCCAAACATGTCTGAAATGCTCAGGCTGAGGGAGCGTGGTAAAACTCCCCCAGCAGTCTGTCCCTGCTGTGTGCTAGCTTTTTGTCATGCGCCCGTCGCCTCGCTAGCTAACAGAACCTGCAGTTTTTTGGAAAGGACCCTTACCAGGTGAACTCAGTGACCCAGTCTTCCCCTCCAGCCCTTTTGCCTTCCCTCTCCCTCAACGCTCTTTCTCCTTTTTCTCCCTCACAATGGCACTTGTGCTCTCTTCCTAATATTATTCTGTCTTCTTTTGTGTGTGTGTCCTGTTGTGCATCTCCTAATGTGTACTACAGAGCTTCATTTCAGTTTTTGTGGCACATAGATGTTGTTTGTGCAATTCTTGTGTTTTTTTTAATTGGATCAGGTATATGTTGGTAACACACTGGCGATTTCTTCTAGGCTGAGACATTTGTAGTTGTTACCTTTATACAGCACTGATTATAGATGAACCTTTTCACACTGAAGCTTTCTGCCCAGTAAACAGGTTTGGTATTTAAGTCAGATATTTTAGCCAACATATAAAAAATATATTAAAAATGTGACATTTAGCAGCTTTTCCTTGTAGCTAATCTTATGTGCTTCTAAATCTTGTAAACCGCTATGCTGTTATTTAGTTAATAGTCAAAAGTGAAAATTATTTATAGTTTATTTTTGCTGCTCATCCCGTGTGCTTTTCAAGGTGTCTGCATCTGTTGTGGCCAGGGCCCGTCCTTTGTCCTGCTTTTCTCCACAGTGTGTGTGGTTACGTGTTGTGCCAGTGGGGCTTTGGCGTTGAATCTGGCATGATTCTCTTGACAGTGGTTTTAAACATTTGACTGGAAAATACTATGTTGGGGGGTGTGCATTTGCATGTTGTGGTTGTTTCTGTGGCTGACAGTAGTTGTGTAAAGGTGGGTGTGTAACGCTGTGGTGTCCCGTGTTTTTGCAGACGGAAGACAAGGTGGGTGTCAGCGCCTTGACAGAGTCACGGACATGCTTCAGGCCTTATACTGATCATATATCATACATATGCAAACACACTGTCATGCATACAGACCACACATTGAGCCCTGTGCTCCTTTCCTGATACATAACACAAACACACTACATGGCTAAGTATTTGAACATGCTTGTGAAGGACTTAGAATTAGCTTGATTGTTGAGATGTGTTGGATTATTTTTAGTGGATGTCTATGCACGTTGTGTGAAGTTTGAGATGATAAATGACTATTCAAACTTTTGGTACATACAGTAGAAGCAATGCATGGCTACCTTTTTAACATACTGTTGTAGATTGGATCCCAGTAACTCATGAGGAAATGTAAAAAGTGTTGGCATTCCAGTGCTACCATGTCTATAGAATATGAAGCAAACTCTATATGTTTCATTGTCTAACTAATATATGCATGTCAGATGTCATGCATATTTACCTGTCATTGATTTTCTCTCTCTCTATTTTTTCCTTTTCCTTTTTGAACAACTACCTTTTTTGTGTAAATCCTCCACTAATGTACCCTAACTCATTTATCCTCCTCTTAAACGTCTGTCCTCACTTTCTGCATACGACTTGAATACTTTCCTTTCTACTGTCCCTTCCTTCAACAATGTTTTATTATCATTGTCTTTTGGCATCTCCTCTTTTCTTTCTGTGGTATCTCTTTGTTTCCTCCTTCCACACCTCTGTTCTTGTTTTCTCTTTGTCCTCCCTTTTACCTATTTTCCCACCCATCTGTCCTTTCTTGCACTTGTCCCCTCCTCCTTTTTCTATCCCAATTCCTCCTTCCCTCTGCTCTGTCCCTATCTTCTCTCATCCCTTCCCCCCTCTCCTCTCCCAACTTCCCTCCCTGCAGTAGGAAAGTGACTCGTAGCGAGAGTGCACGCGTGGACCGGCACTCATCTCGCCGCCGTGGCTCTTCCCGGGCCAAACAGTCCCGCTCCCGTAGTGATGTGGACCTCCAGCCGCCTTCCACGCCTACAACACCTGCCCCGCTCACCCCCCAGCACCTCCATCCGTAAGATGGACAAACCCCCTCTTAAAGCCTCTGGCTGGAGAGATGCACAACAGGGACAGACAGGATGCCAATAACTGAAAGACATTACAGAGTCAGTGCAGTGGTCCAGAAATAACCAGAAAGCAGTTAAACAAAATGATTGGTAATAATGAGAATATTATTAATGGATGAAATGTACCTGGCTCATTCAGAACCATCAGGTAGATCGCTTTGGAGGCATACATAAACTGTTTTTTGTATAAATAAGTGGCAGTTAATGTGGATAAGTGAAAGTTATTTCTAAAGGGCATGTGTTTGTTGTCTCCTGTGAAATGAATCAGTCTGGCTGACAGGTTTGCTGACTCACTATCGACTGTCAGATGGATCTGTCGCTAATAGTTGACCTGTGCTGTGACCGACAGGGAGTAAGTTACGGTTAGACAGTGCTCTCATTCTCAGTGTGCTGTCAGACACTTAGCTCTGTAGGGGAACGATTATTGAGTTAGCTCAATATTGACCATTTGGTAAACATGAAGTGCAGCCCTTTATTAAGGGTTTACTTGCCGTCAGTTGACTGAAAATGTCAGGACTCAGAGGGGGAACATCTCAAAACAGGAACGGATCCTGAGTAAGCCAACAGAGTTCATTCAAATATTTCAGTACATTTCTCTGTCATTATTTTTGCTTTATCACAGTGAAGCTGTATTTTATTGTATGGTCTTAGAAGCTGTGCAGCTGCTTTATATAAATCCTAACAATGACAGCCCCTGTCATCATGGAGGCCCAGTGGAGAGCTGGCTGTGTGCAAATACAGTACAAGAGTGGTATAGCAACAAAAAGAGGAGAAATTCAACACATGAAGTTGTTAGCATCTTATTAATTTGAGGTTCTTCTTGATATTGTAAACATATTGTAGGAATGACAGTTGAAGTTGAAGTTACCAATCTAAACTAATTCTTCTTCCACTTCCTTCATCCTTCAGTGTCGATGGACCAGTTTTAGTTCCTGAAGGGCCTGGCCACTCCCCGACCAGCCCCTCCCCACAGCTGGAGGAGATGGACCCGCGCCTCCTGGAATTTGAGCATGACCCACCCAACTGGAGGGAGCTGGCCTCCCCCGAAGCTCTGTCCAGCCTCTCCAAGAAGGAGACCAAGAGACAGGAGGTCATCAATGGTGAGGAGAGGAGAGATGAAGACAACAGATGTGCAGATAAAATGAGGTTTGCAGTATAGGCCGCAAGATCTTTTTAACATCGCTCATACTGTTCCTGCTCTCTTTCCCCTCTCAGAGTTGTTTGCAACAGAACATGCCCATGTGCGAATGCTGAGTGTTCTTCAGACGGTCTTCTCTAAGCCTCTGGAGAAAGAAGAGCTCCTGACTTCCACTGAACTTGCTGCCATCTTGCCCAACTTGGACGAGATCATTGAGATGCACTGTGAGTGCTGCATTTTTTTACCTTGTGTTTGTATCCTCCCAGAGTCAGACACATGAAGTTTACACTTACCCCTAGCAACAAGCAAACATTTATGTGAAGCTGCTTGATGCAGTTGTGTGTTTGTTGCCAGGGGTAAAGATAACTGCATGTACCAGTCTGTTTGAACAGTCTATAACTGGGTGCAGAGTTGAGAATAATACAAATATCAAAAATAAAACAAATAAAAATCACATCACTCGCAAAAAATATCCTTATTGACATATTTTTTCAAGTCCACAGAGTACAGTGTTTCGGCATTCAGCCTTCATTAATGCTTTTGTGACTGTTGGTTTATTTGTTTGTCTCTGGCTGTGAATCCAGATAACTTCTACGAGAACCTGAAGAAACTGCGTTTGGATGACAACTTCATAGTCAAATTAATCAGCACCACAGTGCTGAGCAGGGTGAGTCTCTTTATATCGTCCCTTTTCTCTCAGTGTTCATGTTAGTTTCAGGGAGACTCCAAGTGATATGTGCAGACAATATAATTCACAACTTAATCCGGCAGTGACTGTGCCAGATCTGATTTTGTTGTTTTAACAAACACTGAAAGCTGTTTATCTATG
>BRZM01000242.1:60133-124776 GCA_033238685.1 Lates japonicus | reverse complement strand
AGACAGAGAGAGGGAGAGGAGGAAGAGGAGGAAGAAGAGAGGTGGGAGGAATAGGAAGCAGATGGAAAGAAGATGAAAGAAAGGAAAGTGTTCTGGGTGATATGAGTGGGAGAAAGAGATAACAGGCTGAGAAGGGGTGGAGAGAGTCCTGGATGATTGAAGGATAAATAAAGGATAGCGGATGTGCATGGGGAGGAGAAACCTCAAGCATGGGAAAACTGATGAAATACAGGAGGACATTTTATATCTCATCACCAGGAGATCTTGTGTTATGATCGCTGCCTTTAAGCATCTTGTTATGAGAGCAGCATTAATTTTGCTGCCCTGCAGTCAGGAAGCTCATGTCTCACTCAGACTTGTTGCTTTTCACATTTTGACCTTGTATATGCACATATCCTAGATGTGTGTACTTGGATCTGGAGGTCATGTTGCACCATTGTGAACTCAGTTCTTTTTCATGCATATTAGAATTTAAACGCCCGAGAAAATATGCTAGTCGTTTTAATTCATGATACCGTTATTTGAGCATATGGCTGGCAAGACTCTGGCTTTTGTCAAGAAATCCCATGAAAAGACAAAAACGATCAATGTATTTCCCAAGCAGAGTACCAAAACTGAGGCTGCAGACTAGAGCAATGCACAAGATGTATTTCCTTATTGAGATACATGCAGTATTTACTGTGCATTGATTATTGGCTCCCCCATCAATTTAGTCTTAATCGAAGAGATTTGTCTCTAAGATAAACACTAGAATTGCAACTTGAATTCATTGAGCTGTTACATATTGTAAATAATGTACATGCAGTTACAGCTGTCCTTCAAATGTACTTTTATTTTATTGAAGACAGTAAAATGTAGTTTTGTTCTACTGGAGTTCCAAATGCACGGCACAGCAAATGCAAAGAGACAAAAACAACAACAAAATATTTCTTGAAAATCCCAGAGTCCTGTGCCCTTTCCGGTCCATGTCCTCAATTTCCAACAACTTCCCCCTCTTCACTCCCACCAAAACCACCTCCTCTCCATCTTTTTCCACTCTGCAGAAAGACAGGAGAGAGGGAAGATGATGTGTGACAGATGCCATATTTCGACTTTCTGTCAGGGAGATTAATATTGACACAGTGTGTTTCTTACCAGGGGCTTGTTGACTGTGTGTGTTGGGCTTTGATTTCATTATCCTCTGCTCAGCCACTTTTTTCTTAAGAATCAGACAATAACAGATGTGGTGACTGAAATAGAGACACTGATATTGGAGGGGCTGAGTGAACAAGTCATATTGCCGGGTGGGTCGGCCATCAGTCCTGTTTGCTGTGGAACTGTAAACCCCCCAAGGATACCCAGAGCGCAGAGACCCTTCAATTTTATCAACCCCTTCAGCTCGACAGTTGCATGGGCCGCAAGCCGCTGTACATAGTGTCGTAGTTATTGCCACATATATCGGAATGAATATATGTTATAGTTAGAGCTTAGCAGTATATCATGATTATACTGTGGAAAGTACATTTACCCAAATACAACTGAAGGGTACTTGTAATTTGATTTCATTGTTTTCTATTCTACAGCTCTACTTAACTATGTTCCAGAGGAAAATACTGCACTTTTAACTCCAGTACATTTATTTTTTTACAAATATACTCACTAATTGCTTCGCATATTAAGACTGTAAAAACCTATTTCAGCATATAATAAATGATACACAGCAAATGTATAGCCTGATTAATACTGGATCTTTGAGGTTAATGTTGACATATGAGAGTTTTAAAAACTAAAAAATTAAAAAATAAACAAACAAGCATTTGCGGTAAGGATGCCTTAAATTTGTTTTATCTCAGCACTTTTACTAAGTTATGTACCAAGCAGGACATTTTATAGTTAAAATGTTGTCAGTGCTCTTTGGTGGACAAACTCTAATGGAATCCCTGTGTCTAAATTACCTCAAACATATCTAGCCATTGGACAGTTTGCATGCTCTAATATCATATTGGTCTGGCTCTGATATGATCTAGCTCAGATTAACGCTACTTGTAGCAAGTAAATCAAAAGCTGCTTATACATTCATTCATTAGTTAGGAGTGTTTGATACATCAGTGGCTGATATATTAATATTTGATGCTTAGTAATTTATAAAATTTGATTATTGTTCTGATATTGGAATTTCCAGTGATAATTGCATCCAATAATGTAAAACCTTTTACAATAGTTGTTGACTCTGGGATGTCACCTGAATTTCTGAAAGGGGTTTATACTTTAAGAAAAATAAGCTATGTTTGTATCGTTTCACACAATTTTGCAACAGTGAAGGCTCACTAGTGATGTTTCTTGTCAGTCCAAAAAGTGAGCCTTTGTTGTTCTTCTCACATACTTTACAGTTTAGAGTGTTATCAGTTATTTCATTGGTATCAGCTTCAATGAACAGATCACTCTATCTTTATCAGTAATTATACTCCAGACATATAAGAATACAGCACAGACAGGAGTCATTCTGTCTGCATAATGAGTACATACTAAGTGTGCGAAGTAGTTGTGCTTCTTTTCCTAAAGGATCTCAACACCTCTCCCACCACTGCTGTAGGAGAGTATTTCAGTTGGTGGTTTCGTCATTGTAATGTTGTGATATATTGCAGCTCATATGTTGACTTCCATGGTCTCAAAACTTGCATTAGAGTTAACTGATACAGTTTTCTGAAATTGTTTGACTAGATGATTGAGAATGATGTTGTCAAATATCAAAATGTTTCCATGTTTTTAAGGTATTTCTGGTATTCTGTTTCAGCCCTGCCCAGGGTATGAAGGATAGATCATGTCTGGTTTGGAGCTAGAGAGGAGACTGGTTGTTGCTGGTTTCAGGATTTATTCCTCAGTCAGATCTTCCTAAACGCATATGTTGTATGATCCTTTCTTCCCTCATTCCTTCCTCCCTTCATTGTCTTTTCTTGCCTGTTATAGGGCTGTGGACTGACTCATAGATTTGGCGGAGAGTAATAAAATCTGATTGATTCAAATGTAATTCCTTTGTTGATTTGAGAAATCTACAAGTGGCTTCACGTCTCCGGGCCAAAGCTTCACTGGCCTTCATCTCCAACTTGTAAGCCTCTGAGAACTTTTCTGACGCTTATCGAAACATTTCTGAGGTGGATACAAGAGATGGATCCTACAGCTTCCTGATTTTGTAATTTCAAAGCGTGGGGTTTGCTGTTACTGGGAGAATAAAATCAATAGGCCTCTGTGGAGAGGAGTAGGTATAGGCTTGTAGAGTCCTGTGATATGAGAGGGGGAATCCGAAACAGGAAATGCAGCCGAAGGAGGAGGAAATATGGAGGAGCAAAGCAGCTTCAGCGAATAAACAAATAGAAAAGCAAAGCAGGGGGAGATAATGCTAGAAGGAGACAAGAGACCGATGGGGGAAACAGTTGTCGCCAGAGACTTTTATTGACTTTCCCCCCCCTCCTTTGTCCACGTGACTACCAGATAAATTCACACAGAGAGAGGGAGAAGGGTAGTGAGGGGAGAGAGAGAAATGAGAAAATAAATTACTCTGGAAAGATATGACGATAGGCTACACGCGGCTTTAAATCTAAAAGGGAATTCGCGACACACTCGACCAATTTGTCACTGTGCTTTTTGCCTCTTTTCATTTCTTTTTTGGTACTTTTCCCCCCTATTATTTTTCACCCCCTCAATACCCCGATGCCCCTAATTTACCCCACTTTTCCCTTGTAGGCCTGTCCAATTCTTCTTCACTCCATGTTCTCCAAATTTATTCCTCAGGATCTACACATTGTCTACACAGTGTTTTTTCTTCCTGTCTTCCTAACCTACCTGTCATAAAAAGGTGTTCCCCACACACCCAGCTCTTTATGTGTCTGTTTGTAATTTATGACAAATCCATAAATCCATCCACCTGAGCTCATCCTTAAATAGGTTTCCCTTCATCTGTAACTACAATCAGATCTGTGCCTCCTCCTCTTCCTTCTCCTCCTCCTCTTCCTCTTCCTCTGCAAACATGAGTCTATCAAAATCTGAGAGAAAGGAGGAAATGAGATGCATCGTAAAAAAAAAAAAAAGAAAGAAAAAAAAGAATGAGCGGGCACACGTTAAAGGATGGCTGGAAAAGAGGTGGAAGAATGGAATGGAAAAGAGAAAAGAAAGAAAACGCAGACTTAAAGTATACCCCCCTCTCTTTTATTTAATTTAGACGCCAGGCGAAAATCGATCCTGCCATTCGATACGCAATCCGAATCAAGGCGAATTAAGCGGGCGGAAATTAACTCTGAAAATATTTTTGATGGAGTGGCTTGTAGTCTCTCGGCCAAATGGACTGCAAAGTGGAACAAATGACAGGGGCCTAGTGGTGGAGACAGCGCCGCTCCATCTTCCATTAGGCCGTAATGGGATAGGTCCAGCCCCCTAGCTCGACTCGGCTGCATTAATCAAAACAGCCGCTATATGAAGATTTATGGTTCTCCACTCCAGCGAAGCCAGAGCCGGAGCCAGTCCTCGCTGTGTATGTTTGAAGGAGGGGGTCGGGAGTCTCTCTACCTCCCTCCCTCCCTTTCTCTTTCTCTCTCTCTCTCCTCTCTCTCTCTCTATCCATCCTATGGACTTTGCCCCTACCTGTGGGCCTACACGCATCATGCGTGTCGCGCCTTTACGCACACACGCGCGCCTTTAATCCAGGGCCTGTAATCGCATTTTGTCATTTTTTGTCAACAGGCGTGTCAAACCCTGATTCTTTTGTTGACTTGGTAATATATCTGTAATAGCCGGTTTATATGGATATGAGCATGGTACTTAATCAAACATTATGTTAAGTGATGTGGTAGGAAATAAAAAAAGGGCTCTGTGACCTTCAGATGTAAACCATAAACAAAAAGCCAGATATTTAGAAACAGACAACGTTTTTTTCCATTAAATGTATTGTGTATACTTTATAATTATATTTTTATCAGTTTGATGCCTCATAGATTTTAAATGTCAATCAACTCATCTCCAAATCTCTGTGGGTTTGCCCCTCACACAGCCCCGGTTTGATGTTTTGATTTGTTGTTTTCTACTTTTCCAGTGTTTTTTGAGGGTCTTTCCTGTGCAGCTTCTCCCCCCTGAATCTCCTCCCCATACGGCTCGCCTGTTGTCACCTCTTACCCTCCCAACATAACAAACAGCAGACAAACAAAATGGGCATCCTCTGGCGTTCAGCAGCGAGACTTTAGATTACAGCCCTGTATTGCCGCGGCTCCTCTCTCCACGGCAGCCTATTAGGAGAGTATAGCCCGGTGAGCAGGGCCACTGCTGTGACGAGCCAAAGGGACAGACAGTGTGAGCCAGTGTGACGAAGAGTGTGTGGCGGCTCAAGCAGATTGGAGCTGGGATCCATCCAAAAAACTTCAGCCAAGTTTTGATGAGATGAGACTGATCGGACCCACTGCTGAGAGACCCTGTTTTACTTGCTTCTTCACTCTCTCTCTTTATGTGTGTATGTGTGTGTGTGTGTTTCTTCAGGAGGGGGAGGATGGATGAACTCTTCCCTAATAGATGGATCACACCTCTATCTCTCCACACACACACATGCAATTCTCTATTACTTAACTTTCAAAGCCCTTTCCTATTCTCCTCTCCCTTAACCTCTGTATCTTGTCAGTGTTTTTTCCCTGTTATTTGTGTCCCCTCTCCTCCTCCTCCTTCAGCCCCCCATCTTAGTCCACTTCAGTCTTTATATTCCCTCATTCCCCATCCTCTGGCCTCTAACTCTCCCGTGCGGATAACCAAACCAGCACGGAGACATCTCTATATCCATCTATCTATCTCTCTTTTCCTTTTGCCCTCGCCTCCTTTCCCCTTTTCCTTTCTTCTCCCTACTTTTCCTTGTGAGCAAAGGGTAAGCTCGCTGCCAGTTTCAGTCTGCCAAAGGGTTTATTTAAATTAGAAACTCTTCAGTCTCCTCACTCCCCCTCTTTTCCTTTTCGTTTTCTTTACCTCATTCGCTTTCTTACCTCTTTCTCTCAGCTTGGGGGGGTGACTCCCTCCTTTCCCCGCCGACAGCCTCTGGGGTCCCGTCGATGTCAGGCAACTTTGTTTTGTAGATGGAAGTGGTGGAAAGCGGGGTTAGAGAAATGAGGAAAGAGGAAAAGTAGAGTTGGGAGTGTGGGAGTTGGAGAAGGGTCAGGGGAGACCTGTTAGTCAGTGTACTGTAGTTCCTTCTTCCTCTCACGGCTCATTCCACCCAGATTAGGACCTGTAAATGGCTTTAGGCTACCTGACCTGGCTTTGGATCTCCCCGTTTCGCAGGTGTACGGGCAAACCATTACCTCTCACTCTTTCATTATTACACTCTCAGAATCTGTCTTGTCCTAAAAGTCTCTCCCTTCCTGCTTTGGTTTATTTGACATAATTTCTACCTGTTGCTACACACTTTCTGTGCCCTGATTATCGCCACATATCTCCTCCACTGTCTCTGTGACCGAGAAGGGTCAGGCATCACACCTAATCATCTCTTCTGTTAACAGTGACCCATCTCCCTGATAATCCTTCCATCCCTTCCTCTTGGGCTTTAATCCTCCCCTCTCAAACCCACCCCCTACTACCCCTCCTCCTCACCCATTAACACGCAATTATTTTGGGGGGCCGACACGGACGCGGGGGAGGAAACGAGGTGTGGAGAACACAGAGAGACGGTCCTTCTAATGGCTGAGTGAGACCAGACGAGCTCATAGATCATGGAGATTATTAATACCACTGTTAAACACCCCATTCAAGAGCCCGGTACTGGCACACACAACCAAAATGTGCTCACACCCACACACACACTCTCAGACCCCCCATCATATCTCATTCCCAGCGCACATCTTCATATGAGCTGTCATTCATAAGCATGGTGAATCGGCATCAATTTCATTTGAGTCATTTAAACAATGCCGGGTGCTCATTACAGCGTGCAGTTGAGGGGTAGAATCAGATTTACAATTACAACTCTCATTGGCAGTGTAGACTATTATTCACGAGGTCGTTTCCTTATGATTCGCCTCCTGTGATATTTCTAATGATGATAATTCCAGGTTTGATCTGATTATCGCGTATACAGTGAGGTGAGAGATTCTCTGTGACTTGCCGGTGATGACCAGGGAAATGCGGCCTTCATTTATCAGCGGGGGCCCATCTAGGGAGAGGAGATTGAAAGGCAGGGAGTGTGTGTGTGTGTGTGTCGCATCAGTGACCTGTCCGTTTAACCGGTGGGGTTCTAAGGAGATGGCAGGGGGAGCCAGGCGTCCCTGGAGAGTAGGGTCTGGGGAAATCACACTCTCACTTTCACACAACAACCTGGAGGCTGCATAGCAGCTGGCAGCAGCCAATACACACACACACACACACTCCTACTCTCCATATCCTAGTTTATATGCAAAGAGACTCCTAAACACACTCAATCTGTGATGTAGGGCCTGTGTAAAAATACAGAATTCAGCGAGGATCACACATCCAGCTCCTAAACAACCACATGATCTGTTAGTCAAAAACATCAGAGAAGGGAATCTAAAAATAATCCAGGTTTTTATCCTTTATTGATAATATTTATTGATAGTTTTGTCAGGCACTTGAATGACTTTTTGCAACATCCCTAACTTCCAGAATCTGAAGGCTACACTTGCAGAAACCACCCAATAACAAAAGGAGTTTCTAGTCAAAGCAGGGGTGCAGAATCTTACTTTAGTGTGTTACTGCTCCATTAACTGATCTCAGGTCTCCCTTTGAGCTCTGCTAGTGCCAGCTCATTGATTCCTTAACTAATCGCTCTAATTAAAATGCCTTTTAGTCATTCAGTGGTTTACATGGCAGCCTACTGCTTGCATTCAAGGATCAATTGTCACACAAATATACAGAAATTTCTGTCAACAGTTTCAGTGGATTGTCCACTGTTTTTGGCCACGCTCATCTTCTTTTTTTGTACAGATGTACCTTTTTTCAAAAAGTTACAACAACTCACACTTTAATTAAGCATGATGATACTGGTTTGAGCAAGTTCAAGGCCTACACAGTGTATGCAGAGGAAGTAGCCACCAGGCTGGCTGTTCCTTAAAATACTTTGTCACCTGAGGAAATTGGTTTCCTGTTTATGCTGCATGTAATAAATCGGTCTCTTTGTCTATGAATGATTCAGGCAGAGAGAATGTACACCCTCATTATTTGAAGAAATTAGAATAGTATAGTCATTAAATAATTAAATAATTCTGCCAAAGAATTATACGTTGTCTCAAGCTGTCTTATTTTGATGGATGTCTGTTTATGACTCGTTCCGCTTAGAAATTCCTACAACATTTCTTTCCTGATAATATATCAATTTATCAGCAGAGATTTTTATGTTAATTTCCTTCCCCCCAAACCTCCCCCCTAAAATAAAGTATCTCACTCCTAAACGATCTCGAACTAATTAAGCAAGCGTTAATTAAAAATTCGAGAGAGGATGAACGCGGTAGAATTGTTATGGAAACGTTGAAGTTAATCAAGCTTTCAAATTATTGATAACATCCTTAGAACAGTGATCGATCGGGAAGACATTAAGTGGCAAAAAAATTAAATAAATAAAATGAAAGCAGAGTGGGCGTTCAGATTTGAGGGGCGCTCGCGTGTGTGTGCGCGAGGCAAATGTGCAAAAACAATTAGGTCCATAATACATAATATTAGTCCGCGTGACAAATAGGATATCTTTTGTGTCATTCCAAACTTGCCTATGTGCACGCGCGAGTCTGTGGCGCGCGCGTTCGAGCGTGTGAGTGTGTGTAGTAAGTGGAGGGGGGGCGCGTGTACGCTTGGTTACGGGGGGGGGTGGTGTGTGTGTGTGTGATTCTTTATCACACGAACGCCATTAATCAAATGTGTACGTTCAAATTGCATTGTGAACTCCAAGAGACCGAGATATTGACGTCTGTTGATATGAATATTTCCCTTCTTTGCACGGCTTCGCGCCTATTTTAAAAAGCAGCGTGCTTCCCCTCCCGTGTGTTTACATGTTTCATCCCCTGCCTGCATGTCTGTTTACGCCGGTGTCAGAGCCTGTGTGGCATGTACTTACAAGGCGCTTCATCATCCCACCAGCGATAGGAGCAATTCACCCATAAAGTGGGTCTTTCGCCCATAAATAATATTCAAGTCGCTCTATTGTTAAGTGAAAAGTTGACTGGTGTTTGATTTTTTTTCTTCTTTTTTTTTCTTCTTCTTCTTTTCCGCGGCGACCTCGGGTTAGGACTCATACATCACGGGATGACAGCTATAGAAAGGCCCTAAATTAGCAACTAAATCGAATATTGATCAGCTATGTGCGGCCCTGCGAGTCGCGCCTCCTTGCCGTTTTTTCCAGAGAGAGAGAGAGAGAGAAGGGGGGTGGGGGGCGTTTGGAGGAGTGAGGGGGTGAAAACGAGAGATAGAGGGGGGGGGAGGGGGTGGGGGCGGTGAAAGGTGCCCCCCCCCCCCCCTTTCTCTGTTTGAGTTTAAGTGTTTGTGTGTATTTTATTGTCCATTGCTTTGGACTCAGAGTAAAAGCATCTGTCCTGAAATTGGATGTTTATTTTTATATATGCAGTTTTTGCACAACAACAACACTAATCTCTGTATCTCTCACGGGGTATAAGCAGACTCCGTTCATTTCATGCTTAAGCTGTCCATCCATCTAGGTTACAACCTCCATACCTGCCCCTTTTCCCCGGCAAGCCAAGTATTGCTCCTTATTGTTTACATAAAGTTCAAATGAAGTCCCTCATTACCCACTTGCCTATTGGCTCCTGTTTATGGATCATTGACTGTGTTGGCGCTGTTGCATCGACTTCCCCCTTATCCCCGCTGCTGGGACGAGTGGGGGGTCGGCGGCGCGCACTTGCTCTCGCGGCGGGGACGCGTTTGATGAAACGATCAAGAGGTTTCTCTCTCTTTCTTTCTCTCTCTCCCGGGAAGCTTTGTGTGTCCGGGGCGGCGATGAACCAAGCCCAAGGCCGGGGGAGTGGGTGGTCAAGGTTGCGCCGGGTCAGTGAGATTAGCCCCGGAATGCTCTATAACAAAGGGCCGGATCGTCAGGTGCCGACAAGTCTGCATCAAAGTATCGGGTGTAGGACAAGTGGGGCGTAAGACAGGGATGAGCTGCGGATTACAGCGGGCTAATTGGAAAGGATGCTTTCAGTCCATTAATGGCTGCTCAAATATAGGCCAAGGTTTCCTAGTTGCACTTGTTTCCTCGCTTTTGACCAAGATTTAGAATTCAGTTATAGTCTGCTTTTAGGCTGCGAACCTCATCCTATGAAGTATTTAATAATAATAATAATAATAATGATAATTTGTAGGTAGTGATGAAAGAAGTACTGACACTCTTAACTTAAGTAAAAGTAGCGATACAAAGCAGTAACCATACTCGTGCATGCAAAATGCACACATCAGTATCAAAAAGCAGGATGATGCAGAATGCTCCTGTCAGAGTGTCGTGTTATTCTATATAATAGGCTATATTACAGTAATGGATTACTGTCACTGATATATGAACATGTAAGCAGCATTTTCATGTTTTAGCTGGCCGAAGTAGAGCTAATTCAGCTACTTTACAGACTGTTGGGTGGGTTCAATCTGTAACAATGCATAACATTTATAAGCAGTTAATTTTTATTTTAAAACGCTTAATGTGCAGACTATTAACCATAGTATGTCAAATAGATGTGAAGTACAAGTGCAGTATTTGCCTCTGCAAGTGTATACTAAAGTTCCTCCTCATGCTACAACACCAGTAAATTTACTTTATTGTGTTTAGGGGGAAATATGGCTATGTATAGAGGTTAAAACATTTCTAAAGCAGTCTCACGAATTACCTAGATTCATTTGTACTATTATTGTGTGTAGCCAGGTTCTACTTGCATCACACACACACACAAAGTCATCACAGCCTTGGTCGTGGCCTACTATATGGACTAATACTACTTAAGTACTGTGATCACTACAGGGCCACTCCAGTATCGTGTCCCACCGTGTGTGTTCCCTTCGCTGTCCATGGTGCTGAATTTGCCTGTGAATCCACCGTGGACACGTGTTCGCTGTCCAGGGTGCTGAAACCACCCTGCACCCATCATTCTTTTCGTGCTTATTCAATCAAAAGCTTACATGACTCTTTCTGATGCCCTTTGAACTTCCTTATAAGCCTTCTTCCGTTCGATAGGCTTTAAGTATCACTAATCTAACCATTTCTAGATAGGCTAAGTCAATAAGATTTCCGATCAACGCCCATTCGTAACGAGCTCACCGAAAACCACATCTCGTGCTGGCGGGGTCGCCTAGCAACCGGTCGTTTAGCTCGGCGCTTCCCAGGCTTTGTCATATCAACGACCTGCGAAACAAGCACACATTCCCAAATGACAAGTTTGTCACCCAGACTCGGTCTCAGAGGATTTTTGTGGCAGTAAATGCTACAGTAATCGCTACAGATTATATAACTGGTTTATACTGTCAAGAAAGCAAAACCTCTCATAAAAATCTGCATAATTAGACTTTCCTGTAGTACTTTTTCACTTCAAAACGTGCAGTGGGTAAAATAACAGCGACTTCAACCCGCTGCTGAAGAGCCCTACTGCTTGACAGTATAATTATATTCAGTTATTATTAAGTAGGCCTGTCCTTACCGAGCAGGAAGGCAGTGAGAGGCAGATGAAGTTAAGTTTGTCGGAAAGACAACGCGCGCCCCTCCCTCCTTCACGCGCCTCTCGGGCTACTAGCAGCTCCTCAGAACTCCGCTCGAGGACATTCCGGGAACCATCTGTTTCCGGCAGAGCATCGGGCGCGGGGCACGCAGGAAGCGAGGCTCACAAATTTGCGAGGAAAGGTGGTTGTCTGCCAATGCGCTCGTTGTGAAATATCGCCCTCCCCTCCCTATCTGTCGTGGCGTACACCTAACGAGAGAAATGAAGTGTTGCCGAACAGAAAGGAACACCAACCTAATAACTCCAGGAGAGAGTGTCAGATTAGTGTACTTTGTAGAGACATCACTGATGAAGGGACTGGGAAATTGGTTGTGGTACATTTCACTGTAGGGCTACCTGTTCACCCCTCCACAATCTACTGTTAATGGCAGTTAGGGCTGGTTCATGCAAACATATTACAGGTGTTTGGGCAGGTGTATGAGTGTGTGCGAGAAAAGGGAATGAAGGGACTTAGTGTCAAGGTAAATTGTCAGGGTGATAAACCTGTCTCCACCTCTCTGATGAAAACTGCCCTGAGCATCTGCAGCAAACACTGTAATACTGTACTGTGCAGAGGATATGATCTCTTCATCTTTCTTCTCTATCAGTTGTAGTTGTGAGTCAGATAAATTGCTCCTAGTAATTTGCGAGGAAAGGTGGTAGTAGCCCGTTCCTAATTAAAAAAATAAATAAATAATATTAAGGGAGAAATTAAGAGCTCTGTGGTTTAAATGCAAGAGCAGTGTGACACTGTTGGTGGATTTGGGGCCGATCCAGAAAAATGATGAGATCTCCACTTTCTCCCACTTTAGGGGGTGTGTTCTCTCCTTTCCCTGCAAAGGTGAGATGATGGGGCCTGCAGATGCATCACCTGAGACCAAATGAACCTGCATACACTTCACAGTGAGTAAAAAGTGTTAACAGGGTTGTAGCCTGAGGCCAAAGGCAGAGGTCTTTATTCATGTGCAGACAGAACACCATCTCTCTGAAAAAAACATTTAAAAAATTGTACTCTTGTTTGACAGGGTAGAACAGAATTTTAAAAATACAAGAATTCTTGATACATAAATGAAAGCTATATATATATATGTATGTATATATATATATATTTTTTTCTACAGTTCTGTTCGCAACATGGTTGACTTTTCTCTGAGCATGGAAATGACAGTTTAGATGAAATAATGTAACTACGGAATCAGAACTTAACCTTTTAAATAACTAAATCACAATTACAGACACTGCTACAAAAGTGTATCGTGTTAGATACAAGACCAATTAGCAGCTAGAAAACAGGTCTGGCAATTAGCGCTTTGATCTGTGAATTTTCAATGTAACACGAGGCAACTAACAGAGCTCAAAAGTGGGCAAGTTATTTGTGAAAGAAATTGCATCAGTCAACAAAAGTGCAAAATGATTTAATCACTCAAACTCAGTTTACAAATATGAATGATGACCACAAGGTATTGTGAAATGGATAAGATGAGCAGATGCAATTTATACAGCTTTAATAAATACTTCTAATGGCAAGACAACCTGATATAACCTACCTTTTCCTGTAAAGGCTTTGATGAAGTGGTGGTTATTTATTCTAACCCTTGTTTTTGTTCACAAGTTTTATGTACGTTTCTCTTTGCCATATTGCAGAGGCTCGGAGAAGAATGTTATCACATTTGGAGAGTGATATTGATTAATGAGAACCTTTTTGTCACACACTGAGGATACGGGAGACTGATCACTGGAGATCAAAACAAAGGAAAGCGCCAGGTAAGTGCAAACAAGGAGGAACAATAAGTACAACTGACAATGGGAGACACAATGTTGTTAGCCAGAACATGACTAGAGAGATAAAGAAAAAAAGAGGGGGAAAAAAATCTTGTATAAGGTAAAACAGAAAAGTACCACCAGGAGGAGAAGGATGGAAGTGGTAGAAAGAGAGGGATAGAGAGGGAAAGAGGAAGGAAAGGAGAAATGAGGGATAATTGCATTAGAAAGAAGAGAGGGCCAAAAGGAAGGAAATGATTAGAGGAGAAGGGACTGATATCCAATAGAAAGAAGGAGCGATGGAGGAGGGGATGGGCGGGAGAGGAGGGCTCACTTACCGCCCGCCGTTCAATACATACTGACACTCTCTCTCTGTGTCAATACACAAACACGCTTGTGTGTGTGTTTGTGTGCGTGTGAGTGCTGGTACAGGTCTGTTAATCCTAGTCTGGCGTCCTATCTCATTTGTCCCATCCGCAGTCTCTGAGGAACATTCATGTCAATCTCGCTTGTTCTCTCTGCGTCGCAGGTCATCTTGAACTTCCACGTCGCCTTCTCCAGTTTCCGATCACACCTATGAGAACTGAGCTGATTATCCACAAATGCTATTTTAACATCTCTCACCTACTATTTAGATGAGTTTAATCTATCTGTCTCTGATCTCTTTTACATTATCAGAAGCTGAAGGCCTGTAACTTCACAAGAGAGTCCAAACCATCATTAAATATTGTCTTTTTTGGTCCTTCGGAACATAATCCACCTTTTCATCATTTATTCTTTAATCTTCATCTTTCTCTTTGTTCCTCTGTCTGGCATGTCCCTCTGTGTTTCTTTTTTTTCTCTCACCTTGTATTTATCTTGCTTCAAAGTTATATTATCTCACCGCATATCTCCTGTGCCTCCCCATCTATCAACCTCCTTCCCCTTCTCTTACTTCTCCTCTCTCCCTCCCTCCTGAGCTCCCTCTTTCCAGGCGGCCTACCTTTTTGTCATTGACCCCTGCCCTGGGTGTCTGGGCATTGACTGGCTCTCTCCGTGTCACTGGAGCTCCCTGTCAATACTTACCAGGTTTGGCCACCCTCTGCGCTGTGGTCAGAGAGTGGGGGAGAGAGGGAGATACACGAGATGCTCCACAGCACCGGGAGATAAAATAAAAATGAATGAGAGGGAGAGTAAAACAAAGAGGGATGGAAGAGAAAATGATGGAGAGAGGCAGTGCACGAAACAGCTGGTCAGCAGCCCTATAAGGTTGTTACACTTTAGTAGAGCCTCTCACTTTCTGGCATGTGAAGCTTTACAGTATATGAGCTCATGAAGGGTGCAACACCATCATTAGCTGCCCCAGATATCTGCAGCCTTCACATACCATTCTTTTTTTTTTTTTTTTGCAAACTATAAGCCTCTTCTTTTACTTTACAAGAAAAAAGGCCAAGAATGAGACATTAGCGCATTGGCTAATGTTAATCATTTATATTTCTTACACAAAGCTAAAATTCCTAAAGTGCCTCTGAATCACCATGGGAACATTGGCACCATCATCTTATCTCTATTATAATATGAGACTAAAGGTATTAAACTACATCTGTTTAGTCAAGGATATACTGTAGCTCATGAAATGGATCTAGTAAAAATGGTTGTAGCTGTTATAAACAAACATTCATAAAACTTAACTATGAGATCTTACAATCTCACTGACCTCCAGTCTATATCTGCAGTTCATATAAAGCACAAACTCGGTTTATCTTGATGTTTGCCTTTATGCAGTATATGTGTGTCTGTGTGTGGACAATGTACATTAGTTAACATCTCTGTAAAAATGCCAGTGTTAGTCAGCCAGCTAAATTTCAACTGCAGTCTTTTGGCAAGATGTTCTAAAAACCAATAAAACAACAAGTAAAAATCAATACAATCACAAATATTGCATCACATGACCGTCAGACTCTACAGTGACAGCAATAACAGCAAAATCAGCAGTTATATTTGGCATATGTCTATCACAATAACAACTCAAATACATACACTGGCATGAAAAGTTAATAGCACTTTTTTCAACCTAACTCTCTTCACATTAGAACATAAAATGTAAACATGACATACAACATAGATGAAATCATTAAGAATGCATGATTAAAAATTTTAACCAGTTTAATCTGCACATATTTTTAATTTTTAAATTACTTTTACAAATCAATTCATCGTGACTCTTAAGAACCAGACTGTGTCAATTTATTTGCGATATGAACTTTCACGGACTGTTTAAATGATCTGATTATTGTGGATAACCTGTATTTCTAGAGGTTTGCAGTTAGGTTGCTTTTGGTCTATGAAACTATTATGCGTGGTAAAATTCACTAACCAAGTAAATAAACTAGACGTCTTTTTCTGAGGTTTCACAGCCTACCTGTTTTTAAATTATCTGGCCAATTGGTCCAACTAGTGCATGTAAATACTCTCAGTTGGTAGTTTATTAGGTACACTTAGCTAAATCTAATGCAGGAAATCTGTAGGCAGGATTTCTGTAGGAAATGTTCAGTTTGTGTTGGAACTGTTGAATGAGCTTTATGATAATTTTGGAGGCTACAGTTTGTGGTGCTGTTGAATTGTATTGTGTTTATGGACAGGTGTTTCTGTTATTTTGTCCAGCCCGGAAGCACCTCTACTGTATAATGATACAGTTCAACAGCACCTCAGACTACATCCTCCGAAATGATCGCATTGAAAATTGGACATTACAACCTTCCTGAAGGTAGGATTTATTTCAGGACTGTTGTATTAGACTGCATTAGTCTTAGCTAGGTGTACCTAATAAACTGCCAACTGATAAATTGACTACATGTGTCATAATGTCATTTAATCTCCAAGTAAATCTTTGAAAAATATGCTTTGGTTTAACTGGAAATACTTTGCTATAGGTAAATTGTGTAAGGTTGGTTTTCAAAAGGTAGAAAAGGTGATAATGTTCTATCAGAGGGAAAAGTCAGTTTTAAGGAAATTATTGTTGAGAACAAGAGGAAGCCAAAGAGCATGATGACAGATTTAGGATTGCAGCTAGATACATGATACTTACTGATAGAGACAGATATATTGCACATTCCTACAGCACACTCAGGTAAACAGTAATAAGTGTATGTGACATCCCCAGTCATGTAGTAGGTTGTCATCATAAATGTCATTCTATATATCCTCATCCAGAATTCATACAGCATCATTTATAAACTCAGCGTGAGCGTCACTCCCTATTTTACAGTCTACTCCATCTGCAGCACGCTCGGCCTCCCATTCCCTCTTTCCCTCTTTCCTCTTTACTCTTTTCATTTCCTCTAATCTCTCACTCCCCCTTGCTCTACCTCCGTGTCACTTTGATTTCCCTATCCACTGGCCTGTGGGATCTGTGTGTGTGTGTGTGTGTGTGAGTGTGAGAGAGAGAGAGAGAAATAGTGTGGCCGTGTGTGAGTGAGTGTGTTGTCTGTTAAGAGAGCATGACTTAATTGTGTAAAGCAGCTTCACAATCATTGTAAGTGAATCAGTGGTTGTGTCCTTAAGCACATCAGTATATGTGGCATTGGAATTATATGGAATGTCTCATGTAATCCACGTACCTCTGAAACACTCGCACATTTTCTATTTTGGTTGCGAGTGTCCCAATGCATTCCCTGCTTTGTTTAAACTATATTTATATGGATATCAGCATGAGGTTTTTCATGCATACGTATATGGCTGTCTAAGTATGTGATTGTGCATATGAGTGTGTGTCCATGCATGCTTGTGTGCTTGTCAGTGTGCGTTTCATGTATATGTCTGTGTGAGTAAATATATGTGTTTTTGTACTTGTGTGCATGTGTGTGTGCACAGACGCCTCTGCGTCTGGGCTCGAGCCTGGATGGGCCTGTCTATATGAGAGTAGACAGTGTGCGCGTGGAGAGCAGGGGAGTGAGAAGGACGTAGCAGCAGTTGGGGGGGGGGGGGAGGCAGCGCCAGGCCGAGGGGCCCCCCTCTCGTAGACAGTTTGACTGATGACATGCATTAAACAGTTAATCTGTCTGATTGAATGTTTGCTTCCTCCAAATTGAAACATTAAACAACAAGGCGAGAGAGAGAGGGAGGGGAGAGCCCGAAGAGGAGAGAGGGATATGGCTTCATCTATTGCCCAAATCATGCAAAGCATGAGACTGGAATATATAATACTGTCCTGTGAGCCAGAGAGAGGGGGAGTGAGAGGAGGAGAGAGATTGGAAGGGACAGAGAGAGGAGTGTGAATGAGGGAAAGAGAAAACGAGTGAGGGAGAGAGATGAGAATGGAAAGGTTCAGGGTAGGTGGAGGGGAGAGAAGGGTTTGCAGGGGGGAGAGAGGAAAAGAGAGAAAGGGATCAGTGAGATGGAGAGGATGCAGCAGAATAGGCCCATAGAGAGAAGCTCTGCAGAGCCAAAGTTCTCCTTAGCTGACAGCCCGAAGGAGACAAAAAGCATTAAACAGCATCAGTTTAAAGGGATTATGTTGGTACTATAAAGAGAGAAACACTTTAACAATTAATGCAATTTTGTCTCTTTTAAACCTCAAACAGATCCAGAAACAAACTTCTTTTATGGAGGTCTAAATCATTCATCTGTCCAAAAAGCTTTGTTGTCTGGCTTAATGCTCCAGACAGAAAGAGGAGGCTGTTGTCACTGTTTCCTAACCTGGTTTTACTTCCTGGGGTCTTGACCCCTCTCAGGCATCCTGGAACCAGCTCTCTCCCAATGGGACTGCTGCAGAATGCAGGGTGCACCCCTTTCAGACTATATCATTATGTACTCATAGATGACATGTATTTACTAATACATTCATCTCTACATTCATCTCTTTATCCTCTGCCAGAGAAAAGAAATGCAATACACCAAATACACAAATAATAATAATAACTGATTTAGTTTTAATATTCTTAAAGCCTCTCAGTGTTTTGTTCATGGTGGTTCAGTGCTGAAATATCATGAAGATATTTCATTTTATCTGACGTACTGCATCAAAGAGACGAATCTGATTTTAGATTTTGCAGCATGAATTTATAAGCAGAAAAAGAAAGAGACACTAACAGACAGACATATAAACAATAGGTTAGCTTGTAACAGAACTGTAGCCACAAAAATGCTGGTAGCAGACTGGGAGAAATTGGGTGACCCCTAGCTGGTAATGTGATATGTCATTTAGCCTTAGCCCGACCCTGTCCCCTCCCGGGGTTCACCACAGTCACCATGCTCTAAATGGGCTTCCCTTCCCTTTGTCTCAAGTGCATATTCTCCTCAGTCAAAATGACCATCATTTTCTCCACCGGCTGATTTTGGTCCAGCTCCAAGACTGAGGTGTAATTGCACAGACAGACACCTACTAGGTCTTGATGAGCACATGAGCTTAAAGCCACTTTACCACCCAACAGTCAGCAGCCAGAGAGAAGGAAAAAAAAAAAACAACGGTGGAAGATGAAAACATTAATGGATAGGTTGCAGGATGGACGGATAAATTGATAGATCTTTTAGAGAAGGTCAAACTTCTGTGCCCACACGCGGGACCATCATGAAGAGAAGAGAAATTGATTGCCGCTCACAAAGGCGCTGAAATGACTAGAGAAATTATTTTCTGGGCAATGAACATTCTAGGAGGGGGGGGGGGGGGGGGGGGGGGGAAACCCTTTAAAAAGGGTACAAAATGGCTCAAGCGAGCTTCTGTCAAGTGGAGTTGTTGGTGAGAAAGCTCATTGAGTGGATCTTCAGGTAGATCCCCACAGAGCCGGCCGAGGGGTTATTTGTGCGTGTCTGTGTGTATGTGTATGCATCCATGTAGGAAGTGCATGAAGTCCTGCATGTTTGCCTGCATGTAGTGCGAGGTCTAGAAATTACTTTGTGGTATCTCGCAGTTAAAGGAGAAGTTATCCAAATCACAGCAAGTCGTCCAAATTAAACAACAAAACAAGACATATTTCATAATTGACATACTGAAAGTGTTTTCTGTCTGACAACATTAATGGAAGGACTACGTTAACCAGATAAAACAGTTGATTTGACACTGCTATGGTTAGGATTTGTTTAGGTTTATGGAATTAGGGAGTTACTACTCTGTTAAGGTTGGAGAACAATAGTAGTAATGGTTAAAATAAACCAGTGTTGACTGTTGAAGCAGGAAAGGAACAGTTTCCTCCTCCGTCAAACCAACCATCAACCCTTTGTGGCTCTATAACAATGACATACCATTACCTCCATAATTCCTCCAAGCCACTAGAAGTCTTTGTCACTCGGATGTAAGCATTATGTTATTTGCTGAGTCCACTGAATCAAGTCAGTTTTTTTGGTAAGACCGTGTCTCAAATCCAGAGTCCAAGGATAGAGGGTGTTGTTAATTGTACAGGCAAATTTGTGATATATAGTTTTGGTCAGTATAAATAAAGTAGACTTAACTTACCCAGACTAGGTCCATTTCTTCCTGTCTTAAAACAATACTCACATGTCCATGTGTATGCTGAAAGAGACACTCCCATCTCTTCTTTCTGCCTCTCTGTTGTAAAAGCTAAGGGACATAACATACAGTGTTACTATCCCTTTGCTGCACCTCATCAAGGAAACATGAAGGAAGCAGGAAGTCCTTTACTAATAAGACTGTTTACATGAATGATGACCACTTAAAAGAAATGCACGGAATGAGGATTTTGGATTCTGTGCCTTATCTCTTTTCTTTCCTACGTTAACTACACCTTTCACATCAGAGTTGAGGGTGCCGAGTCCACCAATTTCTGCAACTTCCCAAAATTTGACAATCACATCCACTTCACGCAGCGCTCGTTTCACCCTTCACACAGTTATTTCCATCACTTTTTGTATGTAGAAATGAGTGCAACACTGTTAATCCCCTTAAGGTAGAGACTGTCCCAGAGTGTGCGCTGGTTATCCCCATTTGAACAATTATCACCTCTTGCCCCTTTCTTTGACAGACGGCTTTTCACCCAGCCTTTGAGTGTGGCTGTTTAGAGGAGCTATAAACACTTTTTCCTTCAAATTGGGTCAGACAACACAAACTCACATTAGAGTCGCACTAGAAAGGGAACTCTTCAGGGCCAGTATAGAGAGGAGGAATGATTACAGTGACAAACCAGTCTTTCAACATATGTATGGCTTGTTATTACTGCATTACAACAGTCTTGAAAAATCTGAACCAATTCCATAAGTTGCTTGAATTCCAAAACAGTCTATTAGTACAGAATATTTTCACTAAACCAGTGATTTTTACGTTGTACTTTTCCTGTCATACTGTCACAAAGGCCTCCGGTGTCTTCACAAGCAGTGCTCTTCAGATTACTCCACCACTGGTGCATTAAACACCACCCCTCATGGGGGTATAAGTGAATGCAAAACAATAAACAAACTGCCCCCAAGAGGCTGTAACTAAATGAGTTTCTATCACATTACAAGAGTCACAGTACTTTAGCGCTCCCCCGCTAGACCCCACCCCAAAAATTACAACAATAATGAATGAATCTCCTTCACTCTTGGGGTTTGCACTAAGCCCCCACCAATGTCTTTCATTTGATGAGTGATAATGAGTGATCCTTTGACACATGAGGCTTTCTTCGCACTGACTTATCCTTGCACTTGGCAAACAATATTAATTCCCTCTTGGATAAACGAATCTTTGACTTCTACATCTATACCCCCATCACCAAAATGAACGATCCTCCCATCTTATGACAGTCCCCCCCTTTTTGATGACAATGAGGCCCCTTCCTCCCCCTCAGCTTGCCTAATGACACTCAGATTTATAGAGGCCTTCACCAGCAACCCAACAAATGACCTGGCATCAGGACCAGAGGAATGGAGTACAGTGGCAGGATATGTAGATTGGGGATCGCAGACAGAGATGGATCAGGGGGCTTATGTGTGGATAAACAGAGTGAGGTTGATTGCTAGCACAGAGAAGGGGCCATTACAGCGAATCCGCATGCTAATCATAATGAATCACTTACTTATTAAGCGTTAATTATGGCACGCAAATACATCCCGTGCAGGCTGGCAAGCAGGGAGGCAGGCGATGGTGCCTGCCACTGTTCTGGGGGGTACAGGAGGCGGCGATGAGGCCATATTAATTTATTCTTATTTATTAATTTCCCTAATTAAAACAACAAGGCTGTGGAATAGAAGTGTTTTCTTTGGGTGAAACAAATGAAGGCCCTGGAAAAGCGATATGAAACCAAGCGTGGAATGGTGTAAACGTTAAATCATGTGAAGTGATGGTACTTGTTCAGCTGTTCATTATTAGAATAGCTTTATCCAATTGGGCTGCCCACTCTTAACCCCTTTTCTTTGTTATTATATCACACAGCAGCCCCTCCTCTGTCACAAGGAGTACACACACATACACAGAAACACTTGCGTGCTGTGGTGATGTAGATGGCAAATTTCATCATCATTATTCAGTAAATGTTTTACTTGCCACACACAGGATCGCAATAAGCCACAGTTGCTCCTTGAAGGCATCCTCCTGAAATGCCATAAAATCAGACAGAAACGCCCCATCTTTCCCATTTGATTGTCAGATGTTTATACCTTCACTGTGCGACAGTACAGGTCTTTTTACTGGAGCCAAACTGCTTTGCCCATTTTCTCAAATTCATTCATCTATCACATCTATCCTCCTACCTCCTTTTCCACTACGCCTTTCTCTCAATTTCCTCTCTCTCTCTCTCTTTCAGTCCCAGAGTGGCCCACCTGAGCGGGTGGGGCGCGGTAATGGCGTTAATGCCCGGTAATACGGGCCAGATATTATAATCTCAACACTGTCACATTGCGTTAGCCGCAGGAGACTGACGTGTCAATGCCACGGCGAGCAGGTGACGCGCGGGGCTCAGGAAGCGTGGCCCGGTAATCGCCCAATACAGACACATTTATTTTAGAGTTGAATATCTTCACCACGCCGCTTTTGCCGCAGCGCAGCGGGTATTTAGGAGGGAAACTTGTGTCAGTCTGTCGGTCAGAGAAGAGGCACTACATCTTATCTATACCTGGGTGCTGTTAAACTTTATTGTAAAGCTCTAAAACATTTTTAAATAAACCATGTTTTTTATTTACTGATGAGTATCAAATTCAATGTCAAGTACAGTCACTTGTAAATCATTGTGGCCAATGGCACTCTCAAATGAACTGAAATCAATAGAGGATTTGTAAAAACATTGTGATAGCCTACATTTTTTAGTCTTCAATAATTCATTATGGTGCCTCAGTGGTATATGCATTGAAACTTTATTGTGGAGCTTTGCAGCAACATAACTACCGGTATCACATTTGTAATATCCATCTATGATTTTTGTCCTTTTTTAAAGGCCCTTTAGTATTTTTCTGACCATACATATATGATTGAAAAGTTTGTACTTGTTTGAGTTCACTTGATCATAATTGAAAATACACACCCAGTTTCCTGCAGTACGAACATGACTGATGACTGAATAAAACATTTTAAACTCTGATTCAGTCACTGTCTTGGGTTAATCAATGTATTTAGTGACCTGAATCAATTAGAGATTAAAAGTAGGATTCATATTTAACTTTACTGTTAGTATTACTGGCTCCAATTCCTAGTTGCTCCCAGTATGCTTAATCACTGTGCAGGGGACACCTTTACAGCATGATACAGATGCAGATAAACAAACATATGAAGTTTAAGTAAAGTTAAACATATAGGAGCTATTATATACAGTGTGTTCTGAATTTTGGTGGTGATGCTACGCTTGTGTTTATATTTGCACTTTGTATTTTTAAAAAAACCTTGAATAAAGTCAAGTCTCCAAGTGCTTCATATTCAGTATCACAAACTGCAAAATACAACACATCACATTATATCATCTGTATTACAAAATACACAGATGATATGTAAATCAAATCCATACACCTTATCATATACTGTACATGTCATAAACCATATTTCATCATATTATTGTACTTACTACATGATATACTGATCATATACTCATCAGCATACAGCAGATAATGGGCAGTGAGTCAGTATGAGGGTGTCTGTCTCGTGAATCGTTTTAAATACTACAAAATAAGATCAGACCTGGTGGACCTCCACAGTGAATCTCAGTAGGCCTCTACCTTTAAATATTTTTTTTTGGCCTTTCATGACAGTAATGGCAAAAAGAAAACGATCCATCCCTCACATGGCAGTCTCCAGTTATGCTCTCATGGGTGCACGGCTCGTCAGTGATTTATGCGTGTGTGTAATTGAGTGTTAATAAAAAGTGTGTCCGGAGCGCGTGTAATAGTGTGTTTTCAGGACCCACCATGTGTGAGCTTGTGTGTAATTGGGTGTTATCGATGTTGTGAGTGTATGTTGGGGGGTGAAAGAGCGAATGGACAGGTTACAGTGTGATTGCAGTTTGGAAAGTAACTTAAATTTTTTTTTTTTCACATTTTTTTATGTTTTTTATGGCAGGGATATTTTTATACCCTTTTTTGATTCTGAGGAGACTTAGTAAAAGGAATAGCAAGAAACACCAACAGCCTTTATTTTGTGTGAGAGTATGGCACTAGGAAATGTTTAACATGTTTAAGCACCTAAAGAAAAAACTTGTGAAAAAAACGTGTACAAGAAAAGCATGTGTATTGTATAATGATAAAACAATGTGAAGCATAGGTTATAAAATATATAGTTATGGATTTTGCATATTTTGTAATAGTTTCAATATGTGTGCATGCTGTATTTGTGCATATATATGTGTTTAGAGTTGCTAGAGCAGAATAGGTGTGTGTATGAACTGTGTGTATGTTGTGGTGATGGTTGTGTATAGAATAGGTGTGTGCGTGTGTGTGTGTGTGTACATATAGTGTGGTGTGGGTGCTGTTTAATTGATGCGGGCTGGCCATCGATCCCTCCCGCCCAGCCTAATGAAGGCCTGATTGGTTTGTGAGGGCTGGCTGGTTCTGCTTAGCTGCCTCTGCCTGCTGCCCTGGCTGCACACACCATATCACACACACACACACACTCGATTCTGCATCATTCTTTCTCTTTCTCTCATGCTTTGTCTCCCACTTTACATTTCTGGTCTGACTTTCTTTTTGTCTTACTGTCTATAACTCTCTCCAGCTCCTTCTCTCTTTTACTCTTTATAGTGGTGCAATCCTAAAAATGACATCTCAGTTCCCCATAATTTACAGCAGACTGCTACACTTACTGATGATGAAAATTCATTTTTTGGTGAAATTTCGAGATACAACACTCGGTGATCCATTAGCTGTGACCTTTGTGTGCTCAAACTTGACCTTCGCTGTGTAAAATCTTGGCCTGTTTTGATAGATTTGCAAAACTTTGCCGCTTAAGTGTCAGTACAGTGAGTGATTTTATGCTGACATATTCCCATGTGTAGATATCCAACAGACTTGTAGAACATGTGAATTCTCCCTCACTCTCTCAGACATGATTCATTTTCTGTCTCTTGTCTCCATCACTGTTTCAGTGGTGTCAGTGTCTCTGTCTGCCTTTATCTGTCAGCCAGTTCGCAATCCAGTCAGTCAGATGTCACAGTGCTTCTCCTGTCATGGCAGCGCCCATAAATGTCTTTTTGTGTCACGCAGCTCACCAGAGACACAGGTATTACACCGCCCTGTTAATGGCTTTGTCAGATGGCCTTTTCACAGAGCCAGTCACGAAGACAGACAGGGGACTGCTATCAGTCTGTGTCTGTCTGTGTGTGTGTGTGTGTACATGTGTATGTTTCAGTCACAGGCATCAGGACTCGGTTCAGGAAATAAGAGGCCACCCGAGTATCCGCTAGAGTCACGTATCAGCAAAATTCCTCTGAGTTGCTTTTCAGTCAGGCAGCACAGCAGTCGTTGCTGTCTGTCGCTGTTTGTTGTTCAGCCCATCATCATACTTAATAATCTGTTGTATAAAATACTAACCACTTTGAAAATCATACACAGACACTACAGACATACACAAATACACACAAATGCATATTTCTGCACAAGATCAAAATTTTGTTATTTTTGGTTCAGCATTACTGCCCAGTACATATCATCTTCTCCTTCAACAAGAGATTACCAAACATTAAAGATAGAATGTTTAATGTTTGGTAATCTGCAAGCTGCACTACTACCAGTGGATTTAGTGTGTAGGGCTTGATTATATCAGAGACTGGTGTCAATATAAACATTGAACATACAACAGAAAAATCTCTCTTTTCTGAGGCAAGACAAATTCTGCTCCCCACACTCTAAAGTGTTCATCACTTTACTTTTTGGACAGTGGTCAAGTTCCTTTTCTGATTTAAAAACATACAAATAGAAGGCTTGTTGTGTGTTTTTTTTAATTGTCTTTTTCGTGGCTTTTTTGGACAAAATATCCTCAATTTCTCGTATCATCTTAAATACAGCAGAAGAGCTTAAACCATAATTTATATCCACTGTGTCATTTGATATGTGTTAGAATGACATTGTAGCTTTCTGCTCTTGAAAAGACATTACTAAATGAAATTAGCAGAGAAATAAAGATACTGCTAAGTATGACACATATCTAAGAATTTGTGCTGAAAATATTGATCCAAAACACGCTGACCGTGCATTCAGTTTCTCATGGTTCAGCATGGTTTAAAGGATACAAGTGGCTTTATTTTATAATTTTTTTTCATTGTCAGCATAACCATACTAACACATAATGTATTAGCCTCTTAACAGTGGGAGTCTCTTATCATTTTTTGTCTTGCCCATTCATAGGAACACAAATAAATTATTCCATTATTCCAAAACAGCTGAACACTGTAGATCGTAGCAAATGTCACTTAAACAGGAGTAAATATTTTTTGCTGGGGAATATTTTCAGCAGCGGAATTATACTTATTTTGTATAACACTGTGGCTAGTGTATGTGCTTTTAGTAGCTTTCAGACAGCAGTGAAAGTCTTTTGCACAAGTTACATCAAGTTTTGGCTATAAGCAGTGTGTATTAAGATCAGTTCATTGATGGTTTTGGTCTTTTATTTGGGATTTATTGACATTAATGTTGACAGCAGTATCTTTTAAGGACAGCTTTGCCTCACAAACAGTATTTGAGAGCAGGCGGCACAAGACTTACTCTACACTGTCTCTATAGAAATACTCTGTAACTGTGCGGATTTCAGCAGTTGCAGTTTTAGAGCAGAAGGGTATAGTGAGCGACCAACAGTGCATTGATCAAACTGCCTTTCAACCTGTGGTGCATCCTTACTTCAAGTCTGTCCGTCTGGTACGGTAGCCCACACCTCTGGCCTCATATACCACAGCCTTCACCTCGCCAGCCTACGCCAACAAATACACAACAGCATACACTGGGATAAGTGGTGTGTGTTTACAGCTTGTTCATTTCCACTCTCCAACTCTCAGCAGAGGAAAAGAAAGGGGGTGAATGGGAAAAAAGAGAGAGAGAGAGTAGGGTAAAACGATGGGGAGAGAGAAGGGGCTATCGGAAAGGAGAGGGAGGGCTTGTGGGGAGTGTTTTTGTCCTGGAGAGAAATAGCCCTCTAGGTTGTAATTGGAGGTAGAGAGAGAGGGAGAGAAAGCGAGCGAGGGAGAGGAGGGAGGAAGAGACAGGAGAAATTGCTTGGCTGGGGCTGTGTGGGATGATAGTGTTTTTGACAGGTAAATAAGGCTGTGATTGTCGACAGTTACACTGCACCTCGCTGACCCTCACACACACCGGCCTCCTCCATCTATATTTCACTCTGACACACATGCTGACTCTCTGCCTCTCTCTTGTCTCTGCCGGCGTGCGCGCACACACATCCACGCGTGTGCACGAGCACACATGAAAACACTGTCATCATAACTTACATTTTTGTTAATATAGACAAAAATACATATGTTTACAGTGATGACCAGCTGAGACTAGTTCATCAACTTCCCTTTAGTTAAACAGACAAATCATATGACTGAACGCAGAAATTCAAGTGCTGCTTTAATAAGGTATTAAACAAAAGCAGCCTACTTTTCTTTATATATCTAAATCCAGGGTGTTGGCAAAATAACAGGAAACAGGAACTTTACCATCAGAAATAACAACAGAGTTCATTAAACACCTCTGCAGCACAGCTGCAACAAAAATAGAGCCTTACAAACATAGTAGGTTTTATTGCAAGGCTATATTGAATTTGATTGTACATTTTGTTCACATTATTTTGTCCAGCTATAGTCTACATATAGTATCTTCTTCTGTCTCCTTTGTTTTTAATCTTCATACACAGATAGATGGATAGATAGATAGACAAACTGCTGCTGTCTCTGCACCACCACCAGTAGTATCTCTTCTTCCTACCCCCTTTTCCCCTTCCTTCCATCTTCCCATTCTCTTTTATCAAGTCAACAGCCGTCTCCCCCTCCCCTCCTGCCTGCCCTTGCCTCCCTCCTCTCCTCTGTCTCCTCTCCCCTCCCTCCCTCTCTCACTCTCTCTCTCTCACTCTCCCCTCTCTCTCACTTCAATCTCAAGTGTTTTCAATTTTATTCTAGAGTGGAATTAACTACCCCCGATGTCAAATTGCCGACGAAATCGATAATAATATCTTTACAAAAGAGGATATTCCAGTCTCTCGCGTCGGCTTTTGAAAAATGGAAAATTTAGCCGAGATTGATTCATTAGTTGACACGTTATAGGACGGTATAAGTATTGATCGCGGCCTGTCATGTCCCATCTCGGCTAATCGAAGCTGAGGCGCTCTGTCGATGGGCGCATTTTTCATAATTCCGTCGCCGGGGAGAGAGACCAGCCGGCAGAGGCGACTGCAAGGCACAGAGAGAAAAAGAGGAGAGTATAGGGGGGCAGAAGAAAGATAGACGGGGGGAGAGAGATGACTTGGGGGGAAATAGGTAGGGGGCAAAGAGTGGAAGAGCGAGAAATAGAGTGAAAAAGAGGCATGGGGTAAAAAAAAAAAAAAAAAAAAAAAAGGAGGAAAAAGGAGAGAACAGTTTTGTGTGTCGCGCCTACACCCGCGTGTCCATATACAGCATCTCCAGCCCAGAGGCCGCGGGATGAGGGCAGGAGAGGGGAGCCACGGGGAGGAGAGGGTATGTTAATGGTGCAGGTATTGGGGCGTAGATAATTAATGCATTAACTAATTAAAGTCAAACGGGGGAGATAAAGAGGTGGAGGGAAGTACGAGGGAAAAGGGAAAAGACGGCGGGATGGAGAGAGGAGAATTAGGGCGACAACAGGGGAAGAATGGGTTTTAATAGCGAGCGAGGAGATGCGGGGAGGTGTGAAAAAGGAGAGATGAGAAGGAGGATGAGGGGAGACCGAGAGGAGGTGTTGGGTGGCGGTGGGGAACTCGAGAGGAGTGGAGGGTGTGTGTGTGTGTGTGTGTGTGTGTGTGGGATGGGGTGGGTGGTGGGGGTGAAATAAATAGAAATTGAATGGCTTGGGTGCGAGCAGAGAGAAGTTCTGAGGCGGAAAAAAATATAAAGAGAAGTGAGAGAAGACACAACGACAATGATGGAGAAACTTTTGATAGTTGTGCAATTCGTTTGGAAAGTTGGCATTGGCGTGCTCAGGACTTATAAGTCCAACATAATGCCACTCCTCTGGCAGTCTTGTCACGAGTTGCACAAATCCAGGGGGCCCGTCAATCAACAAAAAGGGGGTTGTTGGAAAGGGATGGAGTCTACTTGTTTGTCTTGTGGTCTCAAGTCTAAAACCCCCCAGACTCCATTGTTCCCTGTTGAAGACAGAAGACTAGATTATAGGTCATCATACACGAGGATTCATACAGGTTTCAGAATAAATGCCAAAAAGGTGCATTTGCTTACCACAAAGAAAAATCCTTCCATAAGTCGAGAAACAATGGCCAGATAATGCATGTGCACTTTATTTTTTAGACTATCTAAAGTCTTGCAAAATTCTACAAAGGTTTCATAAATAAATGTCAAGAATTAATTTATTCATCATAAAGTAATGCCATAAATGAAGAGGCAAGATGTTCAGAGTCAGTGGCATGAGGTCACCTTTTTGCCATTATATAACCACTCATAGCCAACAACATGCCATGCATCATGTTAAGTTTTTTAGTTTCAATGGTTGTGTCTCTGAAACATTTTTTGTCCTCTGTAGGACAAACAGCCAGATTATAGCTCACCATATTTTACAAAAAGCCATAAAGGTTTCATAAATAAAATGCCAAACATGGATTCGTCCATGAGAAAAGAAAATCTGGCTGTAAAGGAAAACAATGCAGTTTAGTGAGAGGTTCTCAAAGAATCACTGGATCTTACAGCACCTCAAACGTTTGCGATTATATCGCAATTCACAGCCAAAACCATGCCATTTGTCATGACCTCCAGAACATTTTTCTCTGCGCATTTATCTTTTGGTCCACCAAATTGTAGCTCACCAAATACCAAAATTTCATTTATCCACCACAAAAGAAAATACTGCCCTGAAAGAAAACCAGATAGTTCAGTGGAAAAGGCTGCAACTGGATCTTACAACAGTCCAACTAGTTGCCAAAAACACACAGTTTGTCATGTTAATTTCTGTATTTAGGCTTTACCTTGTGATCATTTTCAACATATTTATGCTCCTTTTAAGCACAGCGTATTTTAATAGCACAATCCTGGGTCAATAAGTGTCTTTGTGGGCATGTAGTGTTGGAAAACAGACGCACAGATGCGCTGAAAATGACACATCCATTGTCAGAGCGAAGCCGAAGCAGATGGCTCCAATGAGCCTGTGTTCCAACATCCAGGCGAAAAGCAATGTGAATCTCAATCCCATAATTGATTTTGATAAACTAACATGCATGGTGTGAGGAAGTCCTCTTGCATTGAGAGAAAATGGGAGTGTGTCCGAGAGGCCACCCCCCCCCAACACCCCCCCCCCCCCCCCCAAACACACACACACACACACACACACACCCAAATCAGCAATGATAAAAGTGGAGCTGAAATGGGTTGTGGGATGGAATCAAGAGAAATGAGATACACCAAATTAGAAGAGATTGGCCTGATGGACTTGGATTAGAAGGAAAAGAGGTATATAGGGAGGGGATGACGAGAAAAGGAGGAGAGTGAGTGAGTGAGTGAGTGCATATGTGGGAGGTGGGGAGAAAAGGAGGGGAGGGAGGGAGGTGGAAGGGGGGTTGGGGGGGGGGGGTGGTCTCGGTACTTGGCAGTCTCTGGGTATCTCAGGTTCTCTCCGGCCGGGAAAGCGGTCGATATTTAATTGTTATTGCTAGCATGGAACGCACGGAAGCGGGGCCTGTACGAAAATTTCTCATTTATTTGGTATTCTTGTTTTCTCTCCTTTTCCTCCCTCACACTCGACGCCCACCCCCCTCAACCCCCACCCCCTCTTTGCGGGGTGAGCTGGAGGAAAGTGAGGGGAGGTGGGTGGGTTTGGTGGGGTGGGGGAGTCTTGTGTGCACACTGGGGGCAAATGGAGAAGGTGGTGGGGGTTGTTGAGATCCTTGAATGAAATCTGAAGGGTGGGTGGGGGGGGGGGGGGGGGGGCACTGCGTCCTCTTCTCCCCCAAGTTGAGTTTCTGTCTCCCGACACATCATATCCACCCTCTATCACCTCCACACACACACCCCTCCCTCCCTTCCCCTCCCTTCATTCCGTCTACCCCCACCTGTCCAAAATGAAAAATCCGTCATTTTCATCAAACGTCCAACCAAATATTATCTACACTCCATTCCCAAAGATCGAATCTTATTTAGAGGCGACGAGATTCGCCATCTGTTTTCAAATTTCATTCCTCCATGAACTTTTATTTTCCTTCGACTTTGGACAAAATTATAACCCGATCGATCCGTTTTTCTGGCCACCACCCGTCTACACATATATATATTTTTTTGCCTGTGCGGTCTCTTCTCACTGTGCTGGTCAATTTTCTGTCTCGCGTCCACACGGGGAACACGTGCAGAACACCGTCTGCGGCTGATAGAAACTTAAACGCAGCCGTTGCTGGTGTGAGGTGGAGGTTCAGGCTCAGGAACCGTCTGCTTTTCCTTCCTTCCTCCCCCCCTTCTCTCCCTCTCTCTCTCTCTCTCTCTCCCTCTCTGTGCGTTCTCTCTTCCTCTCATCCCTCCCTTGCGCCCCGGATCTCTCCGCTTCTCGCGCTCTCTCCCCTCACACCTGCCTGTTTCTCTTTGCTTTCTCCTTCAAGCTTTGATTTTTAATGCTAATGTAAACCACACCACACCAGTTGCGGACATTGGCAGGTTGCAGCGGAGTTCACCCCCTCCTTTTTCCCCCCTGTCAACTTTTTGTTGCTCCGAGGACAACTTTTCTCTGTGCGCTGCTTCCCCATTTCACTCATCTTGATTCCCCCCCCCCCCCCCCCCTCCCTTCCTTTGGGCGGTATTCACTCACATTGCCACTCATAGATCATGCAAGTGTAACTCTTCACCCAGTGTAGTTTCATGCAGGAGGAAGGATGCGCGGTCCGACCTGTTAAATCGCCCCGATTACCATCAGTCCTCTGCGCACGTCGGCAGGATTCCCAACAGCCCAAGTGGGAGCTACTGGTCAGGTCAATGAAGGTGCATCGGTGAAGGTAAGCGTCCTACTTCCCTATTCTGTTACCGACAAGTGGCATTAATAATTGAGAAACGCGTCAGAAATATGATTCTCGTGAGAAATATAATGCACTTTGGCGAGAGGGAAACATGCGCACCTCCTGCAGAAATTGATTGATGTAGGCGGTGTGTACGCTCGTGCGCCGGAGAGTTGTCGAACAGCGCGCAGTACGCATTACGTCTCCCTAAGAACAGATCGGCAACAATCCCCTACAAGGGTTTCTGCTTTAAAGTGAGAACGTGTGTTTGTGCTCTGCATTTTCGGTTTACATCCTACTGCGGCTTCGGGGACCGAGGCGATAAGGAGAAGGGCTGTTGCTCGACAAATATGAGATGAAAAGTGTAAGGGCAGCCGGGAGAAGTGGAACACAAACTTGGGGAATGAGGATATTCACTTGAAAAAGTTACCCAAGTCAAAGCGGCACAGGTGGGCGTGCGAGCACACGCGCGTGCACTGGGATATACTTCAGTATCTGATAACTTGTAGGCTATTTATCCTGTAGAATTGAGGAATAATCCCTCTGTATATACTGTATACCCAATGTGCACAAACATCTATCCAACACATTTAACTTTTTTTATATCCCATAGCTTAAATCAAATGTGGGCAAATTTAACTTATGGATTCTGTGATAAAAGGGAATTTCACTCAGTTTAAGAACTCTGCATCATGTTTTTGTGGCCCGGGGTGGTCCGCTCGGTTTTTGTGATTGTGAAGAACTCCATCCCAAACACAGAGAACAGAGGAGTGAGGCTCTCATCTTTGATGTTCAGCTGATATTCACTGTGGAGCTGTTGCTTTGATACAGAATGGGAGACTGACTTTGTGAACTCACATAATGTTTGGCTGAGCTTATAACATGTTCACAAGCTTTATGTTGTGTTCATTTCATTAACAAAACAAGGGAATGTACGCAAGAGGTCAAGGTCAGGCTCTTTCACTAACATATGGATAACATCCTTGAGCAGTTTGCTGTCTAGCTGTTTTACACTGATGCTTTTACATTTTATCAAGCAAAACAAAATTCTCTCATACTGACTTCTCAACACAGATTAAATACTGCACTGATGCTCACTGTGAATGTTGTTAAAAGTGTAAAACTGCTTTGGCGTCCCAAAATCCTCCCCTGGATACTGTCAGCATGACCTTTTCATTGATTTCAACTTGATGTCGCACAAGGTCAGAAATGTCCCTGGTTAAACTGAGATGGCTCTAGCTGTTTTTTCCCCCTCATTTATAGAGCATGTATGAATTTCTACTGCTCTTAATGTGCAGGGAAATTAGTAATGTCATCTGTGTCCATTTTAGCCAAGCAGCTACAGATGAAAAATGTTGGTCGGTGACAGTGCAACTCTGCTGCTGCTGTTAAATATTAGTATGATGCAGCTTTTAGACAATGACAAATGATTTGTAAAGCACACAGTGCTAAATCTAAAATGAGTCTAATCAGCATTAACTGACAAATGACTGACATGATGAAATAGATATTGTTTTTCACTATATAGTTATAACACCATCTTTGTGAACAGACTAAATGTGACCAAACACAAAGATAAACTTGTTTCACAGGAGCTAGTATACATCTGAATTTAAACACTTTTAGAATATAGATAGATTATCGTTTTGAGTCAGTTTTGTGTTGGTCTGCTTCGTTTTTGCAGCTTTGAAAAAGTCTCAACAGCTTGTCAAATGCCAGTGAGATTTCAGTGAGAGGAGATGCAGTTTCTTTTTTTGACTTAATTGATGAATTATTGCGTTTCTTAAATACTTATCACTAATATACAATGCAATTTATGAGTAGCCTGTTAAAATGTTTCCCTTCTTTTCTGAAGAGAATGTAGACTTTATGTCATAAATGTTTGCTTTTGCACAGCCAGTCAAAAATTACATGGACCTGTCCCAGCACACACCCTGGTTCTTTGGAGTATTCAAATTCAAATACCACAGTTCAGCATTGAAATTCAGTGTTGTTCTCCTTTAAGCAATTGAAATGTAGCAGAGTAGCCTCGCTCAAGACTTCGTAAACCTAAATATCTCCCTTCATCACGGAGAGAATCTTCCTTTTGTCGACTGGGGAATGTTTGGATTTCCTGGACTCACATCTAATCTGTAACACCAGCACCCTACATTGGGAGAGTGACCCTGCCTGAGACTTCTTAAGTCTGAATCCCTCACTGGAGTGGGTAGGAAGATGTTTAGTTCCCACTGCAATCTTGATATATATTTATTTCTGAATGGCCATCCCTATATTCCTGCAGTTTTCAAGTTCTGCTGAAAGAACCTCCTACAGATGCTGATAATCTGCTAATCAATATGGTAGTTTTGTGCTTATTCTACACCACATTATATCCGCAACCTCTGTATGAATCGAGGTTCTGCTAGGCCCCACTGCAAGGGAGCATCCTTCCATTGATTAGGTATTAGCTGCACCACCTCTAACACCCAGCCACTTGTTTGCAAATGGTGCTCTATTTCGGAGGTATTCAAACGATCACTAAACACAGGAGCCAATATTTATAGAGGCTTTAACAGGTTCATTATCGTCAGCGGGGATGGTTCCACCGGGGGGGGATGAAGCACTCATAAAGGGCCCAGTGGAGTTAGTCCCCATTCACTGATCGTTTGACAGTACAGTCAATGGCTCCAATCATTCCTCATCTGCTTTATGGTCGCGCTGACATTTATCGCTGTTATGGGGTTAAAATAAAAGCATTAACGGATGCGAACAACAGGGGCTCTACTGAGCACAGACCTGCATTTAATCAAGGGTCACTCTGTATAAAGTCCATAATCCACTTGGTGACAATAAGTGTCACCCCAGGGTTTGGCTTGTACGTACACACTGTTGTTTCAAGGGATGTCATCGGTGAAATGCATTTTGTTCAGAACTCTGTGGTCCTAAGATCTTCGTTTTTAAAAAATCTGACAAAAAGTGTCATTTTGCCAGATTTTTTGCCTCAATGCACGTTTCAATAACACTTTCTTATGTGCAAGACATTTGAAACAAGTAATGCTGCATTTGTAAATACACTTTCAGACTATTATCTGTGGTGTACCACATTTACAATCAAACTTCCTGCGTTTGTGAACACCACGTCACATGGACTCCAGCTTCTCCTCTCTGTCTTCATTCGTCTTGCTGTACATGGCACAAATTTAAGCATTAGAGCTTGTGTCCGCTCATTTCTCTCTCCTTCCTCTTTCAAATCATCATTATTCTTTTGTGCCCCCCACAGTGCCTCCCTCAGCCCCATCCAGCTTCTGTTTGAATTGTGTCTGTTGCTAAAAGTACCTATTTGTGTTCCCCACTTTCTTTCCGCTACCTTCCCCATCTTTCCACCCAAAGCAGCTTTCCTTTTAGACAGCATGCCCCCTGTTTTGGAGTCACTGACCCCCCTCGGCTCTCTCCTCTCCCTACCCCGTCTCCCACTTAACCCCATATTTCACAGCTGAACTACGGCTAATTTCCCCCCAGTCCTCCGAACAGCGCTCTCTATACTGCTGGAGCACGCTTAATTACCCACAATTAAAGCCAAACGCTAACGAGAAAATTGCTCTGTTATGAAATGACTTCAAAAGGACTAGAGTAAGTAGAATGGATTGGAGGAAAAGTTGGGTGGTAGCCTCGGGTGGCAGGGGAGAGCTTCTTTGCTGTGTTTTCCCCCCTCAAGCTGTCTCAGTGGAAGGCAGTAAGCAAAGACTCCACTGGCAACACCCAAAGCTGTAGACAGCAATATTAAACAGCTAAACTCAAGTGTTGGCACTGAGAAAGCAAAAGTATTCTCTTCAGTAATGGAGGAGAGTATGCTTGAAAGCTTAGTTTTAAAAGGCGGAAAGACTGGTTTCCAGTTTGGTTTCTATAATCACAGCAGTTCAAAATATGCAGAATGTCCAGTGTATATCAACTTGGATTTCATGTGTCGCCCATAACGAAATATAAGTCACATCAGGTTTCATGATTTCACAGGGATAACACCAGTCGTTGTAGCTGGTGTGACCAATGGATTTTGAATAGATAGCCTGCACTCTGTATGATATGAAATCATAGTCATTGTCTAAGTTGATGCTTATTACATTTCGCGTATTGAAAGTGGCAACCTGTAATGGCTGTACATGCCATGGTCTTTTGAAATCCATGACAAATAACAGACATTCAAGGACACATCACACAAGCATGTGATGTAATTATGAAAAAGCATGTGCAATATTGTAACTAAGATGAGTTTTGGGTTCGAGTGACCTTAAACAAAGTGCTTGGAAAAAGATGTTTTTGCATCACATCAAATTTGATTCACAGGCAAAGATTTTAAAGGGTCAATTCACTAAAATGAGAAAAAAAAACCCACATATTTTCTCACTTACCTCTGGTGTAATATAATGCAAATAGTTCAGTTTTCATTTGCGCAGATTTTGAGATTTCTGTCTCTGAAATTTCTGCCTCCTCCCTGTAATGATGGAGGTGAATGGTATTTCAAGTTTGGTGCTCACAGTGTAAAAAAATTACATTTAACAAGGCAAAGAGTCTACAGCCATGCCAGCGCACCTGCGAGAGTCTGCTAACTTTAGCATTCAAACACACTCACAGAAACAAGCCTTACGTGCCATAGCACGAAACAAAGACAACAAATTGAAATGTTGACCTGAGGTTGTGCTGGATTAAAAGTTAAGGGATGACCAAAGTTACTATGATTCATCAAGAGGAGTATGTGAACATGTTTAACTTTAATGGGAATTTATCTAGTTGTTGCTGTTGAGGCGTTTTTCTCATAAGTGCAGAAGAAAAGTCAGTGAATCAACAAAGTCATTAGACTTCATCCTCTTGGTACTATGTATAGCTGTCAAAAAATTCATGACAGTCCATCCAGAGGACCTTTTTCACAGCCAACATTTTGGCTTGTTATAGCAGAAAAACACTGGTATAATTGATAACATTAAAAATAACATCCTGGTATTGTGCACACGGGCTCACTGTCAGTGCTTACTGGGACACTTGATGGAACTGAGCCATGGCTAACAGAATTTGCTTTTCCTACCATAACAAGTCAGAATGCCAGGAAAAAGGTGGATCGACAGACAGACTGTCATCGCCAGCCACTATTAACAGGGCTAAAAAAAATATCAGCAGGAACACATCTTTCTAGAAAAAATCCCCTGTGAGCGTCATTGTTAACAGTTTCTTCACAGTGGGACTGTTCCTCTAGTTGGGAATTGTATGATGTTCACAGTGAGGTCTGGAGTAACCTCTGCTATATGGGGCAAAAGTAGAAAACCTCAATGACTTATATGTCTGTGACCACAATGAACCAAAGCTATCTGCATGGCTAAATACCTCTAGAGGTAAGTTATAATTATAAATATATATTTGTAATCTGTCACATTTTATGTTGCTACACATGAAAACACATGATGTTAGAGAGATGACAGGTGGAAAAAAATGGCTGATAAGTGCCACCAGGACAAACCCCTCCTGCATTTAATAAGGTTACAATTTGATCACGAACACATTCTTGTAACATAAACAGCATTATCTTGCGAAGCCCTGCTGAAGCAGCCGAGCTGAATTGAGACACCCAGATGTTGCGAGTGTATTCGGCTCAATATATACCTGACCACAAACCCCATTCCCTGTCACTGAGGAATAAGCTGAGCCCTCCACACCATCAACCACCCACCCCACCCACACCCCAATCCAATCTACAGCCGGCAAAACGAAACAAATAAACACTAATTTGGATTATTTACGTCCAGTTTACACCACATGACGCGAGGTATGAGAGGGAGAAAAGAGAGCTATATGGTGGGTGGATAATTGTAACAGTGGTAGTAATAAGTGCAGCGGCTACAGTGATAACAATTAGATTTGATTTCATTTGAGAATGCCTCCACAGCTGCTCCCCATACCCCCTAACCCCCTTCTTCCCTTTTTCCCTCCTTCCTCCTCCTCTCCTCTCCCTCCCTCGCTCCTCTCCCCCTAGATTAAAGTGGGTGTGTTAATTCCGTGGTGTAGCGATCGAACAGCTCTGGCAACAATGGGAAATGGGCTATTGATCAGAACAGCTCAGATTAAGACTAGGCAGTAGAGCTCTTTCTTGCTCTCTTTCCCCTCCTTTTCTCTCCATTTCCCACCTTCTTCTGCCTGTCTTCCTGTCTGTCCTGCTTGTGTCACCCCCCACCCCACTCCTCCACCCTCTTCCCCGGGTTCCTCTCTTCTCACTCTCTTGTCTTTTGCACTCAGAGAGGAGAAGAGGAAAGAGAGTCTTTGCATGTATAAGAGAGTGTAAGAGTCTATGAGGATTTCCTTGTCATTCCTCCCTGTCCCTCCTTTCTTGTTCTCACTACTCCCCTCTCTAATTTCTGTGTTGACAACAATCTCCACTAACCTCTCGTCCTATCTCTGATCATGATTTTGTAGCTTTATCCGAGCCAAAGGATGCATAGTATGGAGTATAGTAGAGCCTTTTAACAGTTTACTCTGCTTCAATTTGACATCCATTCACATGAGATTTTATATCAATCAGTCACACAGAGGCCCCGTGTTGTGCCACAATTAAAATCCACCCTATCAAAATAGCCCACATGCCAAAATTAGCTGTCATGATCGGGCCACACGGGACGGAACACATTGGATTTGCATTGAATAGATATAAAACATACCAAATGTGAGGAGACAGCAAATCACATACAGTGAAAAGTGAGCTAAGAATCCCCTGCTCTACTTATATTAATGAACTCAGTCAATGGGGATGTGATAGGTCAGTTATTCATCCTCTTCCAGGCGCCTCCCTACTCTGTCACATGTACCTCCCAGGTGTCAGAGGCTCAGACGCTCCCAACTGCTAGAACAGAGATCGGTGGAGGACGTTAGAATGAGCTTGTCTGAGATCAGTGGTTAGAGGTTACTGACATGTTTCAGTGTGCCTGCATCTGCTTGTGCCCTTTTGAATTTTAGAGGTGAAATACATAAATGTAACAAACACACACATATAGCATGCATGTACACATACTATGACATGCACCAGCAGCACACACACACACACACCAGTGGTCACATCAATATTGCCATGACCCTCAGGGGACTAGGAGTATTGGCAAAGCTTTCATCTGCTGAGTGTGTAAGAGTGTCTGATATTCCCTGCCATTGACACACATACACACACACAGAAGCCTGGCATACAGTAAAAGAAAAGACAGCCATACACACAAAGAAATACACTCTGGGTGTAGCTGTGTGTAAATGTGAACCCAAAAATCAGGGCATGGAGTTGAGAGAGTGTCAGCTGGAGGGGTTAACAAGCAGTGATAGAAGGCTCAGATCAGCAGTCGACACTAGAGGGCAATAAAGAGGTGCATGGGCTGTATGTGGTGATGTATGTGTATGGCTTTGGCTCTGACCATGGCCATGTTTTACCAGCACTGCTTCATACGTTCAAACATTTATGGCTCCCAACAATTTAGTATGACATTTTTTTGTTTATATAGATATACATATATATAGGGCTGATTCAAATAAGTTACTCAGTAATCAATTATTCAATCAATCTGCTGATTATTTTTGTGAGCCGGATCAACATTTGGTCTATGAAATGGCTGAGCTTAGTGGAAATGCCTTTCACGATTTCCAGAGACATGTTCAGATTACTAGTTTTGTCCAAACAAGAGTCCAAACCCAAAGATATTCACTTTGAAATATTATAAATCAGAAAAAAACATCACATTTAAGGAGTCACAAAAAAGGAATAGCCGCCAATACATTTTCTGTTGTTCTAATTTCAGTCAACCTATTATCACCAATCAAACTACGTTGTCTCACTATCATTTTATATCTTGCCCATCACTCAGTCCAAACAATGCTGTCTTCTTAAGATATTTTTACTTCACTCTTGCTTTGACCCATACCTTGTTCAACAGTGGGGGCGTGTGATGTCGGCAGTACAAGAATTTGACCTTATTCCACTGTCAGACTCAACTAGACCCAGACTAGACGCCCAGCAGAGCAGAGCATCCCATACTTCCTTCCATCTTCAGCTGCCTTTTACCCATCCCTCCATCTCCATCTCCTCTCCTCTCCTCTCCTCTCCTCTCCTCTCCTCTCCTCTCCTGATTCCCTTGTCATAGACTCCGCTTCTCTGCACTCAAGTGAGTTCCATTGGTTTACCTAATTGATTATTAAGTTGCTGATTGGGGATCAATTAAATAATTAAAGTTTGTTAAGGGCAGAGTCGATTTACTGGCATGAGAGTCGGGGCATACTCTCCTCTACACTGTCTTTCTCTCTCTCTCTGTGTGTGTGTGTGTGTGTGTGTGTGTGTGCAGGTCTGTGTGGGATTTCATCTATGCAGGCAGTTGATAGAAGTCATGCTATTGAGTTGAAGACAGATAATGAGTTTCATCGTAATGTGGATTTCGCTGCAGGGAAAACGTTGGCAACAGCTTTGAATTTCTTTCTTGGCGATCTGCTAAAGCCAGCCTGACAGGTGGGGCTCGACCTTTAGTGAGTGGCGTTTTGGGCTTCCTCAGTATTCATGGAAGAAAATGGAAATATTGTTGTGACTAGGTAGCAGTTTACTCCACATGAAGCTAGAAAACCTCAGTGATTCTTCTAGTTTCAGACTTGAATCCAGTTCCAGTTTCGGGTGAAGGTTTCTTGTCATAGATAACACTGTCAGGCACAGTTTCCTTGGCACCGGCAACTCCGTGAAGTGGCCGGTTTCCCTGTTTGTTTTGGGGGGAATTGCAGCCTGATTCAAGTTGAGCAGCTTTTGGGGTCAACATGTTGGTGAACACAGAGTCACTCCTTAGTGGCCCTGAGGTGGGGGGTGGGGGGGTGGGGTCCTCTTGTGGCTCCAAATAGAGAAAACACACTTGCAGACACACACACACCATTACACTACTGCACACACTCTCTCACACACGCACAAACCTCATATATGAGACACAGGAGCGGAAACGGGTCGAATCCTACTTCAAATTCTCTTTCCTCTCGGCTTGTGTCGACCGGGGAAAACAAACCGACCCGAGGCACAGCGAATGGGGATTTACTAATTAACTACTTACACAGGCGCGCGCACACACACACACTCACACACACAGGGAGCGAGAGAGAGAGAGTGTGTGAGAGAGAGAGATGCACACCTCCTCTCTTCCCTCCCTCCCTCCCTCCTCCTCCCCCCTCCCTCTGCTCTCCTCTCCGGGTTCAGGCTGGTAGTAGTGCTGCCTCTCCGGTCGCTGCCTCGCTGCGCCGTCAGAGTGAATGCGTGTGGATAGACTGGTCGCACTTCAGCCGGTGAGCGCTTTAACACCACCAACCACTTCCCGAAAATAAAAAGTCGGAGGTATGTTGTCCTCTTTGTACATTTTATTACAAATAATATGAGCTTTTAAAATTATTATTTGGTAATGAAATACTTTTTTTTCTCTAGAATAAAAAGTTGTGGTTGTTGTTTTTTGGTGATTGTGTTTGAAAAATATGTGCTGATAGATTTGTGCTGGCGGTATTATTGTTCATTATTGTAATGATTTAGCTTTTATAGGAACCGTTATTTTGCCTGTATTGGGATCAGTTTGATTTGCCGTGTAACCTCGCAACCAAAAGTTGGACCGTGCGTAATTTACGCAGGCTCTTATATTTACAGTTATTTGGACTCTTGGGTTTTTGAAGCTCCCGTCTTCTTCTTGGAAACATGAAAGTTTAAATGCGCTTCCAGCTTTTTGCGAACACACACAAACGTGCAGGAGAGGGAAATAAATATCCTGTGTTTTTTCTTTTTTAGCGAGCATGAGTGCAGGTGTGAAAGTCTCGGCAGCACTTTGATGCGTTCAGCTTTCGGCGTTGGCCCGGATTAGCCTTTAAGTGTCTCTATTTGTTAAGGCGTCCAGCCCTCACCTCCACACCGCCGTATCAATCAGTCAATTAAACAGCCACTCACACACGGCGGGCTGCACGAGACCTCAGCCGGTGCATCTCTCTCTCTCTCGCTCGCGCGCTCTCTCTCTCTCGTGCATCTCTCTGTGCGCGTGCGTGTGAGTGACCCCCCCCCCCCTTTAATTTACCTCTATAAAGACTGCTAGAGTGTATGCATGTGTGTGATTTTCCTGTGTTTCTACCCGTGCTCTGTCCTCTGCTTCGGGATGTAATCGCACGTGCTAATACCTTTGTTTATCATTACAGAAAAAAAAACATTCAATCAATTATTTAATTGATTGATTGTTTGCGTTCACATCTGGGTCGATAGTAAATTCATTTGAAGTTCACTAACCTGCCTTGAAGAGCTTGACTTTTGAAAGAATTTCCCGCAACAGATTTTTTTTCAAGTTTATACACAGTTCTACACAACAACAAATTTCCCTCTCTCTCACACACACACACACTGACACACACCGCCCCCACCCCCAAAAAAAAACAAAAACAACCGAGCAGCTACAACTCTTGTACTTTCTGTGACCGTCCGTCAATATGTTCACCCAAGGAAAATGCTGAAGTTTACTCTAACAAGACTGAAGCCGGTGATTTGTATATTTGTGTTTTTTCAGACTCGCATGGGAGTTTGTTTCAGAAGTGGGCGCATCGATACAGTGCGGAGCCAAACTTGAAAAAAAAAATATTTGGAATAATCTCTATGTGGATTCGCTGGACTCTCCCTTAGATTTTTTTTTCTTTTTAGGTGTTTACCCCCTTACAACTTTGGTGCATATTTATGTGCGCCGTGGGGTGTACTCCATCAATTATTTGTGCCAGTATATTTACAGATAAACAGTGTTTGTAAATCAATACATGCATGTAACTATTGCAGATTAAGAGATCGATCAATGGATCCGCCTTAACCCCAACCAATGCTGTGTTTCTTTTCTTTACTTTTTTTTTCTGCCGTCAATTATTCACATCTAACTTTACACAACACCAGCCCTCCTTAAAAAAAAGTTTAAAAGACTGTGTGTATGTGTGTGTTAATGTGTGTGCGCGCGCGTGCATGTAGAGCGCGTGAGAATGTGTGTGTGTCTGACAGAAATACAGGATTAACACGTGAGGAAGGTTTAGGTTAAATTATTTAATTTGCAGTTGCCAACAAATTAATTTACCAAAAACATAAAAGAGGAATAATAATAATAATAATAACAATATTAATAATAATAATAATAATAATAATAAAAATTGCAGTTTAATTTTCTCATCAGTGTCTGTGTTCCAACCTTTAAAGCCAATTTGTTTTTGTCCAGCTTCATCCTCCCTCACCTGCCTCCGTGTCTTGGCCTCAGACAGCTGCTCGTGCCTGTGTTTTGTTTTCTCTATGTGATGTTTCAGGCCAACGTGTTGAACCTCTCTTCTCTCCACGTCTCCGTCTCCGCGAGCTCAGGCCGTTTAATTGGATTAGTACTTCCTCCCTGGTTTTGTGCCGCTGCTCGGCCCGGCCGCCTCATCCGTCTCTCTTTGCTGTCAATACTTGGGTGGAAATATTTCCGACATTAAATGGCATTTGAGGAAATTTTCTCCCCCACGTCACTCACCCTCCCCTCCTTCATCCTTCACCTCTGCTCGCCTGGCTTTGAACTCGTTAACCCGTCCAATTACATTAGTTATAATATCAGCTCTTTAACGCTGCTGCTGTTTATTGAAAACAGACTGGGCAGACAGAAATTAGAAATGTCTCCAGTCACTGATAATTCATAATTCATTTCATTCATAATAATAATAATAATAATAATAATCGACAGAATTAGACCTGCTGTTATAAAGCAATTAGCAACACTTATTTTCGTTTTAACTAATTGGTTTGTTCTTACATAATAACAGTAATAATAATAATAATAATTATTATTATTATTATCTCGATCGAATAATCTTCACGTAAAAGTTAATTTCTCAAAGCGTCTTGATTTGAACTTGAAACTCCACCTTTTCCACTTTAACTGTAATTATGTTATTAGATTGTTCATAATCGTTATATGATTTAATATGCTCGGATTAAATGTATTTAGGCTACATTTGAATAAAAATCGTTTTGAAAAAAATATAAAAGAAAAATACTGCTCTAAACAGCTGAGGTTTTGTAATTCACCTGTAATTGATTCGCCGTCACTTATTTTCCAAAGAAAATAGATATATGCTGTTTCTTTTCTTTTTTTAAGTGTCTGTTCTTTTCATGTTGATTTTCTTTATAGTGTAATTATTATCTTTAAGTTAGTTGAGTTTTAATGTCCTGTATATGCTCAGAACCTAACCAGCTTTTCGGGTTATGATCGTGATTCTTTCGTGTAGAATTAAGATTTTAGATAGAACCTTCATTCCTATGTGTTTTTTTCCCCTCTTTGTTTTTTTTCCCTTTTTCCTCCTTCCCCTTTTTTTGGAAATAGACTATTGGTTTTCTTTTATTCATCAAGGCAGTCGACCTATGGGGGCTCTCACCTCTCCTCATCTCCATCTCATTCGGAAAAGAAACTTCTGACAGGTGTGAGAGGCTGGGTTTGATTTTTTAAAAATGCTCTCATCCTTAATGTGTTGTCATCTGGAAAGCAATTTCGTATGATCAAAGTGCGGCTAGTTAGTGCGGTCAATATCCTTTCCAGCAAGCTTCTCATATATCGATAACAAGACAGCAGAGCCTCTCGCCGAGCTGCATTCAGGGCCTCTGCATCCACGCTGTGCGCACATAAATCGGGGTTCATCCCGTGCGTAAAAAGAGCCATAACCTACAGTATATACATTTCATTGGGATCTAATATAAATACAGCAAAATTATAAGTCAGTCTGGGGATTTTGTTGGAAAATCTTCTGCTTGAGGAGACGAATAAATATCAACAAGAGCGATAAGGTCATTCATAAATAAGCGCCAAAGACGCACCATATAAGTGACTGTAGAAGTATTATAGTGATTTTTCTCATAGTGGCATCACTTCCTCCCCCTCACTGTCTCCGTTACTGTACGGCAGTAAAGAGTAAATCAGATGATTGATCTGTGGTCTACGGGGCAGCAGTGGTCCTACGGGAAAACAACACAACACATGCCACACATATTGCACATTAAAATAAGAAAAATATTAACACACACACTTGTCTGGTGAGGAGGATTTTGCAGCCACAAAGGGAATTAAATTTCTTATCTGTTGTTGTTTTTTCCCAGTGACGCCTTCGTGCAGTGCGACAGCGGCACTCTCTCTCTCCCCCCCCCCCCCCTCCCTTCCTCGCCTCCTCCCTTCCGGGTCGGAACAAGCGGCGGCAGCGAACAAACTCCCAAGTCCAGTCCGCCAGGACGGTGATCGGGCTTCGGCCTCAGGTGCATCTCTGAGGCGGGGCGACGCGGAGGTCCAGGTGGGTGAACTTCCCTCCTAATCTTGATCGTCGTCAGCCTCACAGTGTCTCAGTCTCCATTTGCTCTCCTTGCCGCTTTTGTTTTACACGTGCTTCTATTTGTCTTTTAAACCAGGCAAATTAATTGCACAAAAAACATATTTTTATATAATTATAGGGAGCTGAAGTCACTTAAGGTCAGTGGTGTTGTTGGTTTAAAATTGAAACCCACAGCTGTCTAGTTTGTGGAGTTAAAAACTGAAACAGTTTGAGCAGAAATTTTATTTTTTTAAGAGCGAAAGATAAATGACTGCTTAATGTGAAATCTTATAGACCCTCTCTCTGTGACTGTTAGAGACACAGGGCAACACATAGTAAGAATTATGAACAAAGACATTTTGATTGTGATATAATGTTGAAAGCTGATTTCCACGCTCAGATACTTTGATCAGCTTTGAAGGCTTTTCTTTTTATTGGAACACTTCTTTCTCTTTCTTGAAAATGTGTCGGCGGTGAAGTAGCGCAGACCTGTTTGTGAATAATCAAAGGTGTCCAACGTGCCATGCGATAGCCTTCGGCCATTACCAATCACATACAAGATTCTCCTCCAGTCTGAGCTCTGTATGAGCTCTTCCTCTGGCTCCTCTGTTCCCTCCTAATTCTTCCTGTCTGATATTAGCCCCTTGGCGCACCTTAAAATTTGGGTTTCATTATTCATTATTATTCATTACTGTTTGCTAGTAGACACACAGACACACTTCTACCTGTTACACTCTGAGCATATAGGGCAATTGAAGGACTCCTCTGTATCTTTCCCACCATCTCCAATCCCCCCCTGCCCCCCATCTCCCTCACCCCCCCTTCCCCCTCCTGTGGCCCTCATACCCCATGTCGTCTCTCGCTGCCACACCTGGTAACTACAAACTTGTACACAACAATAACAGCCAGATGTATCCATCTATCTCTCTATCTAGCCTGTCGGCAGTTAGTGGAGTGGCTGAGAGACTTGCAGGCGTGAAAGGTCAGTTAATCAATGGCGCACAATTTGACAAATCCCAGCGACTCTTATCATCCTCACGGGCGTTTAGGGCCGAAAGGAGGACCACGGAGATAAATGCTTAATCCTGACTGCACTACGAGAGAGTGAGAGAGAGCAAGAGAAGACAAGCACAGGAGCACTGTGAAGCAGATGGACATGCAGAGAGGTTGAGAGGTGGGTGGGTGGAGTGGGGTTGGGTAGTTGGGGAGTGGAGAGAGAGGTGGGAGAAAGAAGGAGATATTAGAAGTGGCTCAAAGCAAAACTGGAGGGTGAAGGCAACATGCCCATGTTTGAAAAGGACAGATTCTTCTTTTCTCTGTCACAGTCAAAAGAGCGGGAGACTTCGCGGCTCTCAGATCAACCTGAACTCGCCTCAGGCCGGACAGGCCATGCACATGCCTCCTGGGCTGACACAGAAATCCTGGTTCAGTCTCAGTTATGGCTCCGCTGCTGTGTGTAAAGTTGAGAAAAACCTGAGGAAAACAAAGGTGTATGAGTGGTTGAATTCTCCTGTGGCATGTTAGCCCGCCTGCAGCAGTGTGCAACCAAGAGGAAAATGAGCTTTTGTCCACAAGGCTGGCCTCTTTTTTCCCTCAGTTTTTTGAACTGCAGGGGTTTGGAAGGTGGCACAATTTCTTTGCCCTTATACCCTTAACAAGGATCATCTCAGTATGACAAAGTGTCACTTGTTTTGTTTTTTTACTGAGCTGTAATGCACCTCTTTTCCTTCTTATTTCTTGTTGTGGTTTCTTGCATTAATTTCATAAAGGGTAAAGATCAAAATGGTGTCATTGTCACCTGTTCTGATTTCTCAAATGTGTGTGTGTGTGTGTGGCACAAGTGGACTATCCAATCTGTGTGCTTTTTCACATTGGTGCTAGAGAGCTGCTTGAGCAATCACACAGACAGACGCTCATGTCCTTTATCTCCATCTCAATACAAGTTCAATGTAATTCAATTGAGATTAGTTGCACTGGCATGACAGCAGATCCCTAGTATTGCCAAAGCACTTAGGAGGCAATGACAGGACCACACTCGACATGCGCCTAACACATACACAACACCCTGTGACTGGCCAACCTTGTAGAGAGACTGAGACACACACACACATGCACATGCACACGCACAGGGAGACAAAGTGGAGAATGGACAGACAGAGTGACAGCCGAGTCAAAGAGGTTCAGGCAAAAATCTCAGGATGATGAAGTTAAAGGATGATAGAAAGTTGTCGACAGAGCGTGAAAAGAAGAGGAGAGGAATTATGAAGGGGCCCGGATGACGAGCTGAGATGAAGCATGACAGAGTGCATCCAAAAAGATGAAGGAATGATTGACTCACAGAGAGAGTGATGGTGAGAGAGAGGAGAAAAGAAGGAGGGAGGCAAAATGGAGAAAGAAGGAAGTAGAGGAGATGACAGAGAGCAAAAGCAAAAAAAAAGAGAGGCGAGAGATGCCAAGAAAGAGGAGGAAGGGGAGAGATGGAACGAGCAGGGAGAAAGGGGCTGGGGACAGAAAAAAGAGAGAGGACAAGAGATAAAGGGAGTGAAGTAGGGGAGGGTGAGAGGATAACATGTATAAGAGTGATGTACGAGAAGAGGGGAGAGGAAGAGATTTACTAGAAGAGAGATTAAGTCAAGTTGTCCCCGGTCAGTCATTAATCCGATTTAAGAGCAATTAAGGTGAGACTGATTCCTTCCTAGAGAGAAAGAAATAGATGGAGAGGGTGAAGAGAGGGGGGAGAAAAATAGGAGACAGCGAGGGAAAGAAGAGAAGAGTGATTGAAAGAGAAAAGTGGGAAAATAAAACAGGTGTCTGGGCTCTGAATGCCAGTTAGTGGACAAATTAGAGGAAAAGCAATACAGAAATACAAACAGAAAACGTGATACGTACGAAATTTACAGAGCCCTGATATTTTACTACATGTACAAAATATGACTTAAAATTAGAAAAAGGTAGGGAGGCTATTTAAGGTCAAATTGGAGGGTAAGGTTAGAGGTGAAATAGTTTTTTTAATGTTTTGGTCTTACTGGTATCCTTTAAATAATGGTGACTTTTTTTTTAACAAACCATGGATTTCCCGTGAGATCAAGATCGCACATAAGCAGCTCCTGACACTGTTGGCAGAAGCTTAATGCGAAAGCAACCAAGCAGGACCTCCAGTTTGCATGCTAGAGCTTTGCCTCCACCAGTGAGATTGTTCCTCTGAGAGCGGACAGAAGTTGTAAAGCTGAGTTTAAGGTGGAAGCGCAGTGGCCGTTTCCCTCCCGTCAACATGAGACAGGGAAGGGCAGAGAGGAGAAAAAGACAGAGACTGAGAGTGAGGGACAAAGTGGACGAATCTCCTTTGAATGAAAATGAAAAAAAAAAGAGCACAGAAGCGATGAAGGTAGCTCCCCCTCCCACCGTTCCTCCTCCTCCTCTTCCTACTCCTACTCCAACAAACCACTCCAATCCCTGCTCGGTGTGCTCTGTTGTTCCAGATGTGTATCAGAGGTCTCGGGGTCGACACAGGGGTCCCTCCACTGCTGTAGCATTTCTGTGTCTATTGGGAGATGGTGGTCCTGATAGCTCGGCCGTCTGACACGTACACAACAGTACATAAATCAAACGCACACATACGCACACTCACTCCATTTATCTCCCACTCAAGTAGCGCGGTGATAGCAGCCAACTCTGCATAGAGTCAGAGAGAGGGAGAGGTTGTGGTCTGTCTTGTTAAGTGGGAAAGTAATGGGTGGCTGTAAAAAGGTTTACTTCTGTTGCTGCCATCTCTATTGTTCAGGCCTTTCCAGTGTCGGTGCCTCTTTTGTTTGATGTGTTTGAACAGTATATAGCACACTCGGCCGCGTCCATAATTGCTGTTCCACATAACTACAGGACAACAGTGTGTTATTATGAAGCCTGTTAAAGCAAAGAATGGAGCAAATTGAACGCTGAGGTCATAGATTTTGTTGTGCTGCATTTTAGGCATCTGAATGGAAATGGTTTTACATGATTTCATTGACTCACATCAGTGTTGAATACATCTGTTTTTTAAAAGCAGCTCACCATCATAGGGAAAATTACCTTATTCACATCTCCTTATTTTGTTTTCATTTTTTTATCCTGGCTTTTCTCCCATCAAGATTCTTTCTATTTTTCTGTGGCGCATCCATTGCAGTTTCTACCAATCTGTAGCCCATCACAAGTCCCAGATTGAGAGGCCATTTGGCTGCTGTTGACAGGAGGGAGCAGCTATTGACAGGGCCCTGCCGGGGAGGCGTGTCTCAAGTCCCGCGTCCAAAGCGTTTGTGGCGTTTAATACACTGTAGCAGTGGTCCTCGCAGCCCTCACCCTGCATGCTACTGCCATAGGGATCAATATGCACTGGGTTAGAGAGAAATGGACCATCTGATGCACACTCAGAGAGGGGGATGAGGGAAAGAGAGTGAGAGACAGAAACAGCGGGGAGGGGTAGGGTAGCAGGGGATTTAAAGGAAAAAGAGAGGAACAGGCTTGAAAAAGGGGAGATGGTGAGACCAAAAGGAGGAGAAGAGAAGAGAGGAAATGATTAGAGGCACAGTTTAAAAGACATGGAGGCAGAGTGCTGCCCAGCACGGAGATAGATAGCAAGGAGAGAAAGTGGTCAGTGGTTGAAAGAGACATTCAGCTGGGAGAGAAAACAGATTGGAGTGAACGGGAATAGACACTGAAAAAGAGGAAGACTCTAGACACCAGGGAGGATACACACAGGAAAGGAAAAAAGACATAAGGGAAGAGAGAAGTGGGAGATAGGAAGGGAGAGGGGGGTAGATGAAAGGAGGGGGGGAGAAAAACAGAGAGAGAGAGAGGGGTGCGGGGGAACGACAAGGAGGAAGGGAGGGGAGGGGGGTAAAATTTCCATCAGGTTTTCAATTGGGGCAGATCAATAGTGTATTAGAGCTCACCTTGACCCCGTCTCTCCCCCTTCTCCCCGGCCCAGCACACAGGCCAAGCTACTCTCCCTCACAGCAGGGGACAGAGAGGGGGAGAGATTGCATTATGGCCTCCCTTTCTTAGACCAAAGTGGCAGAAAATGGCACAATAAAACCAAGAGCGGACAGAAAGAAAGAGGAAAACTAAGTCGCGGCAGGCAGAAACAGAGAAAGTGGGAGACAAGGAGTAAGAGGGAGCAGGGTGAGCTGGAGGAGACACCAGCGGGTGTTGACATACTCGTTTTGGATGGAGCTTTCTCAGAGAGGAAACTGGTTTTGTGCCAGGGTGTGTGCATGTAGACTGAATCTACTGTACACAAGGATGAGCAAGAACTCACATGTTGTCCACACAAAGTGTATGGATTCATACGAAGTACAGGCACAAACACACTCATAGTAAATACAAATAACATAAGGGTGCAATCTCTTAATGTACTCACAGGGACAGTGTAACCTTGATAGATAGTGCTCTGTACTGCAAAACACAGCATCCTATGGGTTGTATTTCTGCTGTCTGCTGGGGTCATACTGTCTGTATGTGGAAGTGCTCACACAGACTCATGCATAAGTCAGACTGTAACACCATCTGTATTTCTGTTTTACGAGTGTGATATTGTGGAAAAATTGGCGGTTTTATGCTCTACCATGTGTTTCTCTTACTTTGCCCATAATAGTCTTACCCAGAGAAAACTAATCTTAAAGTGGCATTAAGTCATTTCTTACCACTATGCCACAAACCTACAGAAACACCTCATGTATCAGCCCAATATCTTAGAAACTACATCCGCATCAGATCCGTATCTATTGGGCAAGTCTAGTTCCCTTTTTGTATTAAGACAGGAAGGGTGTGGAGACTGGGTTGGTGAATGGGCGTGTAGTGCATCTGACTTGTAGCAGGATGAGGTTTAAGTCCCTTTGCATTTTTAGTAGCCATGTCTGTGATCTTTCACTAAAAGGAATCATTCTGTAGTTTCCATGCTGGCTTTGGGCATAAAAAGAAAATGCTGTCATCTTACGTATTCTGAGGTTTTGCAGAATCATCCAAAATTGATGTTCTTGTTCGGTTATGGTGTTGGATATCCTCAGAGCTTGTCAAGAAGTTAGACCTAACCTGTTAGCAAACGTGCTGACTTAAACAGCCAGCAGACACAAGAGAAGCACAAGTATCACAGTGGAATGTTTACCTGCTGAATGTCAGTCAAATTTTCACTACAGTGGCTCTCTAGCAACTTCTGACAAAAATATTTTAATCTTAAGTCCTTTTGACTAGTTTTCAACTACTGGTTTATTTCATTTCCTGCTATTTTATGCTAGCTAGGTGGTTGTACATTCATGTTTTTTAAGTATGTTACATTTAAATTGGTGCATATCATTAGGAGTTGTTATGAGAGCTGTGAGACTCAACCATGCAGTGTATTAGTGAATCAGAGAAACAAAATGTAACGAAACTGGCTGTTGATCCTCAGTGAGTTTGACAGTACTACAGCACTGCAACGACTAGGTGTGTCATTTTCTATGGGATGTGATGTGAAAACTTCAGCTTTTTGTAGAATTTCATATGACCTGCTGTGAGAATAAGTTGCACACAAAACATAAACACAGACATGCAGGTATAAGGCTGGTAGGGACACCCTTCATCACTGGAGGACAGCAAAATGTGAAGCTGTTTGACAGAAGCAGGGGGCAGAGGGAGCGCGTTGATGGGGGGGAGAGGTTGAATAAAAAAAATTGATCTGGGAATTTAGCATTTAGACACAGTTTACAAAGCGATATAGAGGGGAGGCACAGGAGCAGAGGGGGCCGTGCGGGGGAAGGACACTTAACTTTACAATAGGTCAGCACTGCCTATTTGACTAACTGTAACTCTGACATCATGCCTTGTGTGCTGCTCCGTGCATATACCCTAGAAAATAAACACAAAATACAATTCTCGGATTCTCCCCAACGATCCATCTTTGGGTGAGCGTGTGATTTAGCTGTTTAGACAGGAGCTTGTTTGTAAAAGCGCGGACCTACTAGCAGCACCATCCTCATCTCTTCCCCGCATTTCCTAATGCTGTTCCTATTGTCACCCATCCACACTCCAGTGCACATGCACACGCCAAGACGCCCGGCAACAACACACAGATGCGCGCGCGCGCACAACGCACCCTATCTCAGGCACACACACAGAGCAACACACAAACTCTGTCCCACTCGCTTAGGGGGAGAAAGGAAAGAAAAAAGGAGAGAAAAAAGAAATCGATCGCCGGGGATAGCGGTGCGCGTCGTAGGATCGTATCTTGTCAAACTAATATATTACCCTCATCCCCGCCTGATCGATGCGGTGGATTAGGGACGGAGGGCTCCCTCTCTCCCCTCCTCTCTTTCCCTCTCTTCCTCCTCGGTGCTTGGTGCAGTTTAATATTTACCTCCGTGAAAGAGCGGCCGCGACAGCTCTCAGCCCTAATTGATTCCGACACATGGAGCTCTGTGCTCAGGCTGCGGATGAGAGAGGGAGGGCAGGCTGGAATGCAGAGGGAGAGATGAGGAAGAAAGAAAAAGAAAAGAAAGAGCAAAGAAAGTATGAATGAAAAAGAAAAGAAAGAAAGAGAGGAGGGAGGAAGAGTGAAGGAGGCAAGGGTAAGACAATAGTGGAAATAGCTAAATAGTGGAAAATGTGATGAATGCATATGCTTATTCAAACAAGGAGGACAAAAACATCCTCAAAAGAAAGCTGCGGGGGGTGGAGGAAAGAGGCAAAAAATAGAAGTATTCAGTCTTAGAAGTGGATGGATTAAGTTTAGCTGATGACAGAGGCAGAGTGACAGATGAACTTAAAAAGCGGGGAGGAAAATCAGGAGGTCTGAGGAAATATAAGATGGAAAAGTGTAAGATGGAGATTGGAGGCCACGGGGTGAGAGGGATAACGCATATAGCACAAATAGAGGATGAATGGAACAGATAGTGGAGAGAAATGAATCAGGAAGAATGAGAAGCTGGCGAGGTAGGTGGAAATGGGACAGCACAGCGGAAGCGGCTCCGGGAGCCCGCAGGAAGAGAAACAGGAGGGATGAGGGCCAGGGAGAGCAAATGAGGGGATTAAGAGGCGACGTTGAATGGATAGAAGCGGAGGAGTGAAGAAACATAGCGGCTGGAATGTAGAGCACCAATAAAAGGTGGAGCAGGAGGGAAGAATGGGGAATGATGGAAGGCCTGGCGCAGAGGTAGCCAGAGAATGATATCAGGTGGAATGAACAGAAAGCAGGGTGATAGCGGGTGAGGAAGGGAGGCTGAGAGGACATATTTTCCGTTGAAGAACTGGCCTGTCATGCTGTTCCGCCAGCGCAGAGCAGCTCTATAAAAATACAGGGAGCAGGCGGGTCGTGTCGGGTGACTTATGTGTATATCAGGCTTTATCCAATATTTCTTTCTGTCTTCCTTCCTCTGTGCTCCCCATTCTCTCGCTCTCCTCTTGTTTTCCAACTCAGATTGTGCTTCAGTGTCTCTCCCTCTCTTTCTGTGTGTTTGTCCCAGTTAGCGCTCACTTCTTCCTCACAGAAGCATTGTTTTGCCTCTGATCCTGTTCTCTCTCTCTCAGGTGGCCTTAGGAGTACACAGAGGGTCTAAGTTTTAGAAGTACTTGGCGCCTTTGAGCGTTGCTCCCAGGCAAACATGGCTGTACAATGACTTGAGGACTTGGCAGGCTTATATCCCCGTTGATTCTCTGTGTGAGACAATACAGAGCGGGACAATGAGCCACCGCCCCAGTTAAAATTGAGATCACTGACAAAGCGTAACGAAATATTCTCATAAAGTCTGCCTCCAGCCCCCTCACCCCCCACCCCCAGCCTCAAAAAATAGGGGCCAGCCACTGGTGTTTCACATCTATTGCACCTTCAGTCCCTATTTTCCCTTTCTCCTCTGCGTGAGTGCATGTATATGAATAGGCTTACAAGAAGCACCGGGTGGTAGGCAGTTTGATACCGTGGTCAGGAGGATTGCACCTCCTCTTCCTCATTTGGCATGGCTTAGTATCCTGAACTGGGCCTGCGGAGACCAGGTCATAGAGGCTGACATTATACTGAATACCTGCGGTCACAACTGGTGGACAGCATGATTACCCTGCTCTACATTTCATGTATATTCATTAGGAAAACACATGAAACTTCTGGAAGCAGGTCATACTTGCCAAGCGTGGAGTTGCTGCCTATTGCCTTCATACCATGATTTTGTTTGATCTCGGCCACATGTAACACTGTAGCTTGGTCCAGGTGGGACTTGACTTGAGTCGTATCAAGAGAGAGAAGAGATGGTGCGGTTGGCTGTCTGCAACATCCTAGAAAAGATGTAAAACACTGCTCAACTTCACACACAGATTGTAGGTAGATCTATTTTTGAGTTGCCGTCATGAGTCCGTGACAGCTATGGGTGTCACTGTGAAACAGGAAAGAGATACAGGACAGTTGCTGAGGCCTGATGAACTTATTTATTTTTAGAATAAGCTGAAAATTTCAATCCCTCATGTTCCTCTATCTCAGTTCATTTCTGCTCCCTTGTCTTCTCTCTCTCTCTCTCTGTACATGTGTCTGTTTTCTTTATTTACACCTCTCCCTACTCTCTGCATTGGCTCGAAGAATGATAACAAGTATACTTGTCATTATTAGTCTATTCAGTATCCGTCCTTGATGCACTCACTGTAGCAGCGCGTATCGCCGCGCTTGGCAGGTGTACTACGCACTGAGGTGGAATTGATTTATGCGCACACACAGGCGAGAGGAGCGGCGGGGCGGGCAGGCAGGCGCTGAGGAAGTGTGTGTGTGTGTGTGTATGTTGTTTGACTGTGTGCCTGCTTTAAGAGTGGAAGAGGAAGCATGAATGAAAGATGGAGAGATTGAATTTCGGTGTGTTTATGTGTGCATGTCTGTGTGTCTGTGTGCGCATGGATATATGAGTTTGTATTGTGGTTTCAATAGAAAGGCAGCAGTCCAAGACGTCTGTGCACTGGGAAGAGACGCCAGAGACTGGATAGACAGAGACAGCTGAAAGAGTAGAGACATATTAGGCATTAGAAACAGTAGCAAATATGGAAACAGTCATAAGAAAAGTCAATCATGGAGTCCGCACATTCATTCATTTAGAATCTGCACTCGTCGAACTTGGTGTTTGGTGCATCTTGTTTGTGTTTGAAATATTTTTCTTGACTTCAATCTTTATGTGCTTGGCTATGTGTCGAACACGTTTCATGACCCATAGCTCCATGAAACCCAGTCAGCAACCAATAGGGAAAATGACGAGTCATAAAACAAGGCTATAACTCACTATAGTGTAGAACAGCACTGTTTCAAATACAGTGTTATTTTGATCCTTGATATTTGTGGTTCAAGATTTTTACTCAGTTCTCTGAACTACGCAGTTTTTGTACCATTATGTAGTTTTACAAAGTGGCTCATTATGAATTTATTTTAGAAAGTTTCAGAAGAACTTATACTTTATCAAAATTACTAAATAGAGTGTTATAATTAATGACTAAAATGCTAAATTCAGCCTATTCTATCTAATCCATAAAAAAGCTTTGAAAAGATGTTAAAATTAAACTTTTTGTCATGCCAGTAGTTAATTTTCTTTTCACTTCTCACTTAACAGCCTGTCTACTTAGGCCCCTTTTTTTTGTTTGTTTGTTTGTTTGCTTTTATTTGACAGTTGTTATAGAGAGAGAGAAAGGAGCAATGTCATGTAACAAATGTTCACAACCAGATTTGAACTCGCAGCGCTGCAATTATATTGTCAGTGTCATAAACCCGTAGCCGCCGAGATGCCCCTCTCCCCCATTTTATTATTAGGTCATACTCATGTCATTGTACCACATATCCTATAGCAATGGACACACAGCGTTAAAGTAAAAACAGACAACCTATAGAAATGTAACAAGAAGCTTCTCTGGACAGATGTTAACCAAGGTTTCTCTCTATACAAGTTGTCTAAAACAAAAACTTAAAACTAGCTGCCTGGTCTTAGAAGCCACCTGGGGCCAACTGGCATCTGTGCCATCCCAGTTTTTTATCAAACTTATCCCACAGTGGTGGAATAAATCCACGGACAGAGATCCAAATATTAGCTCTTTTAGATCTTCAGTATCAACTTGAGCACTCCTTAATGAGTACTTATGAATCCCACCAGTTATGGGTGTTAGGACTGCCCCATCAACCCCGAATTCTTCTTAAATAACTCTCCCAATACTAACCCAGTAGTTGTAGTTGAAATAATCAGATAATGATATATTAACTAACACATGTAACATAAATTTAAAAAATTTGATACAGATCCCTTTGATTTACTTTAATTGTGACCAAGATATGCACTAAGCAGAATATTTTACAGTCAAAAAATTTACTTGTCATTGCTCTCTGGTGGACAAACTATATAATGTGACAGCGATTCTAAATGACTTCAAGCCTAGTGTTGCCTTTCTGTACTGTAATTGCTTGTTAAATACAGTATGCTGTACACTGACACTATAATAAGCTGATATCGGCTTACTCTGCCCTATAGAAATATGGTTATGCTAGCTGTTATGGGACATTCACATTACTCCAGATCAAACAATATTCTTGCGCTGTGCAATCTGCACAGGTGGTGCGATTATAAATCTAGTACCCACACTGTAGGCTCCAGGCATATCTGTCCAGTCTCGCTGCTGATATAAGGCCAATATCCAGGACCTCATAATGACTTTATCCTCTTCCTTCACATATTTTTTAGCTTAATCATTCATATTTATTGTGTGGTCTATATTGAGTCCTAATTACCTGTCCCAGTGATGCCGTGATTATTTGTTCTATTTGAAGGGTGACATTTTGTCGTGCAAAGGCGTTTTGTGTACCTGCTGTGTGACACTTAATTAATCACGGTACACTCCTGGAAATTCAGACAAACAGGCTTGTAGTTTGTTCTCCATTATTGATGGCACCTCTGAGCAGCGGCAGTCACCAGCTGCACTCTGCTCTCAAAGGTCAACGCGTAGCAGGTTTAAAATTCAGCAAAGCTACAATTTCCCCACGTCACATGTTATTGATTGCATACATCGTGGTACAGGGTGATCCCCACTCAAAAATAAATGGCTCAGTTGAGAACAATTGCAAAGCAAAAACATTTTTATGCAATAATGTCAATCTCGCCTTCCCCGGGGTAGGGGGGTGTCAGCTGCACTGTGCACTGGGTAAGAGAGTTTTTTTTTTGTTTGTTTTTTTTTTTTTGGAACCACTGTGAGAGGGATGGGGTTTAAGGTTTGTGATGGTGGAGCTTCCCCTTCTCTCTTTATCAATGGCAATTTGTATGTGAGCGCTCACCTCTGTGGTCCCAGTGGGCACAGCGGATTTCATCAAGTTCTTAACCCCACAAGGCTACAAATCCGGTTACCACTGTAAGTGTTTTAAACTGTTTAAACTATCAAAATGCTCCATGCTGAGTCCCAAGCCGTGTTCGAGTCACGCCCAGACCACACCGAACCATATGACTCTAACTGCATTTACTTGACTTTTTTCTCTTGTTTTATTTTTTGCTTCATATAACACCTGCCATTTCCACCGGTTTATCAAACTCCAGATCTAAGCAGACTCCAAGGGGATTCAGCACTATTGGTTTGTGATAGTCTCAAGTTTTTCCTGTTGGTTTTATTGATTCATTTTCATCATTCCTTTTTTCATTAAGAACAAGTTATCCAAAGATGAGTCATTTTTATGTGATTTGACTATCCTCCAACTTTTTATCTTTGGATTTTTACAATGGAATCAGTTTGTGTATCAGTGTAGGCTCCTCTACATGACTGTGGCTGCATTATCATTATTCCAATATTATTGTAATATTAATAATAATCAATACAAATGTATACAGGGCTTTAATTCTGTCATATTTGTGATTATATCATTTCAATTAAGATAATGAACCTTCACAGTGTTGAAGTTAACATGAGTCTTGAGTCCAGTTGTCCAAAATAGTACTGGCTCACTGGTTAGTAACAATCACATAGACGTGTAGTGAAACTTAAAACGACCGTTGTTTTATTCCCGCAAGAAAATGTTTCAAAGTTCAAATGAGAGTGAGGGCCAATTACTGCACGAAGAAAGACGCAGAGAAATTATTTAATGAGAGGAGCCTCGAGCTTCCTCAGACAAGCCAAATAAGGGACAGCCTTCCTCCAGATACAGCTTACATCTCTGCTCATTTCACAAGTAGGGTCATCACGACATCCTTTCACATTTTCACCACACAACTATTTCCCCAAACATCGCGATAACCCGGTTTAGCCTCATTAAACCTTTCGGTCAGTTCTCACTAGAAAGAAGCGGGAGTCATGGGCTAGTATTTATTTATTTCTTTTTAATATATGTCTGTGTGATTTAACCTGTAATAACCTGTAGCTTCTAACGCTCTAACAGCAACTCTGAAACTCATCAACTTGAGACAAAAAGTTCGCCTAACTTTAATGAGAAAGCTGTTTATCGATGATTATTGTGCGCAAAATGTGCAAAGTGCGGACTTTTCGGACTCTTGCCACAACTTCATCAGTGTAGTCTCGTTCCTTCCCCACTGGATCCCTACACCTTCTATATACAAGGACAAACAAAATCTGACCTAGCCTTGTTTGCGTATTACATACAGACAACTGTATTAAAACATAATTGGATGCTCTGCTTATAGAAAAAAAATCTCAGCCGTACCAATTGATTCTGTAGCCTATTGACAGAGACCTAAAATTGATTGTATGTCCTGATGCTGATCAACGACTGGAGGTTTATTTTCCATTATATGATCAGGGGCGGTCAATACCTGCCAATAACACCCCCCCCACCCCCCAACGCCATGATGTGCCCTAACAACCATCACATTAGCTGTACTCAGAAGTCAGTTTATCCACATTATGGTATATTTTTCTCACTTGCTCTATAACACATATATAAAATTAAAATGCCACATGAACAATCTGCACATACATTGATCCTGTAAGGACCAGGCAAGGATTTACAGTTGCTTCGCCTTTGTTTAATACCTTATTTCTATATACTAAAGCATCCTGAAAATGAATTAATTAATAACAAACATGATTGTAAAGAGAAAGAAGTGAGTGAAGGAGAGGAGGGGAAAGACTCGAGGGGAAGGGAAAGACGTAAAAAAGTTGAAAAAGGAAGGAGGGCGAGAAGGGGGGTGGGGGTAGGAGGGAAGTAAGGACGGAGTGAAGGAAGGAAAGTGTTTGAATTATTATCCTGTATATGCTTGAGTGGACACGAGACAGAGAGCGAGTGGGGGGGGGGGGGGGGGGAGTTGTTGAAGAGAAAGATGAGAGGTGAGGAGCCCGAAGGTGGGGAGGAGTGGGGTGGTTGGTGTGGGGTTGAGGGGGCTGATGATGAATGGATGGAGAACAGGGATGAGAGACGGAGCAGCATGAAAGAGTATATATGGCGCGCGGTCCCGCTCCGAGGATGATGAAACGTTAATTAAAGTAAACGAGCTACCTGAGCTCCCCGGCTAACCCCCTGTCACACTCTGTCAGGAGACAGAGGGGGAGGGGGGGAGGAGGTGAGGGAGGGTGGAAATTTGACTGAATAGGGGGAGAAGTTGGATAATCCAGCTGTGGCTTTAGTTCAAGGTTGATTGCTGTCACAGTTTGCGGGCACAGGTGTCATGCGTGTGCAGACCATGGGCACCAATTATTAATGGGTCAGATTTCTATCCTTAGCCTGCATAAACGTGCATATATTTTTTTGGTTAGTTACTCCTTGTTCTCCACTTCCGCATTAAATTCCTCTAATTGCTTGTGCAGCGTTGTTGGTTTATGTTGCGTTGAGCTCTCTATTAATGTGACTTCACATCTAAAAAAAAAAAAAAAAAAAAAAAACTCAACCTAACCCCTAAAATGCATTCATCGGAGACTGCGAGTATACGAATATGCGTCTGTCCTTAATTGCAAAATCATTTTTTAAATAGAAAAATAGGCCCTAATTCTTTTAAATCACAATCTCTCCTTTCATGCCTGCGCGTATGCTCCAGCCAGTGTATATAAGCCTTATTTCCCGTTCAGTCCACGCAAGGTTTATCCACCAAGATCACCTTTGTTTCTTTTTAATGCTCATATTCATTCAATTAATCTGAGCTCTAATTCGTTTATATATTTATTTACTCGGTCCCGCTATCACTCTCTCCTTTTTTTCATCTCTCTCCAACGATTATCCTGGCGTCTAATTAGAAATCGATGCTGCTGGGCCGGCGGGTATTTGCAATGTGTTTGTGGACGTTGAGAACAATTCCCCGGACAGAAAAGACTGAGAGAAGAAAGAGAGAGGAAGAGGAAACGCTACACTACACTGCACTGCACTATATGCACACACATACACAAACACACACACACATATTCTGACAACCGACTTTACTGCTCGCAGCTATTCTTCTTTCTAAAAAGCAGTAGGCTAAGTAAAAAGAAAAAAGGGAAAGAATGCAAGGAAAGGAAAATGAAAAGAAAATCATTTTTTAACGACTGACGCGAGGGATTTCTGCAGAATTGTTGAGGAGTGTTTCCCCGTCTTTTAGGAAAACAAACAAATCTCGAAGTGGAAAAGCACTTTAAATGTGATGGCCTGCATCTCACCCCCAGCCTGTGCTTTGCCAGAAGTCGAAGGAGCCAATTCATCAGAAAGTTATAACATTAATTCGACAGTGGCTCGATATGAATACATTATTATTATTATTATTATTATTATTATTATGCTGTCATTGAAATGTCGGCATTAATAAAAAATTAAACCTTTTATTTTGAAGGGATGCGCAGTAAGATTAAGCAAAACCCGCCTGAAATTTATTTTTCAAGCTCTTTTCCCCTCTCAATAAATAAGTCTAAATTTCCTTTTGGATTTTGTCTGTGTATAATGATATTACCTTCCTGAAATTAGCCCATAATAATTTAAATTTTCCGATCATTAAATTGCATTTGTGCCTTTAAATATATGTTGGAAAGTTTGAAAGTCAGTGGGGCAAATTATGTTAAAGTCTCAGTGGACTTTGCCACATATCTTTCATCATCATCATCATCCTCCTCTTCTTCCTTTCCTTCTCCCTGGACCGGTCATTACCGTCGCCGGCGCCTGTCTGATGCTCATACCGAGCCGGAGTCTCATCCTCTCCGCCCCGAGTCCCGCGTGAAGAGGAGTCGGAGAAGAAGCGACGGGTTAGCGCCATTACCGGAGCCAATCGAACCTAACCGGATTAGCAGCTGCCAGATGAAAAAAAAAAAACTGAAAGTGTTTCAACCAAGTGGAGGGGAAAAAAGAGAAAAGAAATGTAGGGAATGAGAGCCTCGCACTTTTATTAGAGTAGCTTTACACCACGGTGTGTTTACCGTCTGTGCTCTGCGTTTTATTGGCTCGCCCCATAATCTGTTTTTCAGACACCGTTTCTCTCTGTTTTCTGTGTTCATCGTCCCAAACAAGATGCATCACTCTCTCCCCCCCCCCTCTCTCTCTCTGACTCTACATGGGTTCACCAGTCAGGAAGTGTCATATCGGGAAATACAGTGTTGGAGTGTCACCCCCCTCTGCATGATGAGGAAAACTGAATAACTTGCTTTTTCTCCTTGTTGCCTCACATTTCGTCAACCTCTGTGATGCTTTACTTATGCCAAAACCATCAGTCTGGGCTCCCTGGTGTGTGTGTGAGGTTTTACATGTGTGTGTGCGTGTAACCCTGTGAGTGTCTGTGTGTCTTTGTTGCTCTGTGCAGTACAGCAGTAAGCCATATTTGAGCCTCCATCCTTGCATTTTCTGTCAGTCTGTCTGTCCATCTTGCACGCTCATTAAACGTCCCTCACACACACATACACACACACTCCCTCTCTCTGACTCTGTCTCTCTCTCTCTTCCTCTCTGAGTCTCTCTCTCTCTCTCTCTCTTCCTCCCTCCCTCTACTCCTTCTTCTTCTTCTTCCTCCGCGCCTCACGCTCCCCTTGCCCGTGGCTATATGATCGTGAAAAATGTGTTTACAAAACTCGCTCTCTCGCAGATCAAACCATACGGACGAATCAAAGACTTTGGAGAGAGGAGAGAGAGCCAGAGAAGAGGCGAGGAAAGGGAGAGAGAGAGAGAGAGAGGGAGAGAGAAAGAAAAATAGAGAGAGAAGGGGTACTATCAAAGGGTGTGTGGAGGCCTTATAATTTTAAAATTCTCTGTGTTACTCTTTTTTTTTCTCCTCTTGTGTGTGTTTGTGGACGCCTGCCTGCATCTCCTTTGTAACAATATCTTTTACACCAAATAACTATCTGTGTCTCATAAAGAAACATGAGATGTACGATGTCTCCTTTGTCTTTCTATAACGCAATACTGGCCCCATTCTGGCTGACACGCTAACATACCATAAAGCCCCGTAATTTAAAAAAAAGAATTACTGTGATCCTGTAATAAATTTTAGAGGATGCTACATACAAATATCAAGTCCCAAAGGAATATTGTAGAGCAGGAACCATAGGAGTTAAAACATCCAAAGTAGACAGGTCACCTTCAGACTGGTATTCAGTAGCATAAGATAAACATCAAGTCCAGACTGGGATCTGGGGCATTGTGCTCTGTTAGAGAGTTGCTTCATATGTCTGCTTTTCAAGGAGAGAGATTCAAGACATGTTTTCTAACATCAGTGTCTATAGATGCTTTTCCAAGTCCTTGTATCTCACAGTCTGCGTCATCATGTTGTCCTTCATTTTGTCAATGAGCCAGAGGTTTGATACATTTTCTGCTTTTTAGTTCCTATTAAGAAAAAACCCACGTTCGACAGTAGCGATTGTCACCATCTTGATAAAGGCTGATGACTGTGTTGGTCTGTAAACACTGGGACAACAATGGAAGTAAGTCCAAGGCTTTATCGCTTCATTCCGACAAAGGAATTCTATATTAAAACCAATTATATCCATGTTTTATCGGACAGAAAATTAATGTATCATCTGGGAAGAACCAAGTTATTTTTGTTAAGGTTAAGGTTTAGGTTATTTTTTAATTAGTTCAAAATTAGGAGACTCAGGTCTGTCGAGGTCACAGGCTGCATGGGGAGAAGATTCGATCATTAACCCCCACCCCACCCTTTGTGTTTATGACAGAGGTTCATTGAGAGGAGAAAGTGCTCGCAAATAATTAGAGAAGGACACGAAGAAATTGAAAAGACAAACAGGGACACTGGGGGAGAGGAAGAGGAGGCCAGTTAGGAAGGGTGAAGGGGTAAGGAGAGGAGAGAGAAGGAGGGAGGGGGCAGACAGACAGGCGGGGAGCGATTATAGCAGGGTTTGGTATGAGCTTATTGATTGAGCCTGTGGTACTTCTTGAGTGGTTAATCTGGAAGTGAGAGCGATAGAGAGTAACTCACTGGACCAGAGGGGGGCAAGGATGAGGATGAGTAGAGAGAGAGAGAGGAGGCATTTCCCCGTAGAAGTGTGGAAACAAGGTACTATTTTGCAAGGCATTATGTTGTGGTTCTTTCTTAGTAACCAATAGCGTACTATTAACCTTGTATAACAGTTGAAATCTGCTTTACTTTATTGTTGCTTAAGGTCCCACAGACCCCTCTGCTATATGAGAAAAAATTAAGATAATATTTTTTGAAGTCAGACACTTAAAGGTGACTAAATACAGAGGTGATCATTATTACAACAGCCAAAGAAATATTTTATGATTTGTTTTGTATGTGTGCTGTACATTAACAAATATAGCCTTTTTAATTCAGTAAGTCATTCACGGACAAAGAAACCAAAATTTCTGGGTCAAAGCATAGACTGTATATGGGTCAAACTCACTGTTAAACCCTCTGGCAAACAAAACTAATAAAACTTCAATAACACAAATTACATTATTTGGAATGTGTGGAGAGTAAAACCACAAATTTATTATTACGTACAGTAATAAAATTATATTAAGTATGTTGTCTTGAACTGTTAAAGAGGGCCTGAGGACTCTAGGATCCAAACAGAGTATGAAACAGGACACAGTTAAATTGTTGCAATAATCATACAGCATAGAAGCAATTAAACTGACCTTACAGCCCTGTCACTATTAGTATTACTAATAAATCTTATAGAGACTTGCATGCAAGTATAGTCTCCTTTTCAAGTTATTTAAAATTATAGCAGCAGTTGTAAGCAACGTGCATTTTCACATCCTAAACAAAATGGCATTTTATCAGTTTTTGTTGGGTTTTTCTTTAGGTTGTACTCTTCAGACATTTCAGTCATCACCCCACAGATAAACAGGTATGAACTCACACATGTTCACACACACACACACCTCTTCTATAGGTTGAAGTTGAGCCCAGATCATCTGCTCACTGAAACAAACATGTTCATCAGGATATTGT
>BRZM01000242.1:32488-60053 GCA_033238685.1 Lates japonicus | reverse complement strand
CTCCTCTCTCTCCCCTCCTCGTCTCTCCTCTCTCCTTCTTTCCATCTCCTCTAACAAACCCATAGCAGAGTCCTTCTGTTCTTCCACCCTGAGGCTGACCAGTGTGTCAGAGCTAACCAGGGAGAGGAACAGAGAGAGAGGGAAAGACAGAGATAGCGGGAGAGAGGCAAGTAGAGAGAAAGGGCGAGAGAGAGGGTTCAGTTGGGCCTTTTTCAGGGGCAACCAAAAAAAGGAAGATGAGACAGATGTACAGAGTCCGTTTCATCTAGTGGAAAAAGAAAGCGGGAGAGGCCAGACTCTTCATGCCTCTCATATTTTTCTATCTTTTTATATCGCGACCCATCACTCTTTCCTTCTTTAGACAGCACTGGAGACATAATGTTGCCTGAATGTCAGGCTGCCCCCCTTCCTCCCTCTACCCCAGTCATTCTGCAGAATTTCAAAACATAGTTGGTACTACAGTATATTCCTCACACTGTTTCCGTTTCACTCCTGTCAGTGGCCCACTAACCTTGGCTTCACGACTAAACCAGTTTTGCTGACGGCCCTGGTCCTATAGATTACCACAGCCTTGATGCAAACTTGAATCACAGTCGATCAGTCAACTTTGTCTAGAAGGAAGATGTTATGGTATGTTATGTTCCAGCTCCACATCCATAAACTGATCTCATCCAAACACCTGAAACCCATTAAATTCTGATGCTCAGACTCCATTGAAATTAATCTTAATTTGTTGTGATATATCTTTTCTAGAACAGTATTTACTTGTGCTAAAAACCAGAATGTTGCACAAAGTTTGTAGCTAAAATGGATGTTCATTTGATACGATTTTCCTCATTATTTGAAGACCCCCTAACTCTAACCATATCGTAATTGTGGGTTAGACTTTTCCACTTATTCTATTATCTTAGATGATGTATACTAGTGAGCAAAAATCAGGTGAGATCATGTGGCTCAAATTAAACTAATAAAAATGTGAACTGTAATGCAGAACAGAAGGTATATAGTGCTTTACTTACAGTCCAGTGTAAGAGCGAGGAGACAAGGGGCTCAGGCCACAAAAACTATATAAAAAAGGACAAGGCAAACAAGTTTAAAGGTGCTATTATCAATATTTTTATAGTAACAATGGATCAGATCACTAAGTGTAATGTGAAAGGGGAAAATTCACAGAAAATTATCGTCAGACAATGTTGTTCCATCGTCTCTGTGGATTGTTTTAGCACCTTTCAGCTAATTGTTTTGGTTTTTGGCTCCACAACTTTACTGTTTTGGTTCACTCATCAGTTTCATTTCCAGCCACAGCATGCAGCATTTTTCAGCACCAAACAGCAGGTAGACAAAGTTAGGAAATAGTTCATGAATAAAATGGAGCATTTATCAGCTAAAAAGACCCATACATTTTGCTCAGGAGTTGGTTGGGAAAAAAAATATCTAAAAGCAGAGTGAATATTGGTCTTACTTTCACCAAGATGCCTGAAACACGACTGTGAATGAATGATAATGTTGCTCCGTATCTGCTGGATGTGTAAATAAGCATCTGTGAGCTAACAAGTTTACCATATCAACTTCATGGTGATAATATGTCAATATTGCATTTGCAGCTTGTTTCCACTGCTCCCTCTCTCAGACTTTGTGGGAGGCTGTTTGAAAGTTGCAGCAAAACGGCAAACGCACAATCACCTTTCAGCCTTGACCATCCTTGACCTAGCATTGTGTGTGAATCCTTGCATCTCTGCAGTGTCCTAAAGACACGGAAAAACCTGTCCCTAAAACCCAGCACGCTCTTTCAACAGTTGACTGAATTATCAAAAGCCTCTGACTCATCAGCACACCAGAGGGTTTGCAGCAGTAATGGTCTGTTTGCTAAACCTAGTGTAGGCCCACACTTCACAACATGTGGAGGAGCACAACTGAGGTTCCCTTTGAGCGGTGAGTGTGCTCTTGTCAAGATGTGATTGTGTGCGGCAACTCGGTGCCCCTATTGTGTGTGTTTACTATTGTCACTGATAACTGAGTGATCCATCATCCACACTGGGTTTTATGGGTGGCCTTTTGTGGGAGAGAGGTCTTTTGTTTGGACTGTTGTGTCCAGTCGCTCTGTGCAAAATAAAAATGCACGTGTTGTGTTTTTGTCTTCACACCTCTCTGTGTTCTATCAGCACACCAGCATCTTTAGTAAACAAAGTGAATTCTCTCTTTCAGCTCGGTGAGATGTGTGTTAGTGTGTCTATATTGATTCAGTCAATATCTATGGGCTCCATGTCTTATTTTGTGTGCTGCTTCTTATGGTGTGTGTGTGTGTGTGTGTCGGGCTACTTGAATACCTGCGTATTTGTGCCATATCTGCTCGAGACTGTGTGTTTACTGTGCATGCACAATCCATTACAATCTGTGAGCGCCTGTATCTGACAGTCTGTGCGTGCATGTGTGTGTATGAGTGTGTGCGTGTGAGGAAGAGTATTCCCTGGGCTGCTAGTTATAATGTTTCTGGGGGTGATGGGGGGGAACTTGAAAGCCCTGCGCTGCCCAAATCAAAACTAACAAGGAAATGATGGGGGCTCCTTTCTCTCCTCTCTGGCCTGGGGGGCCGAGGGGGGCGAGAACGGGAGACTGGGGAGGGAGAGAAAGAGGAGGAGGAGGAGAAGGAGAGGGAGGGAGGGAGGGAGGGGAGGAGGAGAGGGAGGTGAAGGGGGGGGGGGGGGCAGCCTGGCTTCCTCTTTGATTTGTAAAAAATGCATTACCTCCGAAATCAAACGGAAAATTACTGCGCCGAAGCAAAACACACAGAGCAGGAGAGAGGGAGAGAAAAGGAGAGGGGTGGGGCGGGAGCGAGGGAGGGAAGGGGAGAAGACAGTGGATAGGTGTGTGTGAAGAGGAAAGAGGTGGGAAAGAGGAAAGGAGGATTCACCTGTATGGATATGCTGTTGGATCGGAAAAGGGAGGATGGGTATGGATTTAAGGCAGGGTGCGTAGGTGGTATGAGAAGTAGCTGGAGAGATAGGAGCGCACGTATACATCATCCTCGGAGGACACCAGCTCATACATGCTGTGGACCAAGAGAATATGGCAAATGAAAGAGATGATGCAGTACTAATGACCTGTAGCCTACAGGGAAGAGGAAACTTATAGATTACTACCTCAAACACAAAGAATATCTTATTTTTTAAAGACTCATACAAATCTCTGCAGAGGCCTTCAAGCAGATGAACAGGCTAGATATGAGGATTTCAGTGGTTTTGAAACAGAGCCATTTCTAATTGTGCAAAGGCCAATGTGTGATTTGATATCCTAGTGGTACACTGAATACAAAATGATCTCCGTTGCAGCCTACATGTAGTACAGTTTTGTGAAAAATCCCACATGAAGGTGAGCGAAGACATGATATATGGCTGTTATTTGAACCCTTACAATAACTTCGTCTCATTATGGGAGAGGGAGCGCAGGCAGAGACACAAGACAGAGAGATAAAAGATGAAAAATAAGGAACGATAACATGAATGATATGGGGGGAAAAAAATATGTGAGTGAGATAGGATGAATGCCAACTCTATATTTGAAGACAGAAGGAGCGGCTGGAAAACAAGAAAGATGAAGAGAGGGAGGAGAGAGCAAGAGGGGCCACAATCCAAAGGCTAGAAGCAGGGTGAGAGCGAATAAGAGATAGATAGAAAGAGAGGGTCGGTCAGAGAGAGTGAGAGAGAGAGAGAGAAATGCCTGGAGTTAGCAATAATAATTTATACAAACACACCTTAATAATTCACGTTCCATTTCAATGCTGGAGGGAAAATCCAAAATTCACAGAGCATAATTAAATAGAAGCAGAGAGTGAAGGGAGAGATAGAGAGGCCGGCATTAAAGATACCAGTGTAGCAGCAGGGCATCTCTTCCATCTGAGCTTTGTAAAACAACCCTGATGAAACTGTGATATCCAAACTAGATCCCATCTCATAGTCCCATCACCCCTCGCTGAAATCTCCTTACCTTCTCCTCCTGTCAGCAGACATCTATATGCATTTATTTTGGAGACGTTATCGTTATTAGCAATCGTCATTTTAATGAAGCGACCGACCCCTCCCTCGATCACACATGCGCGCAGTATTGTGTATGGTGTGTTCAGATCACTTGTCAGCATATAAAAGCATGAGGCAACGTTACAGAGTGAAAATCAACAGATCGTTTTGTGTTTTCACACACACCTGTGGTGCTCAGCTGGTGTTGGTAAAACAAATGGTGCAAAATGACAGTTGAGGTATTAAAAAGAAAAATGTCAGAAATATCTCAGTTATTACAGATTTGAATCCATTTTTATTGTCAGAGAGAGAAGTTTATCACTGTTGCCTCCTGTATGTTTACCAGACAGACACAAGCACATTTACCCAGGCACTGTACTCATTTATTGTTTTAAGGTATTTGTTTTTAACTTCAAAATTTCCATTTCATACTATATCATATGTCTACTACATTTCAGAGGTAAATACTGCACTTTTTACCCTACACTACATTTATATGACAACTATAGTTACTAGTTACTTTACGTTTGCATTCCTCGTAGGACACTAAATGTACCATTTCATTGGTAATATATATGTGTATATGTATATATATTCATCAGTAAAGAACTCAATTTATTACATATGCAAACTCATCAACTGTCACAAAAAATGCTCCAGAAAAAGTCAGAGATACATTTTTTAACTAAAAATATAGCCCCTATATCATTGTATAATGAGTAAAAAAAATGAAATGGACTTCTCACCAAAATCACATAACAAGCAAAGCCTTTCCTCTTTAGGGAGACCATTAAAGCTAACCCTCAGCAGTAGTGTACTCCACTCTGCAATAACCAACCTGTATTATATATTTAAAAACCCTGTTTTTAATGGATAATATGGCTCAACTTTGACTCGGTTTTCAAAAATCTATTTAATTCCTCCTGTTCATAAATGCACTATAGGGATGTCCACCCTGTTGCATCAGGCACAGCCTCAGGTGGCCACACAAGATTACATCCATCAAACACCTGATCTCCACCAAACACATATGAAACATAACCTTGCCATATTTCATTCATATATTTATATCGATTTAAGGTATGTTTTTGAACTCATATCGTGCCTTTAGACCCTTATGCAATACCTCCATTTTCCAGTTTGCACTCTTCAACTCTAACTCCAACTTCAACAAAAAAAAATAAACCAAATAAACCTGCTGGGTAGCTGTCTCTGGCTTCAGCAAATAATTTTCTATGAAATGCCATTTTATGTTCTTCTGGTTGCAAAAGTCAACTAATTGTGCTTTACTGACTTTCCTTACCCTCTGTGCCATCTTTGTTTTGTTCCAGGTGTTGTGGAGGCATGGACTGTAACTGCGTCAGTGATCTGCTGCTCCCCCCGGTGCCCGCACTCTGGACACCAGGTTAGTCCCAGCATCATGCATAGATGACTGAACGCAGGAAATGTAATTTTAATCTTTCTCTGTTGTGTCAAGGTTTGCTTGAAGTTTGCTTGAAGTTTTTAATTAACAACAACAGCAATAAATTTTCTAATCTACACCCAGGTCACGTGTGTAAACTGGGTGAAACCAGATGCCCAAAACAAGCAAACATAGTTCTGATCAAACTTCAGAAACATCAGCATCATCATCAAAATCACATGTTAAAATTCATCTAAAATGATTAACCATACACACGCACATTGCTAAACAAATTGAGTCTCTGGTGGTAATTGGTTGTATGTCTAATGTTTTTACAAGGCTAGTTAGTGCGAGATTCACTTTGGGGTGAGTCAAAAAGCTACTTAGCTCTATCGGTGATGTGCATACAGTCGGCTTTTAGAATTCAGACCCGAGCAGCATCAATCAGACCTCTCCCAGCGAGCTGTCATCATCCCACTGACCAATCTGTTGAGGCTAGAGGGCATTAGCACGGACTAACATTGCTCAAGGCACGTGCTGTGATATTAAACACATCATCCCTCACCTCCATCACTCATCAGTCATTCAGACAGCAGCACCCCCCCCCTCCCCACCCATCCCCCCCCTCCTCAGCGAGGGACAAACGACAGGCCCTAACCTCACCCTTCTCTCTCTTTCCCGCTCCCCTTTCTGCCCAGGGTTCGCCTTCCCAGACTGGGCCTACAAGCCTGAGTCAAGCCCTGGCTCCAGACAGATCCAGCTGTGGCACTTCATCTTGGAGCTGCTGCAGAAGGAGGAGTATCAGGGGGTGATCGCCTGGCAGGGGGACTACGGAGAGTTTGTCATCAAGGATCCGGACGAGGTGGCTCGGCTGTGGGGAATAAGGAAATGCAAACCCCATATGAACTACGACAAGCTGAGCAGGGCACTGAGGTATGATGGGAAAAACAGTATTACACCAGTGTGTCTGTGCATGTGTTTGTACCTGATGTGCTGAATGTCAAGCAATAACGCTGTTAGTATCAGATAAATCAAGATGTGTATCACACCACGGTTTACATAAATTGTTTACTCTTCTTTGACTGAATCCTCACTCACGTGCCTCTTTTCAATGTTGGTAAAAATGGAAAGATAAAGGTGGGACTTTTCCTCGGGAACGTCAATACCCTCAATTTCTCCTTATCTGTGGACATCCTAATGGAAAGTTCACCATTGAGCTGCCAAATAAAAAATTCAATAGGGATTTCAAAATTAAGCTCCAGTCTGAAATTGCTTGGACTTTTTCTTCAGAACAGGCAAACTGCTAGTTTACTGTGCTACTGCACAGAACTTGCTGAAAGGTGATTAAAACAATATTGTTCACACTCCACACCTTCAGCATTTTACACCTCCAACCGCACACACAGTTTTCTTATGCAAATATACGCTACCCCAACTTGTCCCCCTCCCTCTGCTTTCCTTTGGCCTCTTTTTAATGGGGGCTGTCGTCAGAGTCTAATTGTTATGAATTGGCTGGGGCCACAATTAGCCTTCTTAATTAGCCTCACTTAATTGCTCAATTAAGGGCCACGGCACAATTGCCACGCAAAGCAAAACACGTCCACATCATTGCACCGAGCGCAGCCACTGTGGATACATGCTGATACGTACGTGCTGCTGTGTTTGTTGATATAGTGCGTCTGCATAATGAGGCGCTGCTCACCACTATTTAATGCTGAGGTGGTCCAGTGCGGTCTGTGTTTGGTGCACTCATTGCGGTCACTTTAAAACAAAGAAATCCTAAGTGCTCAAAGATTTATAAAACATCTGCAGGTTTTTCAGTTTGCAGCATCCCACCCCCCCCCAAACACACACACACCACCCCACACACACTCAGCTCCTTCACCTGAGCCAGATGGCTCTGTGTTTTGCTTTAACCGCCAATCAGCCTGGCATCCTGGCAGACTGTACATTGTTGACACCTCAGTGGGTGGCACAGGAAACTGGGATGACGATGGCTCGACATGCCCAGCGGGAGACACCTGAGGTCGTTACCATGGAGACTCCTCTTGTTGTCCCGCCTCTTTGTAAATTTGCTAAACAGTAACAGTTTCTTGTTAACATGTACGTTCACATGACAGTTTCGGAGACCATACTGCTTCTGATGATTCATATTAAACACCAGGATGAAAAAGATTCTTTTGTTATTACTGTCACTGTAAAATTAAGTAAATCATTTTCACTTTAACAGTCACAAATTTGAATAAAGTCAATTTGTATACTTAGTAAAACTTTGCCTGTTTTCTCAGTGGAAGACACCAATATTTTTCAGGATTATGACATCTTTTCATTCACTTTGTCACCATTATCCGTATTGCATTATTTAATAATCTAATACCCATATTATTTTTTTAAACTGATAAATTGCGCATGATGAAAGAAGCATTTTTGTTTTGTTGTTTTTTGTTCTGTAGCTCAATGTTCATTGTATGTTAAGAGCCACAGACACTCTAAGGGATTCAGCTTTTTGACTTTTTGTGTGTTAACAGCTGAATAAAATTTCCCTTTAAAGGACCACATTGTATTGAGTCAAGGCAGGCAGACATGAATTGATTTGAGGAAGGAGGAGATGAATAAAAACAGTGGGAAATCAGCATAGCACTCGCCCTGCAGCGCTGAAGTTGTTTACTTACTCTTTTCTGTTAGTGATGAAATACAAAACCTTGATGTGAGCATTATATTAATCCTTCCCTCCTCTTTTCCTTTTCCTTTTCCTCTTCCTTTTTCCTTTATCCTTTATCTCCTCCACTCCCTCCTGCTTTCGATATCCTCTCCTCCTCCTTACCCAGGTATTACTACAACAAGCGCATTTTGCACAAAACCAAAGGGAAACGTTTCACCTACAAGTTTAACTTCAGTAAGGTCGTGCTGGTCAACTACCCCATCCTGGACATGGCCAACTCTCCCTTCTTTCTGGCCCAGAATCACTTCAATGGGGGCTCCACCACACCAGACTGCACCCCAGAGGTACGAAGGGTAGGCTTGAGGGACTGGGCAGAGGGTGGAGGGAAATATTTTGATATATTTTGTAAGATAAAAAAAAAAAATGCAGATAATGCAGTGTCAGTCATGAAGAAAATGAACATAAATTTACAGTCTGACACATGAGAAATCTAAATTACATTCATATTTTTGTCTCTATGGCAGGTAATAATAAAAACGGTATTAAAATACACAGGGAATAAAAAGAAGAGAAACCTGGAACAAAGAAAGAATAAGGAGAAATGGCAAGACACACAGCTCTACTCCTTAATTTTTTATTAATAGTGATTTAATTCAGGCAACAGAAATCCATTTCTCTCCAGCAATTTTGCCGTTGTATTTCTCAGGCCCCTGCTGTGCATTTGATTTCTTTCTTTTTTCTTTTTTTCTTTTTTTTTTTTACAAGAGAATGTGTGGTATTCATCGTATCTATCTTTTATTCACTGTATCTAATGGTGATCGTAATAGAATACAACTCACTTATTATTTGCCCTGTGAGATTGTAAAATTTTTACAGAGATAAATTGTATCAGAACACAGGAAGAGCATGAACAAAAATGTTCTAATTTAGTTCAAAAATAATGTTATGACTTCACTTACAGGTCTATTAAAGTGATGAGATATTTAGAGATTTTTTTTAAAAGTTAGTTTAATTAGGAAAAGTCTAATAATAAAACAATGAACAAATCTGTTAATTTTTTCTACGGTGAATTATATATATAGCCACACAGATTGTTTAAAGAGACTCTTATTTTTTTAACTTGGGTATAAGCGCCAGTGTGCAGATAATTTTATTTTAAACAAGTAATGTCCTAGAAAGTGCACGTAACTTGAAAGTACAGTAAGAGAGAATCATCCATCATTTGTCTGTGCCATCCTTAAGATGGGATAAGGAGAGGCAGACTCTGAAGGCGACAGTGGAGGGGGACGGTTTTAACTTGTCCTTAAAACAAAAGAAGACGTTATCCCCTCCTTCTCTCATCCCCGTCTCCGATGGCGTATCCATCTGTCATCGATTGAAAATGAAAGAAATAGAAAGCAAAGGGGTCGCGTCAGATCAGATCAATGGCGGGTCATTAATGCGGTTTGTTAAGCAACGCAGATCTCGCAGCTTGGGAGTACAGTCTCGCCTTTCAAACTTGGGGCTGTGGGGTGACAGATACTATTGATCCACAGTCCTGCTAGGGGAAAAAAAAATCCCCCTTTGTCCCCTTGATTCCTAAGATTCAACTGTTCCATTTTTTTTTCTTTTTTACCTTGTCTGCTTCTCCTTCACGTATTTTACACATCGATACACACACAGCTGCCCTACATCCTGAATGGATGTCATTCTCTCAGATCGCAGTCCTATTCGTCCTGTGTCCCTTCACACAAACTGGCCCACAATCCCTCTCTCTTCTTGTCATTTATCCTTTGTGCCCACAATCTTAATCGCTGGTCTCAATTTGACTCTGTACTCTTCCTGCCTTTGAGTCTCTGAGCTTCTGCGTCCTCCTACCTCCCGTTTTTTTTTTTACCCCGACTCCCATGGCACCCCTTTTTATCCTGTCCTTGCTGCGACTGTGTCGCTGTTTGCATCACACTCTGCAGGGTGCTGCTGTCAACATGTGACTCTGCTCCGCGTTAACACGGCAGCACCATAAGGTCTGCTTTGTAGTAATACATGTGCTTTATTTAGGAGGTTATTTTCATGGCACAAACTCTCAACTCTCATTTTTAAAATGAATTTCTCTTTTTCCACTCTCCCTCTTTGTCTCCTTCAGGCCATACAGTCCCTGTTTCCTCGTTTGCCAGACTCCGGCAGAGGACATCCCTGTTTGATCGAGGGACTGCTGCACCGGGGCCTGAAGGAGACAAGCTGAGACTGGACACATTCCCTTTCCTCAGTTCAGGTGAGCAGATAGAGAGAGAAAAACTTTGTCCAAAACTTTAACCGCCATTGCGAAAAAAAAAACAAAACAAGAATCTTTTAGTATCCCAGAGACAAAGCTGTCTTCATGAGGAAAAAGAAATGCTTGTGCAGAGGGTGTATATAAGGTGTGGAGGCCGTGTATACACAGAGAGTCGACCTTCTTGAACAAAGGGAGGAGGAGAAGGTAGAGGGAGAGGAGGATGAGCAGAGAGAGGGATGAGGATATAGGGAGGCATGAGCATTTATTGTTAAAGGAAATAAGAGAGATGGCTGTCCCAACACGCCCCACAATGAGGCTGTGCTTCAGGTGAGAGAGGCCAGGTTAGCTCGTGAATTATGCATATCAGCGGTGGTAAGAAACAAGTTGGAAGTCCTCCACCTTTTTAGGCATGATTGTCTTCTATTTCTCTGCACGCGAGTGTCAACAAACAACAGCGTGGATTCATGTGCGTTTGCGTGATCGACGCTACGTACGTGTGTTGTCTTTGTTTGTTTTTCCACACACTCTATACGTGCATCAGAATGCATACGATTAGTGCAGAGCTAGAGAGGTAGCGTGTAAACAGATGTACTCTCACACACACACACACACACACACACTCCACATCACACAACCTGCCCCTGCAACCACTCCCCTCCCTCCCTTTCCACCCTCTCCCTCTCTGTTTGTCCTCAGGTCCTATTCCCCCTTCTTCCTTCTCACCTCTCTCCTCCCATGGTCCCACTGTCTAATCCTTCCAGGCAGGAAGGCCCAGTGAGTGCAGGCTTCAGTTTTCAGCCTGTGGGCACCCATTACTGTTTTCATAGCAAGTGAGGGCCACACCTGGCTGATTCAGCCTTCATGTGTCTGTCTCCTGGCCCTTGCATAGAGACTTCCTGCCACTGTCAAATTAGCCTGCAGTAAATAACAGAATGAAAAGAGAGGAAAGTGAGGAAGACTGGGAGAGAGAGAGGAGGGTGCAGCAGAGAGGGGGAGAATCTTTGAGTTGGTTGTCAGTTGGAAGGAAGTACAGTAGGTTGAGAGGCAATGCTTTTGTTTGTTCATTAAAATTGAATTCCAGCATCACTCAAATTTACCCCCTTTTTCTGTTACGAGTAGTGCTTACAAGGGCTGAATTCAAATCTGATTGCAATATTTAATTTGCTACACCTGAAGTTTTTTGCTTAATCTCTAAAATGATACGATGCCACGTCAAAACACTGAAAGAGGGGAGGGGTGAGAGATTGACAGTTTACAACTTTTCTGTCTGTCAGTCATTTAACCTCTGGAAGTACATGAACTAGTCTGCTGATGCATTCTTTATTATAGCGCCAATAGATTTTTCAGCAAGGTGACTGTCTGCCCACTGTGATGATGTGCAGTCAAAAGAGTGACAGCATGTCTCCAGATATTTCCTTTTCAACATACAGAAACAATACACCATTTGGAAGATGTAAACTCTGCTTGATTAGCTGTTTGATTTTTTTTTTTGGTTTTCACTGCAGTGCAGAATCTTTGTGTTCACATCTAGTTTGCAGCAGTGTAAAGTGGGTGTACAACACAGTACTGGCATGCATAAATGAACCATCAGGTTTTTTGTTGAAAGCAACCATGTTAGAGTTGGCCCCTGTGGCTTCTGATTAGAATTGCTAATCCTGCTGAGCATAATTAGTGAACATTCTTGGATGCTGTATGTCAAGAAACCTTTGGCCCTTCTGAGCTCTAACCTCCATCTCTGGATTTTCTCTGTCTTAGGTGCCCCATGCTATTCTAAACCTCCATCCCTGCTAGGCCCGTACCCTCGCAACCCACCCTTTGACTACCCCTGGGGCTTCAACCCTTACCTCCCAGGGGCCTTCTCTCTCAATAACTGCCCCAAACTGCCCCCTGGCTCCCTCTACCCCTCCCAGTTTTACCCCAACCCTTTGCAGAGCAGCCTTTCCCAGCTGCCTCACCCCTTCTCTTCCCTGCTCCCCCCAGGGGAGGCAGGTGGGGGCGAGAGGGGAGCAGCGGGGCAAACTGGAGGGACAAACGGCACAGCGGGTGGTCAGCCGGCCAGACTCTGCCTGCCACCCTACCCGGGGAGCCTGTCAATGGGTCGGACGGACATTGGCAACGGGGCGACGTTGGGGGAAAGGGAAAGGGTGGAGGCCAATCCTGCGGGCACGGGGCTCAATCTGGGGCTGGGAGCAGTCGGGCTGGGAGCCGGGACTGGGACAGACCAGCAGAGCCCCACGGAGAGGAGGGGGGGGGGTGAAGCAGGACCCGGAGTCGGACTCAGACCTGGAGATCACAGATCTGAGCGACTGCAGCTCGGAGAACGAAAACGAGCACGAATTTGGCATCAGGAAGGAATCCAGCCTGGCGAACCGATCACAGATTGTGTTGGATGGAAAGAAAGGGAGCGTGCTGCCGCCCATCTCCTCTCTCCCCCCGCCAGTGTCCCCGCATCCTCTGAAGACCCTGATTCCTATCACTCCTCCTCCGCCGTCCCTGGCTCCGACGCTTTCCCCCTCCATGGCTCTGCATGAAAGACACAGGGAGACAGACACTCTCAAAATGATTCACAGCTAATACATTTTCTCCTGCATCCGCCATCTTGCCAGTCTATGCTCTGATAACTCTCTTCTTCTCTCCTTTCATTTCTCTGAGACATTTATCTGCTTTAAATTATCAACTCTCCAATCACTCTTGATAGATACTTTTTCCAGGAAAGGCAGTTATGTTCTTTACTTCTAAAATTACTGTTTCCCTGTTTGCTGTGTAAGTTTTCACTTGCCTACAGTCCATTACACTGCCAACTTATCCATCTTAGAACATATGGGGCGTACAGTTTTTAGGGGTATCGGCTGTCTGTATCACCAACTTGTGCTTTCTGTTTTGATCTCTCACACTAAATGATAGCTCAGTGGTTTGTAGACTTGTTTACGTGTTGCCAGCGGTACTCTACAATTTGCTGTCCACCGCCAAGCTATGATAGAAGGCAGCGAGGTAGTAAATTACAACACAGCAATGCCTGCCTTGACAAACATTAACAAACAACATCCCTATACTAACAGAACAGAACAACAAATAATGCTCAGATCAATCCAATTTTACACATTTGTCCTGTAATTCTTGAGATTTGGACTATATATATATATATATATATATATATATATATATATGTACTCACTATGACTTTTGAGACATAGTCAAATACTGCCACCTAGTGGTCCTTTCAGTCAATGTCTCATTCAGAGAGAGCATCTTATCTCTGTTATCCTGTGCTTGAAATTGTTGCCCTTAAGTTTATTTTGCACTTACTTTTATATGATATTGTTTACTGCAGGTTAATTTAAATGTTAAAAATCCATATTTCTAATAGTGCTCTCTGTGGTAGTCTGTGAATATTTATTTTGTCCCGTGGTTCAAGTATTTCCTGCACATTTTCTATAAGGAAAGAAAAAGAGAGCAGAGGGAGGTGGGCCAATCTAGAAATTTGTATGAATATTTCTGTGTATATATTTTAATATGTGTACATTACATTTAATTATTATTCACTATGATAAGATTTAGCTGTATTGTTGTGATTTAATTCAGTATTTAAACATGTTGGAAAAATTATAAGCTTAGGTGTATCAAAGTTTAAATTATTAATGGCAGAAAATCTGCACTCTGAAGATGTTTTTCTATGATGAGGACAGAGGTCACACTGGGAATTGTCTCTGATTTTCTCAACCCCAGTTAATTGTGCCCTTTGGTCATTTTTGCCAGATGCCCAACGTACAAACCCTTTGGGTTCAAATATATGCCAGTAGACTTATTTTTATAGTTAGCATTCACCCAGTGTAACTGTACTGTAATTAGTCAAATGTGAATAATATTGGTCTTTGCATTTTTTTTTTTTTTAAATCCTCTCCCGAAAACCTTGTTTTGATTATTTTTCAATCAATGCTTTTTGTCCATGCCAGCAGCGGGGCAATTCAGTTTGCTTGAGGACATTAAAAAGTGGAAGAAAAAAAAAAATTCAAAAACAGTTTTTGACCAACATCCTCTCTCCGGCCCAGTTTCTCAGCACAGAGTGAACAATAAACCATATTGTACAGCTTCATAGCCTTTATAGCCTACGGTTTGTCAAACAGTGGCGGTATACGATTAGTTGTGAAAGCTCTATTGTAAAGTTAATGTAAAGCTCTATGTTTGTTGAGTTGCTACAGGAAAGGCCTCCAGTCACCTCCATGTGGACTACACTGACTAACAGCTGTAAATACTGTTTCCTTTGTGTGTGTATGTGTGTGTACACATCCAAAAATGACAATGCAGTGGTTTTACCTGTCATCTCTCTTTGTTTTACTGTAAAGAGGAAAAATGGAAAGTGCAAAAAAGAAGAAAAAGATTAATATCTTCAAAAGCAATAAACATTATTCTGGATAGTGGACTGTTGTTGACTGTGAGCTTGTTGAACTGATCTGTTGTGTCGCAGTGAGCAGTGAAAGGTGACGTGGCAGAAATTTCAATCATAATCACATTTTTAGATGTTAAGCTTTTTATTACAATGAACAGACCTCACTAATATTCTCTTGGACACAGTATATTTTGAATATTTGGAATGAAACTACAATTTTCTATCAGATCACTTGATATCTTCTATAGTTAGTGAAAATAATTAATTAATAAAATAATTTGAAGTTTAAAAATAAAACAAATACCTGGAAACGTGATACCAGAAAACCATGAAATAATCAGCATTAGTTTAAAATGGAGTTACACTGTTAAGAAATGACAAATTTGAAATTGATTAGTTTGATTTGATCATAGCAAATTGATATGGATTTGTGTTAAAACAGCCCAAATTTTGTTTCCACTTAATCAAATTAATGAGAATATTAATTTAATTAATTGACAAGGGATGATGAAATTAATATATGGACTCTTATGGTGATGGTGTCACATTTGCTTACAGCACAAAAATAGCAGTCTGAAACAAAATGCCATTATATCGCATACAATCGGTAATATAATCTGTAATTCAGTTTATTATTCAATATAAATTTAGAAATTATTAATAATGAAAAGATGTCATCCCTCTTTGTTACTAATTTGGTGTGTTTAACTTATTGTTTTACAGTTTTACAGCTTGTTCCTGTTCTTGCCAGTAGAGAAGATAAAGAAAGGTCAGGACAATAATAAGAATAAATTATTAATCAATTGTAAAAACATTGATCTACTTATCCATAATCCAATAATTAGTGTATTAGAGAGAATGTAAACTTAACAAGGGCACCTGTAGAAGACAGGTGCCAGGTGTCATGCTGATTTACACAAAATATATTGGACTCTTGTGTTTTATTATATTTCCAGTTAAGGGCAGAAATTAACAAACATGACAAATCAAACAGACAGAACTGTATTCACCAGTCTAAAAATTACTTTAACAGCAGTTTGAATGCAAAGCTGTGAGACAACCTCAACAGAAAATTTTACTTTATTGTTTCCAGGGGGCGCTCTAATCACAGCACAGTGCATACACCGAGTACAGCATCTTGTAGGAATATTTGTACATTCTCACCGAAACTAAAACATCTTCATGACCTTATGTTCTTAACTCACATCACTTTTAAAACAGCCACTCAGAATGTATGACCATTAGATTTAGTCAAATTCATGGCATGATCCAAAGCACAAAGAGCAAACCTAAAGGGGGAAGCAGACTGTAAAAGGAAGGACAAGGTCCTGGGTATGCTGCAATTTGTTGTCAGCCACACCGGAACCTCTGTGTCACACAAACATATTTTCATACTTCAGTGCTGACTGATACCAAAAAGGTTGGACTCATGTTTTCTATCATAAACATAAGGGCTCTGCCATAGTTCCAATTAAGAGTATAGAAGTGGCAGTTTGTGCTGAATGTCCCAACTGCAAACAGAGAACAGCACCTTTCTCTTCGTCCTATTAGTTTGAGAGTACAGGTCAAATTGGATCAGATGGGAAGGGCCCAGGTCCAGTGTCTGTCTTTCTCCACAGGGTGGCGTATGAAAGCCAGAATAGAGGAGAAGCAGCCAGTGACCAGGCAGGGAGTAAAGTTTAGTTTGAGCAGCCCACTCTTCAAACAGATACCTTGATTTCGCGGCAGACAGATATTCTTTATGTTGCTTAAACAGCTGTGATCTCTTCAGAGTGACTTCACAGTTGTATGTGAAATGTATTTATGGGCACATAAAAGCTAGATAATGGCAGATCAGCTGTGAAAATAGTGAAGTGAAATAATATGCTTGATACAGTGGAGTATGGTTGTTTTGGAACAAATAAACGACTAATTTATGAGGAAAATAAATGTTCTGTTTGCTGCAAGCGAGTTGGACATTAATACTGATGATCAGGTGGGAATCGGGTTTATGCAACAAAGTTCCTCTGAGTTAATTTGCTAGTAATTATTAGATAATCAATAAAAAACAGTGACAGCATTGTTGTTCTGTAGAGTGCAAACAACTTAAATAACTTAATTAGCTATACATCCGTAAAAGGCTAATATATCGCTTAACCAAATATAAATCACAAACAGACAATGGCCTAATTATAAAATACTTAATGCTCATTGTGGCACAGTGTGAACTCAGTGGGGACGGGTTACTGTGTAACACTGTGCGGAAACAACCCGGAGAGACGGTTTACTTCTTTTCTTTTTTTAATTGACAGTCAACCCGTAAAACACACGTAAGCAAGAAGTTACATTATTGCAATGTTTATGTGATATCGGCCACACTGTACTCGATAATTTTTGAAACGCAAAATCTCTGTTTTCTAAACACCGTCTGCTGAACGTTTTTTTTCTCTGTGTACTTCCGCGTACAATGTTTTTTTCTCACTGACACACGGCAACTTTCGAACAGGAAACCTATTAGACGCTTTGCCTGTCGTTTTCTCTGAATTTAAGGGTGAGTACATCATTTTAACACTTTGCAGACGAACATTATAAAGAGACTGAACTTTTATAGCTTTGGTAGATGTATTTCAAGTCGGCGTGGATATTTGTTTCACCGAGAGAAATGGCTTTATCCAGCCGCCCCCCTCCCCGCACCTCCAACAGCCCCAGCAGCACACGGCAGAGTCCACATAGAGGAATGCTGTGCTCGGCTGGCTGCACAACATATCACCCTCCTCAGATTAAAGAAAAGAAATGAGCTATTAACGTTTTTATTAAACACTTCGGCTAATTAATGTAGCACAGGAACAAACCGCGGATCTATAGGGAAACTTGAATCATGAGTCAGAAGCACGAAGTTAGCAGTTAGGTGGGTATAACAACTTCAGGTAGCAGAGTTGGACCGTGTGTATTTTCTGGCAAAGCCATCTAGGATTTTACGACTTAACTCGTTTAGGTCTTATCCCAAACTACAAATCACTTTAATATGCCCAAAGGGAGTTATGCTGTGTCATTGGTAGTCAGTGGAGAGTTTATAGCCGGTGACCTTGTGAAATTTTATGTATTTTTATCTTCTTTGCAAGAGAATCTTTCTGAAATTTATCACAGGAGTGCGGTGGTTGTTTCTCATAAGGAAAATGCAGGTATAGAGTATGAGGCTGGTTGTATTTTGCCCTCTTGAGTGTCTTTTTTGTTGTTTTCAACTCTTCCCATTTTAAACAGGGGCACCTGGCAATGTGATTACAGACTTGGGTAATCAAGCCCTTTTGTTTTCCTCTTATTCATTTGTCAACATTCTTTTTGCACAACGTGAAATAAGGCTACAATCCTGAGTATGACAGGAGTCCGTCCCGGTTTTCTCTCTCCTCTCCTCTTGTCCCTATACCACTCACTCATCAGATCAGCCCCTACAGAGCATATAGAGCAAGGGGGGGATGTCAGTGCAGACAGTGTTCAATAATTAGTGTCTGTATTAATTGATTACCCATGATGATTTTGCCTTGTGAAACAGAGGACATTGCCTGTGCAGAATAGACAAGTTTCCTGGGCTCACAGGAAGCTGCAATTACTGTACGTCTAGTTCAGCTTCATTATCTCAATGCTGTCATTAACTAAAGATTGGGGGCTGGAACAGTGTGGGTTGTGCTTGCCAGTAAGCCGTGATGTTTTTATAAATCACTCATCAAAGAACAACAAGTTTTGTTTTTTGTTTTTGTTTTTGTTTTTTTGCTAGATTGCTCAGATAGTTTTGTCATATTTGTGCCTATATGACTTTCACTCCTCCAACGGTTTTAATCTGAGCTCTGCCTAGGCAAACTCACATTTCCAGTGAGTGCTAATAACGATTAAGTTTACAAATTATTAGACGGTGCTGTGTATGTGTCTGTGTGTGTGTGTCTGTTAAGGGCGTTGCAGCTGGCGGTTTTCAGAGACTGTGATGCGCTCACAACCAGTCGCTGCACCCCAGAGGCCCCATGTGAAGCAGGGCCTTGCCACTTCCTGTTACGCTCTGCTAGACTAGAGAAGCACTGCACTTGTCATCTCTCTCTCCCCACGTTTTACAAGTGCAGGCTTGTCTGGAGCCCAAAGGCTACCTTCTCTTCCTTTTAAAGGAATGCTGGCTATTTAATCTGAGTTGCTGTGCCGCTCTCTCCCTCCCTGTCTCTCACTCTCTCTCTATTGTTGTAAGCCTACACAAACTCACCCACATCCACTGTCTCACAGAGGGTAGGGGAAGATAAACTTGGATAGTGCCCTGGCGAGATGTAACAGTCGTTGTTAGCATCTATGAGAGATACCCAGCTACTGGAGTGACAGGTAATGGCACCCACAGTGGAACAGCCGGGGGGGTGTCCTAAGGGCCTGGAGCTGTGTTGAAGGCAAGCTAATAATTTACTGTAGTCAGGCTTGGACTTCAAAGGGAACACAGGTATTCTTCTCTGGCTGCAGTTAGATTGACGCACAGGCAGCAGATAATGAGAGACAGAGCGGACCGGGCTGCTCATCTTCTCTCTGTGGGTTTGCAGGGAAATCTACTGATTCCACCTGAATGAGCTCAGCGGGTGAGGCAGGGTGAAGTTACAATAGTTTGCCTGTGTGGGAGTGCATAGATAGGTGGTTATGCTGTAGTGCGCCTGAAACCACAGGTAATCTGAGCACTGAGCAAGGTGACCCACTATGTGGTGTCACTGTTTGTCACTGCATTTGTTTGTGGGAGGAAATCAACTTTTTTTTTTTTTCCTTATGTTTTCTAGACCAAACAATCAATATATTGAGAAAACAGCCTACAGATTAATCAGTGATGAAAATAATCATTTGTGTGTTGCATCCCTAAAATGTAGCGTGCTTTGATGATATGATGATTTTAACAGTCAAACAGCTGAGATTTTTCCATACCATCTCTATTTCCTTAATATCTGTGGCTGTTGTTGGCCATTTGCATTGGATTACCCTCAAACAGACATTCCTATCTGGTTATTTTATCTCTAACTGGCTTTTCAAGTGAATTTTTGGAGAATGCTGTATATGTTATGTAAGTCACAATGAGGTTGGAAACCTCTCTTGCATGAGAGACAACGGCACAGACAGACATAACAATACTAAAACAGACATCAGTTGGCCTCTGTAGGAAAAGCATAGGTGTAAATCACAGATGTAGTGATGGCTGAATTTCATGTAGCTTGCTCCCGTATTTGCTCACTGTTACAGTGTCAGGGCTTAGAAAGGCTAAGGCTGTGTCTGAACTGACTCCCTCATTCTCTACTCTCTGTATAATAGACACCCAGCAATGAGCTCTACATTGAGAATTTGGACACTGATGATTATCATTTTATGTCATCTGTGACAGATATAATATCTCATGACTGTAGGAAATCAGTGATTTAGTACTGCGCCTCCATTAAGTTTTGGATATCCGGACATATAGTCCGTAATATGGGTCGACCACCAACAACATTTGATCCTACATTTCCCACAATGCAGCTCAGTAGTGTCCTTTATCAGATCCCTCTTTTCCTGGTAAATGCCCGTGTCTTTAAAACCCGACATTCACAGTTTCTAACACAGTTTTCTGTTTTAAATTTGTTGTCTCCGAGCCCAAGATGGGATAACCCTGATGACGTCACTATGACATCATTAGGGTAATTTTCTCAGGCATTGGAAAATTTCCTCCAGAGCCATATAAGACCTAACAGTATGTGTATAGTTGGTGGAATACCCCTTTAAGAACATAATCCTACAATCCCACAATACTGATTTGTACTGACTTGTCCTGCCTTTGACTGAGATGATGAGTGTTTTAATGCAGACAAAACATTGATTTGTTGTAAATGTAAACCATAAACTGTTCAGTAGTCGTTTGGTGTCAGCCCATTCACAGCACAGTGGTTTTGAAGTTAATCTAGCTCACAGGTATTTGATCCTAACTCAAAGAGCTCGATGTATTTACCTGCCAATCTCTGTCATCTCTCTGCTGTCAGTCAGGACAGCTTCACACTCTGCAGTCAAACTAAACAAGGCTTCCTGCTCACAGTCAGTGTGTGTGGTCAAAGTGTGTGTGTATGTGAGACATGTGAGACATGTGAGTCGTGTGTGCAGCGGTGACATCCCCCCCCCCACAATTGAATGACCTCTACAGCAGCTAAAATGAATGCAGCCGATCTTTGTGTGAGTGCGAGTGCTGCGTGAGTTTTCTGTTCAAGTACGATCTGGGCTGCAGCAGCTTGTTCCACACGCACTAAAAAAAAGGGAGAAAGTGGAAAGAGTTACATCCATTTGTCCCAAGTGTGAGTCAGAGGGACGACTGGAAAGCTGATGTGTGTGATGGGGAGTGTGTGAGTGAGAGGGGAAACGGAGAATGAGCTCTTTCATTTGAGGGTCAGAGTGGAAAAAGCAAGACCAGACTCCATAGATGATGTTTACTCTTGAGGAGTGAAAGATGGGGGGTATGGTGGGGTGAAAGGTCCTCCAGTCTGACGGAGCGTGTCCAGACAGTGTGTCGACTGTATGTCACCACTCAGGCCTTCACAAACAAAAAAGGAATCTTGTATTTGTCAAATTGTAATAAGTGTTGTAACGGTACAGGATACAAGATAATGACACTTTTGCAATTACACAATTTCCACTGTCATTTTGAATAATACAGATATGTATAATTTTCTTTTGAGTAAATGCTGTGCCACCACTCGTCTAGTTTCCACCAGTAAAGTTTTCCTATTATTTTACTCTAACTCTGATGTTTGGTCCAGATTCTGCTTTATTAGTAACTGTCCTCATTTATTACTATGTTCTTCTCAAGTATATGTGCTTTCTTTTTTGATTATCAATTAATTGTTTGTCTTTGTCTTAAATGAGAGTAAATTGGCTATCCTGGCTATTTTAGTTCTGGACACTGAAATTTCATAAACCACACAATTAATGGAGAGAAAATAATGGATAGATTTGTTAATAATGAAAACTAGCAGACCTAATTTTCTAGAAGATAAGCACAGCTTCAAGTTACATGTAAAGTCAGTTTTATTTCAATTCATTTTGGCTAAATACACTCTGCACAACATACAACACCTTCTACCCTTAGATGGTTTAGTTATTGCACAGTGCTTGTGAACATCTTGTGAGGTGCGTTGACACATAATTAATACGTCATATCAGAGTGGCATACTGAAAATAATTTTCATAGCTCGCCTGTTAGGTAGAGCCTATTTTTAAAGCAGTCATTGCCCGATACTGATAAGTGTACAAGGGCTGCAACTAACAATTGATTGGTTTGTAAAATTTTTGAAAGTAAGGAAAATGGTCATCATCATCATCATTACCAAAGCCAGAGCTGACATATATTAATGCTTTGTTTTGTTCAACTAGCAAAGATAATTGGTTTACTCTCATAGAAGAGTAAGAGAGTAGTTGCTTAAAAATTACTGAAGTGATTCACTGAAGTCAATTGATTCACCTCTGAGATGCATCAGTTGTACTGTGTGTATATATATATATATGTTTTTTGGTGGTCTTTTGTAGAGCTGCGCCAAATCTGACAAATTATCCCCAGTAATGTCACTTGAGTCAACTTACTGCAAGTGCATTTGGTGGTGTGATGTCAGACAGAAGTGACGGTGAAGGTTTCTGATTCATCATTTCATCTCTGCTTGAGGTTAGTGACTCAAGGCTGCATTAGCTGCTACTAGCACAACACATCCTGATCTTCAACCAAACTGTCAGTGGTCATGTTGCAGTTTGGGTAATGTTGACAACAGTCTGACAAAGAAGAGGAAGGAGAGTGTGGTATAGGGCTGGGCTATTAATCAAATCAGTGCGATGAATTTGTGCTTGTCCACATCTTAGAAACATAAACAGTAGGATCAGATGAATTATTGTGCAGACTTTTCTGCTCTATCTCTGCTGAAACCGACTATTAAATTGGACCACAGTGCTCTGTTCAGTTGCAGCAGTCCATAACTGTTTGTGATAACGTTTATGTTTTTTAAAATGCGGAATGATGACAGATTTTCAAGGTCTTTTATTGTTCTTAATAAACTGTAATGCACATTAAGTCCTAAAAAAATAAGGGTGCTTCAAACATATTTTAGTCTTATAGGTCAAAAATTTATTATTGATATCATATTTAAAAAACATTGTGAGTCCCACAGTGTTATAGAAGTGTGATGTCAAGTCAGTGGAGTACTCCTTTAACTTGAATATCCTGGCTGCACACATAAACATGAAAGTTATCAGCTCTATTGTTTGGCTTATCTTGAATCTTGGCAAATCAAAGTCTGGGTCATTATTTCATTGTAGATATGCCTTTAAATTTGAGTTAAAACATTGATTATGGCCAGTACAGAGAGCAGTCTGGGATAATAGGTCTACCCTGAGAAAGAGAGGGACAGAATGTTATCTGGATTGGAAACCACTGGCATGAGGTTAGCATCATGAACCAAGGTGTGCTTGTGTGCAAGAACAGAGGCATTTTTGGCAGTGTTAGCCTCAGCTTTGATTCTGGGCAGGCTAAATTCCTTCCAGAAATATTCAGCATGCGCCTTGGTATTACTGCTTTGTTTGGTATCGTCTTAAAATCAGATGCAAATCAACACTGGGTGCACTAACACACAAACACAACATACTTATAAATGAATGAGGAACAGTTTTTTTTTTTGTCCCAAATGCTAATCAGAGGTCTCTGTGCTTGGTCGTAGCAATTACTGCTCCATCTCGACACACACACACACACACACTCACACATGGAAGCAGTTAGGCCAAGCTGGAGGTTCACTCTGAACTGCCAATCCATGCCAGTCGATTGGCCCCGGCCTATCAAATGTTTCCATGAAGCCAGTGACCTCTATATGGGGACATGGAGAGAGAACGAGAGGATGGAGGGGGGTGGGTCCGGGTGGGGGTGGCAGTTTGTTGGAGCAGGAGAGCGAAGTGTACTTTGGCTCTAAGGAGAGATGAGAAAATGAAGAGAGGGTGTGATACGCCTCGGTGAATATGCACCGCCGTGTGTACATGAAGAAGAGAGGAGGCTCGGCAGTAGCATGTTTTATGGGATACCTTGTTTCACAACATCTTTATAATCTTAACAGACTCTGGGGAGTCTCGCACTGGGATTTTGGGGGGGGGGGGAGGGGGGCTGTTCAGCATCATTAAAAACCTCTGAGAGCAATGTCTACTCAACTGAAATCATACAGAGAGAAGGTCAATGATTCTTTGCAGCAGTTTTTTCAAGTAAAATCATATCAAGAAAAGGTCAGTGCAGTAAAACTCTCAGGAGATATGACAATAGTGCAGAGAATCCTTTTTGATATCAGGAAAAATCCAGAAGGATTCAACAGTATGTTTCCTTCTGAACTTGCAGTAGAAAAAATGAAGAACATGTAAGGTAGGATCCTGTGAAGCATTGAAAAGACCTGCCTGTGTTTCCTCGCCGCTATTGGCCATAATCTTATTTTAGCCACTACGTAATGGTCGTTAAATTACATAATTGGCCCTTGTCTGCCGGCCATGAATGCACTGGCTGTCTTGGAGCGATTGTACAAGGGGCCGCTTTATTTTAGGCTGTAGGTGGAAGAGAGGAAGGAGGGAGGTTAAGAGAGAGAGAGAGAGAGAGAGAGAGAGGAAGGAGAATGCAATGTAAGACCCAGAGAAATGAAACATACACAAAGTAGGAATGGTAGAAGAGAGGGGGATGTGGTGGTGAAGGAAAGGAAGAAAAAATGTTTGATAGGTCATGTTCTTACATCTTCACCACTGAGCCATTCCCTCTCTCACACATACACTGATGTCATTTCCCTTGTACACACACTCTGCCCTGCTGCACTATCTTAAGTATCTCACAGTGCACCCTGTCCCGTTCTGTTTGCTTGCAGTCAGTGCAGTGACAGGATTTCTGGGATAACTTACCCTCTGTAATGTTCAGACCACTGTTCTGTTGCTCTTTTATCTCATTAAACCAACATGCAGACATTCAGTCACAGGCCTTGTTATCTGAAAATATCTTATTTCTGTGAGTTGATAAGGGTCTTGTTTATAATCAAGCTGGTGTTTGTAAATACTCTAAGGCGCTTGTGCTGTTTGTTAGGTTAAGCTGTTACTTTTAAAGATGCTATATGTGAATTTCTGCTATCGCTACACAGTATAGTTGTTTACTCACCAAGAGCTTCAGCCATCATTGCATTTACAAGACAAGAGGTTAGAATACAGCGCTACTTCTTCATCCTCTCATGTTGGACTGAGGGCAGACTGGACGCGACAGTGAACTAGTTACTACTGAAAAGTGTTATTACAAGATGAGACAGGACGGGGCTAGCTGGTTAACTTGCCAACTGTGGTAGAAGAAAAGAAGTGATAGAAATAGAAGCAAAACAAGTTAACATTTGCGTTGCTTTCCATCTCTGGAAAGTTTGATGCTGAACTCACAGTGTTTTCTCAAGACTGGTAAGTAAACAGCTGTAAATGCTAATGTTGGCTATGTAGGGACTGCTAAAACTCTCATATAGCAACTTTAAATGGGTAATCCAGTCTGATAATTTTATTGTTGCAATAAACTGGCAGAATTAAAGGTTCAAAAATGAATTAACCCACTATTTTTGTATAGTGGGGAATCTTAACACTTTCCTTATGCATCTAAATTTTGCACTCAACTGGTGCAGTATTTTATCAGAATTTGCCTTACGGTTGTAAAATATGTGCATTTTACAGTTCAATGTACTGGGTAATTGTATAGCCCACCTACACACAGTGCTAAGATACACACATTTTAATTCTTACATGCAGGCAAAATTTGATTTCTTTTCTATTCCCTTAAATTCTTATCCTTTATTTTTCTTTTTTATGATTCTTATTTCTACTCCTATTCTAATTATTATTTATTGCACAGTAGGCTTTTAGCTCAACCATAAGAGCCATCCTGCCTTTCACTAAATATGGCTCATTTTCCTTTATTCCACATTGAATTAACTTTGACATTTTACACCTAAGGTCCTGCTCAAATCCTGTTGCCACCCTCCAGCCTGTTAACACACACACACATACACACACTCTCTGTGCATGCACATTTAGGCAATGCTTACTTTACTGCACACACATACACCCTCTCGTTATGTAGCCATTTTCGTGTGACAGCATGCTGCAAGTTAAATATAAAGACAAATACACTCACACACATGCTCTATAGTGGGAGATGCCTCTGTGTCTGTTTTCACTGAAGTACTAGCTCACTGTCAATTCTGCTAGCTGCAGCCAAAACCATTTGGTCAAGGTTGAAAGCATCCAGTGTGTATGTGGTTGTTTATGTGTGTTGTATTTTGGAAGCAGATGCATAGGTTGTAAGCTTTCAGGTGTAGCTCTGTGGTCAAACACAGTTTCTGGATGCTTATGTGCTTGTTAGACTTTCCAGAGTTTCTCTTTTTCCACTGGCTGTTTTTTTCTTTCTTTCCACTGTTGCTGCCTTGTTCTTCATTTCCTGCTGCAGTGTGCCCCGTCTTTAATTTCTATCACGTACCTCCTCCTCCTCCCTCTCATCTACCTCCCTCCTCACTAAGCCCCTTGCTTTTTTTTTCTCTGTTTAGTCTATAGGGTTCATGTAGGCTAGTGCTTGCAGCCACAGTCATGTTTGCCAGTCCTAGAATCCTGCAAGTTAATGACAGGGAAAAAATCAGAAAAGGTACAGAAAGAGACCTTTCATTTGTTTTGTATTCATCATTGCACCAAAATGTTGAGCAATCAAACATATCATAGGAGTCATCTATGAGGCATGCAAAAGTGCACGTAAAACCCTGGTACAGACCATCCTCCTGTCACTCTTCTCGTGAACTCTCTGTTCCTCATTTGTTCATCACTGGGTTTTGTTCTTGCTGAGCATTAACTTCCTTTTCTGGTTCCCATGTGAACATAGAGCTGGTGGCAGAGGAGGTTTGTTTGATGCAGTTTTTTTTTCTGTCATGTTTCTTACGGAAACACTTGCAGGGCTCTTTATTTTTTTTCTCCCATTCTCACTCTCTGTCATTCTCTCCTTCTCTCTGCTTTGCTTTCTCTTTCTCTCTCCCTCTTTTCATCTGATAGGTCATGCAGGAAATGGCTCTGATAGCTTCCTGAGGAGATTACACCCACTTCCTGTCTGTGTGCCTCTCGATTTGCCACCTTCCACTCCCGAAGTTTTTTCTTTCCCCCCCTTCTTTTTTGCTCAGGCGCCTCAGAGAGCTGCAGCTGGAGGAGCAGTGGTGCTGTTAGGAATCCCCCAGTCACTGCTAATGAGGCTGAGGCCTGATGAGAGAGCCAGATAAACGGGAGTGCAAACGCAGCATTACTGCAGCGGCTGGTGCCGCGCAGATGCTGCCCTCATAGCATATAGAGGACAGGACACAGCCATTGTGACCCGAGTGTAAGAAAGAGCAGTGACCTATAATCATACAATGGGTTCTGTGTGGTACATTTAATAATGAAGCTCTAATTTAAGCGTTTTCAGTATGGGACTTCTTGAACTCAGTTAGCGGTTGCCACGCGTGGACTCCTTGTGTGTGCTTTGTTGTTTGGATTATTAGTACAAACATTTTTAACTTTCATGTTGATATATTTCATGTTGATATAGATAAATTAACATATTAAGTGAAAATTTAAAGCCAGGCTGTGCTTGTAGATATGGTACCATGATTATAGCATCTTTAAGTGACGCAAATACGCACGGTTTCTTTTGACACACTAACCATCAAAGCCAAATTTTGAATTCTAGCCATTACTACTTCTAATGGCCTTTAAAGACAGTTGTTTCAACCCTGTTTCCTCTGACCACACCCAGAATTTATTTATTTGTACGATTTTGCAATTGATAATATGAAAACAT
>BRZM01000242.1:13225-28731 GCA_033238685.1 Lates japonicus | reverse complement strand
ATTTGGCCAAATTAGCTTTTTAATTGCTTCATTATCAACTCCCAACTTATCAGTGTCCCATTCCCAGTAGCCTTGTGATCTATTTAAAGAGAGAGTAAGGTTTCATGAACACAGGAGGTGCTTAGTCAGCAGTTGCCCATATCATAGCTTAAGTCATTTTTTTAAATGTAGTAAATAAGTCGGCATTCTTTACCTGTAGCTGAAGCTTTATATTCCCTTGCCTCTCTTGCCTCGTATGAATGGGATCCTACTTATTTCAAGGACCATATGACACACCAAGCCTGGCTCTCTCTCTCTACTAGGCCGGGTTGGATGCTGGGACGATTTCCCTCTTTCCGCTTGATGTTATTTTTCACTGGGAAAGTTCACTTTGTCTAAACCTTAATCTGGCTTTATGTCTGGCTCCGCTCAGCAGGGGCTCAGGATGTCAAAGGGAGATAGCCTACCAGTTCAAAGTATAGCACATAATGTTTGCTAATTGTCTTGTTTTCTTCCTCCCTCCCTCTCTCTCTCTCTCTCTCTCTCTCTCTCTCTCTCTCTCTCTTCCTCCCTCCCTTTCTCCCTCTCTTTCTCTCTCCCTGTCTCCGTCTCCATAGCAGGGTGTGTTTGGGGCTCAGTGCTCTAACCCAGCCATGAGCATCATCGGGGCTGAGGATGAGGATTTCGAGAATGATTTGAACGATGTGAGTGAAAAAAAGAGTGACTCAAGGCAGCTGAATATAATTTTATGTAATATTAATTTTATTATCATCTCTCAATTAAATTTTTTGCCCACTCTCTCTTTGCATGTTCTCTCCTGCTGTCTCCCTTTCTGTCTGCCTCTCTCAGGTGGTGGATGACCAGTACTTTAACAACATAGAGCAGCTGAAGGAGCGGCCGACCCACCTGCTGGTCTTTATGCAACATGTGTTCCTACAGTTCGACCCTGCTCCTGTGGTGAGAACTACAACTCCTATAATCCAAGTGTTGAATGTGTTTGTATTAGTGTGTGTAGGTACACAATTAGTAGTACACACAATTAATCAGTAGTATATTTTTAACAGAAAATGAATTGACAACAGTTGAATTGTTTTTTTTTTTGTCAGGAGGCCAGAATGAATAAGACAATTTAAGATTTGACTTTATATTCTTGGAATATGAAGTGGGAATTTTTCATTATGTTTAACTTTATATGCTAAATAATTTTAGTAAGGTCAGTACTGGAGACTATAGGCGCTGATACTGTGCTCCAGTATATTGAATCAGTGCAATACTAACTGAGACAAGTCACAGATCAAGGTGGAAGTTTAAATAGCTGCGCCACTTGGCTGAAATAATAATTAAAATGAATTTGCTCAGGATTTGAAATGTTTATTATTTAATTGTAAATATTTGTTCATCACTGGTTCTCAACATTTTAAATGAAAATTACTTTCATTATTGCAACCTGTGTCGTATTTTCATCATTTTGGCCATCACTGCCTTTGGTTATGGCCTTGGGTGATGGCAGCTCAGCTGGTCAACAGCCCATTAGAGTTAGTGAGATGAGCAGTCAGACAGGTTATAAAGAAGTCCCAGTGTAAACTTTAGTATTAGCACTGCAGGTTTTCTGTATAGTGACAAAGCTCTGCCCTCAGCCAGCCAACAGGATAATTGCAGTGTCCTCAAAACAAGTGCCTGTGATCAGTCAAGTAGTTTACATGTGAATACAGAGTGCTTGATTTCATGTAAATGAGACTCTACTACAAATACAAAAGCTTTGCATCTGATAGACATCAATTAATAATAAAAGTCAATGTAGCATGCAGCTTAGCTCGTGTGAAACTCATACACCCTATGAGAATTTACTGTGTTGTGGGGTTTTTTTTAGACAAAAGTGTACATTTCAAGACCTGACTACTTTTGCGTGTGTGACTACATGTGTATCAGTGCTGATATAAAGCATGCCTGTCCTTTCCCCTTTTGTTCTGCGTGCAGACACTGTGACCTACCCCAGGTACTGTTACAACCTCCCATAGCCATGATGCCCTCCCTCACCCTCTCCCTCACCCTCTCCCTCACCCTCTCCCTTGTTCTCCTTTATCCTCACATTTGTCCATGTGGAGAATAGAAGTTGGTCACGACATCAGTGTTGACTGTTGGGTTTACACAGAAATCGGTGTCTGTGTTGTTGAGTGAATGGCTGCTTGCTTAGTCTGCTACTCTCTTATTTGTAGTGTGCCCAGGATCCCACATAGAAGGCAATTATTATTGTGTTTAATAGAAGTAGTGCTGAGGTTGAGGTCTGTGCCGTATTGTGACTGACATGACACAATATTCAACAATTTATGAGATATTGTCATTTTGATTAATGTTGTCAATTAGTCTCAGTGATTTGTATCAGGTGAAATGAAGTTAAATTAGTTTAGGGGTAGACTAAACAACAGACACACCTCTTTGTATAATTCAATACAGTTAATCAACAGCACAAAGTGCAGCCTCTAAAATGATCATACAATTGAATCAACTCCTCAAACAGTTTCTTTAGGTGTACCTACTGAGTGTACATGATCTTGAATATTCAGGTATTTGTATGCTTAAAGATGGCACAGAAACCTTGCAATGCATTGCATATGCAATGCTATATCAGCGTAGAAAAGCTGTTGAAATTCATCAGCACTCACTGATTCTCTTCTCACAGCTGTGTTACCTCCATGCTGACCTCTTCAAGACCCTCGGTGCCAAAGAGACCAAGAAGCAATTTGTGGAGTTCTACAACACCTTCTTGGACAAGGGTGCAGTAAGTAGCTCACTATACTACATCCCGTAAGATATTGTCTATATGCAACGTTTAAGTGGATAATGAGAAATAGTGAGTAACCTGATTGTCACAAATCTGGGCCGAAGCCAGAGAAGAAAACAAAAAAACACATGAATAAAGTGTAAACACATAAGATTTATTGTAAACCTAAGTTAAAATAAACATAGTTATGTCAGTCAGACATGTGTTAAAGAGTACAGTGTGTGACCAAACAAAACAAAATCACAAAACCTCTCAGGAGCAGGCAGAGAGAGAGGGATGTCGCACTGATAGTGAGACACATGCAGTAATCGAAGTTTATGAATGACATTACTGCTTAATGTATGCAGTATGAGGCAACCATACTGTTACCTCACAGGATATGATTCAGTTTTCTTAAAAAGTGAACTGTGGTCATTTCTGTGGTTTGTGTTTAATGTCCATCTTGTGTTTTGGGGAAGAAACTCGCAGCTCCTTTTTTGGGTAGGATGCAAACTTTTTATATCAGTGAAGCCCCCCACTGCACTGTTTGGACTCTTTACTTGCAGATGCCGTATAACTTGACTTATCATATAAATGTTTGCATGGTTTTCAGCTTTAAAATCATCAATCAATCCTATAGTAATGAACTTAGGATGAAATCTCCCTTTAGACTTTTTTTGTGGCTTGTTGTTCTGTGTTTTTTTGAGATTCTTTGCTTTCAGTGTTTGATATTGTGCATTATCTCAAAACCAATTTAGAAAAATATAGCAGCTCTTGCAACATCGATATTATATTTTTCTTTCATAGTATCGTATCAACAGAAATCTCATATAATCAGCTGTAGTCTATAAGTTGGGAGACCAGGCCATTATGTGCATATAGTTTATTTATTAGTGCACGGCTATGTGTTCAGCTTGGTTTGCTCTGTCTGTAGTCTGTGCTGCACCCTCTCAGTTTCTGTCTTTTTCCATCACCTCTCCTTGCACACCTGGCCCCTGTCACTCCTTTGTTATATTTCCTCCTCAAAGCTCATGCACTGTGCATGTCTGTCAGCTGAGTTGGCTTGCTCTGCACTCTCTCCCTGTGTCTGTCTGTCTGACCCCACAGCTTCCTGTCAGGATCGTGGGAAAGCCCTTTAGAAGAAATCATCCTCCCTTACCCTCTCTCTCTCTTTTTTAACCCCATCTCTTTTGTAAACTTTGACTTAAAGTTGGCCCATGTGGTTATTTTCATGTCAGTGTCAAAGCTATGTATCTCCCATTTGGAATATCGTTTTTTTTTCTCTTGGTTGTGTGTTTTTTTTATTTTTTATTTCTAGTGTTCAAATGACCCCTTGTGGTGATATTTAGCTACTGCATCACTTGGATTCTTATCAGTTGATACCACACTGATTTTTCTGGGTCAAAGAAACAATACATATAGAGCGAAACAAAGAAAGATCTAGATGTTAAAAGTTGTAAATACTTCATACATTATATATGCTTCAAATGTAATTTTTTTGGTCTTTTGTTCCACATTACAGATTCTCAGAGTGGCAGTACCACCTAGTATATCCTATGATTTGGGTAAGTATTTTCCTGTGGTATATTTACTTAAAGCCATCACATATTCCTGAACATATATCCACCCCTTAACCCCACTCAGTCTTTCCCTGTTTGTATCACTACTTCCAATTTTAATCCCGGTCTGCTTTCTCTAAGACCGAACCCGTCCAGATTTGCTCCCTGAGGATGTCCAAAAACGATATGCTCAGGAGGTTCAGTTCCAGCAGGCTCCAGAAGTGGCCAAACAGCTGGAAGACTTCAGGTGATGCTCAAATCAGTCAACCAGCAAGCAAGCTCACTTTAAATCAAAATCACATTTTTTTGTTTATAATTGTGGTTAACAGGAAATCAGAATACCAGACAACAAGACTGTAACCCACTAACTACAAATTGTGAACAGTTAACATGACTTTTAGCCGTTGTGCAAAGTGGTTCAGTGGTTTTTAGTTTCATTTCATAACTTCAAGGCAGAGTGACAGACAGAGGTAAAACTTGTATTAGAGGAGAAATTTATCCCAGAGAAAGCTACCGGTGAATGTTCCTATGCATTCATTCATAACCATGATTTACCTGCTACCTAATCTTAACTTTAAAAGACACTGCTTATCTTAATGATTTGTGTTATTAGAAGATTACTGCAGTAAGAATCTCCAGGCTTCTCAATTTACCAGTTCACTGTGTGCAGAAATGTAGATCCAGACAACAACTTTATCTGTTAATATCTAAGTATCTTCCTTGTATGCAAAGCAACAATTAGTCAAGACTTCCTTTGGCACCTTCACAATTAAAGGCACATATACTGTATATTGGTCACTGTTGGAAGGCTTTTTAAAGCAGTAGTATGACCACAAGAAAAGGTCATTTTTATCTCTCACTTTATTTTTCAATTACACTTTGTTGCTGTGATGCTTATGCTTAAATTATTTTTTTTTACCTTAACAAAAGGACTTTTAAATGGGCTGCCTTAGATTTAGATGCAAAGAAAAATGATCTAATCTGAGATTAGCAGCCACCCTAAAGGGACCTGGACCTGTTATGAATAGCCATATTTAGTGATTCACTGAGCAGCCCTCTTCATCTACACAGTGTGTCTGCTCACTGAATTGGGAAAACATGCATCGACAATCCTCTGCTTTCAGTATTATTTTTGACAAATGTGCCAAACTGCTGCTTCCCCCTGCTTTTGTCTTGCACAGGCAGAAGAGGATGATGGGTATGACCCCCAACGAGGCTGAGCTGGTTGACGTGGAGAGCCACTATCCCACCGACCGCATCCCGATGGAGATGAAGGAGAAGTCTGTGGCCGAGAACCTGCTGGACAAGATGTCTGAGACACAGTGAGTGCTTGTTTCTGCTTCTTGTAACTCTACTAAGAAGAGTTTGTGTAGATCCTGGTTGAGTTAATGTTTACAATAATTATTGTTTACAATAATATCACAAAGTGGAAGGAGTTATTTTCAGTGTCCAGGGTTCCCAAAGTGAAAGTGAAATTCATTTTCTGCATAGGCACTGTAAAGTGACAGTTGGAGCACCTCCAAAACTTGGATCAGCACTTTGTTGAATAGTCAGTATAAAAAAGAGAAAACTGCTGTAGTAAAAGAGCAGAGGTAAGAGTAAGAGCAGTAAGAGCAGCGGTCACTGGTTAAAAATCTGTTGTCTACACTGCTAAAGTTACATTTTAATTTTGTGGAAACATGATAATCCATATAGCAGTTTATATCAGTTCAATTTGGATTTGGGATTTTTTTTTTTTTTTTTTTAGATTACTTTAGTACATGAAGTTAACGGTTCTGTTCCCGATAGCAACAACAAAGTGGCCTGACTTTGCTACAGATTTGATTTGTGCCTCAAACTGGCTTCCTAGTGACAGTAACTAATGTGTACTGATAATATTTGGTATTTGGAACAATTTGTTTAACCTAACCAACAGAAAAAAAACATGATTTCTCACTTATTAAATTGATTGAGTTAAAAAAAAACATGACATAAAGCAATAGTGTCATGACATGGAGCTAATAACAAGGAGCTACCTCAGAAACTAAACAAGGAACTTGAAGTCCTTTGTGTGCATTCCTGTTTATGTTTCCATCGCCTTTCAAGGATAGCAAATATCTGGCAAATTTGACAAGTGACCAAAAAAGAAAATGAAATGCAATTTTCACACAAAAGAAAACAACAACACAGTTGTCGTGAGGATATTATTAAAAGAAAACTTTCAAACAGTAATTGGACAATGGGGGAAAAAAGTCTTCTCTCTATTACCTGCTGCTCGATGCTTTAAGCCAGGAACATGACTGGTCTGTCAAAACAGTTTAAAATCAGATCTACTCCCTCTGAAGTTGGCACTTCACTTTCTGCAAAGCTCTATAGTGGGCATAGTCAACATCAGCCGTGCACGTAACCAATCTAATACAAAGAACAAAGACAAATACAAAGGGAGATGGAGAAAATCATGTTCACTGGACTAGAGAGCTGAAGTGATTGGAAGAGAGCACAATAGAACAAGAAGGAAATGAAGAGGCAGAGACGAAAAGATGGAGTCAGCAGTGCCACGCTGGCAGGAAGGCTCTCCCCTGGCATTTTGCCAATCTGGAGGGAGGAGGAGGGGGTGGCAGCGGCGGTGGATGGTTGAAGGGTTGCACATCGGAAGAGGGGGGTGGGTGAGAAAGGGCCAGAGGGTTATCGATGCAGGATAGCTCCTTCTCTGGACACAGTTAAAGAAAGAAAGCAAGAGATCTAGGGGAAAGTTAATCTATCCTTGACCCCGTGGCCAACTACAATGTGTTATCCTCTACAAGAAGTGAGTCAGACCGAGAGGGAGAGGGGGCCAGGGAGAGGGCAGAAGACTGTCTAACTTCATCTTGTCAGAAGAGAGGAGGAAAAAAAAGTGAACAACAGAAATGAAAGGAGATGCACTGTGCACAAGCAGCGCTCGTCCTGTGGATATAACCACGCTGTCAGTTAAGAAGACACTAAAAGCCTGCAAAGCATCTGTATCAAAGACATGATAATTCAGCTTTTGACGCTCTCAGTTACTATCACACAGTTGGATCTCTATCTCCAATGCACAAACGATTCATTCAGTTTACTCCATTCATCCCTCCTGACAATCATCTCTCTATTCCCCTTACTCTCTTTCATTCTCCCACACTTGTGCACCCAGTAACCCCCACACACACCCCCTTCCTCGCCAAACCACAACACAGTGACCTCGCCCCCGTCTGTTTCTCATTGGACTCTCTGCGGATGTGAACAAGGCAACCACACCATTTGATTGGATTATGCAGGGAAATCCTGGGGAAACCCCTCCCACCCTTTATGTTCATACCAAAACATGAGTATCCAATTTCCAGTCTTGCCTGCATGTTGCATCAGACAAAAACATGGTTAAATAGACATTTCCGCTGCGTTGGAGCATTTCTTGAGATTGGAGCCCCTTTGCAGACAGCTTACCAAGCGAGACAAACCAGAGCAGATAAAGTTTTAGACAGTCTGGAGACAGCAGTTTGAATTATTTGCAAATCTTCAAGAGCGCAAGTTGTTTTTTACATTGTTAGAGCAGGCAGAGGTGCAGCTTTTCATGCATCTCTCACTTCTTTTTTGATTTTTTTTTTTTGTTTTTTTTCTCCTTTTTTTTTGCAAATTTTAGAATATGTTCCATAGCATCTGCTCTGAACACAATAACATTACAATCAGCTTTGAGTTGGATCAGGAAAAGCTTAGTCACTTCAGATTCCACCGGCCCAAAACACAGTTAATAATCAGTCGAGCAAGAGAAAGGAAAAATGCTACTTAAAAGGAAGAGGTGAGCTTGATGCTGTAAGGTAACACTGCTTTTGTTTTCCCTGCTGCAGAAAGAGTGTCACTGACATCTGTCTCTTTTCTTTCAGACCGACAATTGTCGCGGATGAGGAGAAATGGTGAGTTATTTCTTTTTTTAAAATGAAGTTTAGAATATTTGCATGAACTTTTTTTAGTGGGTATTTAATGGGTGTTTGTGCACATGAGCTCATTTGATCTCCAGTGCTTTTTCTGCATCTGGGTGTGGTCAAACCACAACATTTTTACATTCTGGCTGAAGTGCATCAAATACTCATTACAACAGTTCTTTTGGCTGAGATGCTCTAGAGACAACACCCAAATTATTAGCTTTGTTACTTTTTCAAATATTGTCACCATACTCGGTTACAGTGACTGACATAAGTTCTCAAAGTGTCTTTTTCTTTATTAATGTGTTGCATATAAATTGTTAAACCTTGTCATGCATTTTTTTTTTACACTTTTCTCTCAAGAGTTCTGTTCCTCTGTGATTTAAGTTCTTGATGTTGAATTGTCAGTGTATTCACACTCTGTGCAGTGACTGGTGATGAGAGACACTTGTACTTTTGTTGTGTGCACATCCCCAGAGGCTCCTCCCTTAGTCTTTCTTCCCCCACTCCCAACTCCTCTCATTTCTCCTCAACTCCTCCTTTGTCTTATTTTCTCTCCTCCCCACTCTTTTCAACTCCTCCTCCTCCCTTTCTGGACATCTTCAACTCTCCACCTCCCTCTTCCCCTCCATACATCTGTCCATCCTCCTTTTCATCCTCACTTTCTTTCCTCATTTGCACTCTCCATTTTGTCCAAGTCTCTTAGCATTACCATCAGTGACACTAGAGACTATGCAAACACTGCAGCAGTTTTGCACTTTACTGCAGCCTGTAACATGAAATGTACCATAGGATAATCAAGCATTACTAGGAACTTATAAGCTTTATTTATTCCTGAAAAAAATCCTCCAAAACAGAACATTAACAAATGCACATTAACACAACAAACAGTATTCAGTATTATTAATTAACACATCTCTCCAACTTCTGTTGTAGCCAATCCATCTTTTCAGCAGTGGCCTTCTATATGAAGCACCTTGGGGTTAAAACCAGGGCAGTTGACAGCAAGAAGTCCAGAGGAGGCTTCTTCAGGAGACAACTGGTGAAGGTAAACATCCATTTCCTGTTTAGGGAAACCAAAGGAATAAATAAAACAGCACTCAGACAGATCAATAAACGCTCTGCACTGTCCTCATTAAACCTTTGTGGAGCAGCACCTGTGTTTTTGCAGCCCTTAGATTTGACGTCTTCTTGATTTGACCTTTTTTCTTTCTCCCTACATGTGTTATTTTCCAGAATAAGAAGGATGAATCCACAAAGGCCAAACCCAGAGGGGTGTTTCCTGGCATCCCCAGCTGGATTGCAGGCAACAGTATGTATTTGCTTTTGTGACACTTTACATTGTTGTTGTTGTACCTAGTATTTCTTCTGATTGTTTCTGAATGATTTTTGAAAGTATTACAGTTTCTACATTTACATATTATTTAAATATTTGTAATTATGTATGACATTTAAAATAACTATATGTAGTATCTTTACATATTTTTGTCCATGAATGGTCTGGATATGAGAACATGTTGTCCTGCCCTTCTTTCTTGTTACAGCTGAGGTCAAACCTAAAATGGAGGCTGAAGGTACTAGTCATCCAGAGTTCCCACCCCCTCTTTTATCTGTAGAATGGTCACATCCTTACTAATCAACCCATACGCATGTCTGCATGTCCCAAATCAAACTGGGAGGGGTGGGGCATTGTTGAGTTGATTCCATGTTTCAGGGTGGTTGTTTGAAGAATTGGATGTATTATGTAGTTTGTAATCACCAGAAAACATCACACATGCACACTTAACACACAGGGTTGATGTTGGGTGGATGTTTTCTAACTAACCCTTTCATTTACTGCAGAGGCCCTGATTGCACCATACTCATCTTGTCTGTTTTGTCTATCTCACATAATCTCTGTCCCTTTTATTACTGCCTGAAGTGCTTTTGTTTTTCTGCATCTGAGTTGCCTGTAGTTGAGGTCCTCTAAATTTCTATCACGTTCTTCCCCCTCTCCAGCGGACAAGGAGAAAGTGAATCAGGAGCGTAAGGGTCCAGCCCCTAGCAGAGGCTCCTTGACCGACCCTGCAGCCCCTTCCATCCCAGGAAGCAGGAAGTCTGGTTCCAGCGGAGGCTCCGCCTCCCTTCCTGGGCTAGAGGTCAGCGACAGCTCAGGCAACAACATCAGCACCACCAACAACCCTGAGTCTACACACTGCGATGGTAAGCCAGCTCATTGACTTGACTGTGTAGTATGAAGTCTGGAGTGTGCCACTGGAGAATTATAAATTATTTCAGTCTTTAATTATAATCCATTGATAAACTGATGGGGCAGCTGTATTTTGACACAAGTTCCTGTTACTTCTCTGTGAGCTTTTAGCAAGCACAGTGTTTAAACCTATTTAAATCAAAATTAAAGAAATAACTAAAGAAAATGCAAACTGAAAATGTCAGGGCAGGAAAAATGGGAAAAAATGCTTTTTAAAAACACATTATTTAATTACTGAAAATTCTATAGATCGTATTTCACTATGTGGTATCAGCATCTGAAGTGGTGTCATGAAAGTCATGTAAATATCTTGTGTAAATGTATAAACTTTATTTCTACTTATTTTACTTCTACAATTATTTACTGGATGAAAGCACTAACTAATTTTTAACAGAATAAACTGCAACACATAACAAATCATATGTTCTTTTGCCTCCTCCTCTAATCTCTCAGAGCCTCCAACCCTGCCAGATGGGGGTGACGTGTCCCCTGTCGGGCTGGAAGGTACGCTCACCGCTGGGGAGCCCATCTCACCCAGCGAAGTTCCTGTAGAGGAGAACCTGGTGAAAGACAGGTGAGAAGGATGGAGGCGGTAATAAAGAGAGTAGCATCTAGGGAGTGAGATCATAACTGCAGTCTAGTGATGAGAGGATTAGCGATTGTAATCAGATTATAATTAGATTGTATGAGAGGTGTTCAACGTAAAGACTGTATAGAGCCAATAACCAGGGGGTAAAGTGGGGGAGGCCAAACATGTCTGAAATGCTCAGGCTGAGGGAGCGTGGTAAAACTCCCCCAGCAGTCTGTCCCTGCTGTGTGCTAGCTTTTTGTCATGCTGCCCGTCGCCTCGCTAGCTAACAGAACCTGCAGTTTTTTGGAAAGGACCCTTACCAGGTGAACTCAGTGACCCAGTCTTCCCCTCCAGCCCTTTTGCCTTCCCTCTCCCTCAACGCTCTTTCTCCTTTTTCTCCCTCACAATGGCACTTGTGCTCTCTTCCTAATATTATTCTGTCTTCTTTTGTGTGTGTGTCCTGTTGTGCATCTCCTAATGTGTACTACAGAGCTTCATTTCAGTTTTTGTGGCACATAGATGTTGTTTGTGCAATTCTTGTGTTTTTTTTAATTGGATTCAGGTATATGTTGGTAACACACTGGCGATTTCTTCTAGGCTGAGACATTTGTAGTTGTTACCTTTATACAGCACTGATTATAGATGAACCTTTTCACACTGAAGCTTTCTGCCCAGTAAACAGGTTTGGTATTTAAGTCAGATATTTTAGCCAACATATAAAAAATATATTAAAAATGTGACATTTAGCAGCTTTTCCTTGTAGCTAATCTTATGTGCTTCTAAATCTTGTAAACCGCTATGCTGTTATTTAGTTAATAGTCAAAAGTGAAAATTATTTATAGTTTATTTTTGCTGCTCATCCCGTGTGCTTTTCAAGGTGTCTGCATCTGTTGTGGCCAGGGCCCGTCCTTTGTCCTGCTTTTCTCCACAGTGTGTGTGGTTACGTGTTGTGCCAGTGGGGCTTTGGCGTTGAATCTGGCATGATTCTCTTGACAGTGGTTTTAAACATTTGACTGGAAAATACTATGTTGGGGGTGTGCATTTGCATGTTGTGGTTGTTTCTGTGGCTGACAGTAGTTGTGTAAAGGTGGGTGTGTAACGCTGTGGTGTCCCGTGTTTTTGCAGACGGAAGACAAGGTGGGTGTCAGCGCCTTGACAGAGTCACGGACATGCTTCAGGCCTTATACTGATCATATATCATACATATGCAAACACACTGTCATGCATACAGACCACACATTGAGCCCTGTGCTCCTTTCCTGATACATAACACAAACACACTACATGGCTAAGTATTTGAACATGCTTGTGAAGGACTTAGAATTAGCTTGATTGTTGAGATGTGTTGGATTATTTTTAGTGGATGTCTATGCACGTTGTGTGAAGTTTGAGATGATAAATGACTATTCAAACTTTTGGTACATACAGTAGAAGCAATGCATGGCTACCTTTTTAACATACTGTTGTAGATTGGATCCCAGTAACTCATGAGGAAATGTAAAAAGTGTTGGCATTCCAGTGCTACCATGTCTATAGAATATGAAGCAAACTCTATATGTTTCATTGTCTAACTAATATATGCATGTCAGATGTCATGCATATTTACCTGTCATTGATTTTCTCTCTCTCTATTTTTTCCTTTTCCTTTTTGAACAACTACCTTTTTTGTGTAAATCCTCCACTAATGTACCCTAACTCATTTATCCTCCTCTTAAACGTCTGTCCTCACTTTCTGCATACGACTTGAATACTTTCCTTTCTACTGTCCCTTCCTTCAACAATGTTTTATTATCATTGTCTTTTGGCATCTCCTCTTTTCTTTCTGTGGTATCTCTTTGTTTCCTCCTTCCACACCTCTGTTCTTGTTTTCTCTTTGTCCTCCCTTTTACCTATTTTCCCACCCATCTGTCCTTTCTTGCACTTGTCCCCTCCTCCTTTTTCTATCCCAATTCCTCCTTCCCTCTGCTCTGTCCCTATCTTCTCTCATCCCTTCCCCCCTCTCCTCTCCCAACTTCCCTCCCTGCAGTAGGAAAGTGACTCGTAGCGAGAGTGCACGCGTGGACCGGCACTCATCTCGCCGCCGTGGCTCTTCCCGGGCCAAACAGTCCCGCTCCCGTAGTGATGTGGACCTCCAGCCGCCTTCCACGCCTACAACACCTGCCCCGCTCACCCCCCAGCACCTCCATCCGTAAGATGGACAAACCCCCTCTTAAAGCCTCTGGCTGGAGAGATGCACAACAGGGACAGACAGGATGCCAATAACTGAAAGACATTACAGAGTCAGTGCAGTGGTCCAGAAATAACCAGAAAGCAGTTAAACAAAATGATTGGTAATAATGAGAATATTATTAATGGATGAAATGTACCTGGCTCATTCAGAACCATCAGGTAGATCGCTTTGGAGGCATACATAAACTGTTTTTTGTATAAATAAGTGGCAGTTAATGTGGATAAGTGAAAGTTATTTCTAAAGGGCATGTGTTTGTTGTCTCCTGTGAAATGAATCAGTCTGGCTGACAGGTTTGCTGACTCACTATCGACTGTCAGATGGATCTGTCGCTAATAGTTGACCTGTGCTGTGACCGACAGGGAGTAAGTTACGGTTAGACAGTGCTCTCATTCTCAGTGTGCTGTCAGACACTTAGCTCTGTAGGGGAACGATTATTGAGTTAGCTCAATATTGACCATTTGGTAAACATGAAGTGCAGCCCTTTATTAAGGGTTTACTTGCCGTCAGTTGACTGAAAATGTCAGGACTCAGAGGGGGAACATCTCAAAACAGGAACGGATCCTGAGTAAGCCAACAGAGTTCATTCAAATATTTCAGTACATTTCTCTGTCATTATTTTTGCTTTATCACAGTGAAGCTGTATTTTATTGTATGGTCTTAGAAGCTGTGCAGCTGCTTTATATAAATCCTAACAATGACAGCCCCTGTCATCATGGAGGCCCAGTGGAGAGCTGGCTGTGTGCAAATACAGTACAAGAGTGGTATAGCAACAAAAAGAGGAGAAATTCAACACATGAAGTTGTTAGCATCTTATTAATTTGAGGTTCTTCTTGATATTGTAAACATATTGTAGGAATGACAGTTGAAGTTGAAGTTACCAATCTAAACTAATTCTTCTTCCACTTCCTTCATCCTTCAGTGTCGATGGACCAGTTTTAGTTCCTGAAGGGCCTGGCCACTCCCCGACCAGCCCCTCCCCACAGCTGGAGGAGATGGACCCGCGCCTCCTGGAATTTGAGCATGACCCACCCAACTGGAGGGAGCTGGCCTCCCCCGAAGCTCTGTCCAGCCTCTCCAAGAAGGAGACCAAGAGACAGGAGGTCATCAATGGTGAGGAGAGGAGAGATGAAGACAACAGATGTGCAGATAAAATGAGGTTTGCAGTATAGGCCGCAAGATCTTTTTAACATCGCTCATACTGTTCCTGCTCTCTTTCCCCTCTCAGAGTTGTTTGCAACAGAACATGCCCATGTGCGAATGCTGAGTGTTCTTCAGACGGTCTTCTCTAAGCCTCTGGAGAAAGAAGAGCTCCTGACTTCCACTGAACTTGCTGCCATCTTGCCCAACTTGGACGAGATCATTGAGATGCACTGTGAGTGCTGCATTTTTTACCTTGTGTTTGTATCCTCCCAGAGTCAGACACATGAAGTTTACACTTACCCCCTATGCAACAAGCAAACATTTATGTGAAGCTGCTTGATGCAGTTGTGTGTTTGTTGCCAGGGGTAAAGATAACTGCATGTACCAGTCTGTTTGAACAGTCTATAACTGGGTGCAGAGTTGAGAATAATACAAATATCAAAAATAAAACAAATAAAAATCACATCACTCGCAAAAAATATCCTTATTGACATATTTTTTCAAGTCCACAGAGTACAGTGTTTCGGCATTCAGCCTTCATTAATGCTTTTGTGACTGTTGGTTTATTTGTTTGTCTCTGGCTGTGAATCCAGATAACTTCTACGAGAACCTGAAGAAACTGCGTTTGGATGACAACTTCATAGTCAAATTAATCAGCACCACAGTGCTGAGCAGGGTGAGTCTCTTTATATCGTCCCTTTTCTCTCAGTGTTCATGTTAGTTTCAGGGAGACTCCAAGTGATATGTGCAGACAATATAATTCACAACTTAATCCGGCAGTGACTGTGCCAGATCTGATTTTGTTGTTTTAACAAACACTGAAAGCTGTTTATCTATGGAAGTAAAATATTGGCAACAGCAACACAGTTGTATTAGTTATCATCCTTTACTCTGTATCTTTTCTAGCTCTTTTTCCCTCTGCCCATATCGTTATTCCTCTCATTATTTACTTCTGGCTGGCACAGTGCAGTGTCTGAATGTAGCGTTTTGTGTATGCATTCCAGTTTGGTGGTACAGAGGGGGAGTGGTTCCAGAAATTGACAGCCCGGTTCTGCAGTCACCAGTCGTGGGCCTTGGACCAGATCAAGAGCAGGCAGAAGAAAG
>BRZM01000241.1:96057-240604 GCA_033238685.1 Lates japonicus | reverse complement strand
CCCCCCCAACTCTATTTTGCCCTGCTCTCGCTGCCCTCCAGGTTCCCCTCTGTTTGCTAATCCATCCACTTGAGGATATGATGAAGGTGGGCCAGGATTAGATTTTCTGTAGACTCGGTTCAAGATAAATGGGGTCCTCTGTGCATTGTCTTGACAGGGTAGATCATAAGGGATGTATCCCGGCTCAAGCAGGAGTCATCTTGACCCTGTGTTCCCTTGTACCCCTGAACAACCTCCTGACACAGCTCGAGTGAGTGTGTGTGTGTGCAGGGTGGGATAGGGCAAAGTAAAAGGTGATATATGAGCCCTGGCTTGCTGGCCCCTCTCAGGAGGCTCCTCCGCCCGCTTGGTCTAAAGCTAAGGACTCATTAAGTCTGTAATTAGACGAGCAGAGGACTGCACTAGTCCCACCCCACCTCAGGGACACTCTCGTCAGCCATCGACACAATCAGTTTCCCTCGCTCGGTCAGCAGCTCTGCATCCCAGGGACAGATGGGGGAGGCACCCAACCGAACCGATGGCACAGCTGTTCCCGTTACCAGCGTGTGCGCACTCGATTCTAACTGTGTCTATGGCACCAATCACAGAGAAGTTAGACCCGTGCTGGTACAGGTGCAGAGTCAACAAGGGGATTAGTCTGCCTCAGTCTGATCAGGGGAACACTGTGGGGGAGTGAGCAATATGATGCACTTTGGTGATGCAAGATAGGAGAGGCGGCTAGACAAGTGTGCCACCCCACAACAGTGTTTCTGCTGTGTCAGTCTGGGACAGTTTCTACAGTGAAGGCAGCATTTTTCGCGATAAAATTGTAAGAATATCATACTTCACAGTAGTTTAATAGGCAAGCTTTTCAGGCAGCATCAGAGAAACGTGAGCAACACGTAGGTGATCGTCACGCAAAACAAACGTTCCACCAGTCCAGTTACACTGATAAAATAACTAGAATAGCATAAAACAAATCCATTGTGAAGACATGAATGATGTTTGACCATTGGTTGAAGTGTTTTGAGAGTACATATCAGGATCCGGGTTGTTTCATCAAACCCAGTGTTACCTCTTTTATCTGAAAGTTTGTCTTTTTCAATGCCACAAAAGGACAAAAACAGGTTTACTTCAGACGAGGAAGGTCAGGGATTTTGTTCTCAGGGGAAGTCAGTGATTTTTACAAATAGGTCACTTCACAGGACGATACATACTGCAAAGTTGTGTGAGTCTGTTGTGTTAGGTGGTGTTTCAGCTGTGTTGCAACTTGGTCAGAATGAAATAAAAAAAATTCCTCATTGTCTTGACTAAGACCCTGAAACATTGCACTTTTCTGAAATGTGATAAAGCATAAATTTTCAGAGGGGGGTGTTTAACATTGTTACAAGACACAAATTGAAGTAAAAGCCAGATGCTGGAGTGAATAACACTTCAATATATCTGTGGTAAAAGTTGTCAAATTGATCGTGTTATGAGAAAACATGCAGAAAAGGGGATGATCAGACCTGCCTGTACAGCATCTAAAGTCTGTGACACCAAATGGAGCGTCAGCTGCCGGCCCTTATCGGTGATTCAGCATGTTGAATCTGCAGCGGAGGCAGTCGGTAAAGAGAGAGAGAGAGAGAGCTCCTCTGACTGTCTGTTCAGCTTTGCAAATCAGTGATTTCACCCATTTAGTGTGGTGTCTCCTTATTTTTTGCATCCGCCTCTTCTTTTCTTGTCCTACAAGCAGAAGAAGCGGAGAAAACGGTTTAACCACCAGATGAGCATGAAAACGGTTGGCTAGTTTGTTTTATCTTTTTGAGATGCTGGCTCTTCTGTTTTTTTTTTTTTGTTTTTTTTTTGTGGGGGGGTGGATTATAAATACAGACTGTCGACTAGTTATTTCCTCCCTCACAGGCACTGAACATGGGTGCATTTCAGCTGTCAGCAAGTCATGGACTGCAGCCTTTGTGGCGTGATTTAACAGACAACATGAAGGGTTTTGATCAGTTGCAGTCATGTCGGTGTCAGAGCCTTAAATCCGACTGCCTCTATGTGAACTGACCTTGATAACAGACCGCCTTCCTTCTCCTCCTCCTGTGCTATCGTTTTATGGGGCTGTGTAGATTACTACTGTGCCTGAGCCTCAGCTTCAGAAACAGTCAGCTGAGTATTGAGTAATATTCTAGATGAATCCACGTTGAGCGCCCTGCACTTTTTTAAAATAATCCTTCTACCTCCCTCTCCCTGCCTCCAGTCCTCACCCCTCAGCTCCACCCTCTCCTCCCCTCCCTTGCTGTGTCTCCTGCCCTCTCTCCATATAATCTCAGCCTCCCAGACTGCAGCATCATAAGCCCTCCGTGAATGGCAGATGGGAGAGCTAGGTGGGTGTACAGAGGCCGAGCGAGGGCACTAGTGGGTGTTAAATACGTTGAAATCCTTTTCTTTTAAAATGCACCTTCTCCCCTCTTTTTTTTTCCTGCTGCTGTGTGCGTTTCTGAAAGCCGCTGTTTGAAAATATCTGAAAGGTGACATGATTTATGGAGTCGAGTCTGCCTGGTCATCACATGCACACCTGGCTTTCTCTCAGAGAGAAGGCGCGCACACAGAATTGTCGAGCTTGCAGCCGCACACACCGTTTTCTTAAGACATCTGAGGCAGATTTTTTTTTCCTCTAAGCACTTTGTTTAAAAAGTTGCAAGCTCTGTACTTACTAGATGTAAATCAGATGCTACATTTCCTGCTGCTTTTTATGAACCATTTTGTGCTTATTGAGGTCCCTTCAACACTTCACCCCTGGATCAATATCTCTTACACTGGTGTTTTACCTGTGAGCACCTCTGTGATTAGAGATGGTGTCTTGGGATAATGAATGAGTAGAGAGACCCCCGCTCCCCCCCTTCAAAGCTTAGGATCTTCAGAGGACTTGTGTCTCCATAGAAACCCATTATAGGAGTCATCCCCCACCCATGTTCGCCTCAGTCGACAGAGAAGCCTCCTCACGAGCTGTCAGAGATCAAATCCCATTAACACGGGCAGAGGAAGTATTCAGATCGTTTTCTTTAGTAAAAGTAGAAATCTGTATAAAAGTACTCAAGAATTTTAAGCAGCAAACGGCTGCTTACAATCAGTCAATCAAATAAACTTTGTTTAACACCTTTCATGCAGGTTAATGCAATTCAAAGTGGTTTAAGCTGATAATTAGGCAGTACAAATAAAAATGAGAAATAAAAATGCTGAAAATGAAATAATAAAATAGGTTGTTTTAGCATCACAGAAATTCCCAGCCTCTTTACATTATATAAAAATGGTTCCGTTGAGTTTCACACAGTGTTTTACACAGATTTAAAATGTGGGAAAAAGAAAATGCTGGTATCTGCATCAATAGAAAATACTCTGAGCTGAAGTATCATTAAAAAAGAAAGCGTTAGCGTTTTTCCCCTCTTTTTGAAAGACAGTTAAACTTCCATCGTGTTTTAGAGGCTCCTCATATATATTTTTTGTGAAAATTAATCTTCAAAGTAACTAGTAATTACTCATGAGGTGGAGTAGGAAGTACAATATTTCTCTCTGAAATGTAGTAGATTAGAAGTATAAAGTATCTTAAAATTGAAGTACTCATGTATAGATTAGATTAGATAGATACTTTATTAATCTGCACAGGAAATTCACAGTTCCAGCAGCATCAACAGACTTAAGGTAAAAGGTCGAATGCATGCAATAAATACTAGGAATAATAATAAAAACACTACTGATAAAAAACACAATGAAGAAACTTCTAGTAGTATAATATAGTATAAGTAAGCACAAGAAATTTTTATTAAAGCACAGTAGTTGAATAATTGTTTCCAAATATAACACTAGTACAAATATTTGTAGACTTGTGTTTGAATTATATCATATCGGTGCTTCTCTGGTCTTTGGTGGAGCATTGTCCTTCTTTACTGTTGAACTGACCTCAAACATGAACCTTCATAAACAGCAGCAGGGTGTTCTGACATCTGTGTGACTTATCAAGTCAGGTCAGGCCACACAGTCCATATCCACCTGTGACAGTGGATTTTATGGCCCTTTACTTCTGACCTCTGCGCTGATAACGGGTCGATGCTCCCATGCTAGGCTATTAACCTCTACGCCGCTCCTCCCACACCCTCCATCTCTGATCGTGTGTGCTCACATGACAACAGCAGCTCTGTGTCAGAGGCATATGGTCACGGTGACAAGGTAAAAGTGTGCTCCTGCCACGTAGACACAAAGATCGTTGGAGAGATAAAGGTGGAGGAAAACGTGGTCGTGTTTTCACAAACTGACCAAGAAGTGTTAACCTGAAGTTGCAGTGTGTGATAGTTTCTGTGATCTTTACTCATTTGTGCTATGGAAGGGAAGTCTGACAGCAGGTCATGCAACACTTCACTGGATCTTGAAGCTCTCTAGTGTCTCAAATCGCAAATAAATAAACTGATTATGAGGATTATTCATCGAGACAACTGCTCAACCTTGTGTGAACAGACTGAAAAGGCACAAAAAAGAGACATTTATACTGAAATATTCAGAGAGGATAGTTAACTGTGTGACTGTTACCTTTCACTCATTTCAGTAGGACACAAGTCAAAACACCTTTGTTTTAACTCAGAATACCCCTACACTTGTGTGGGGACACATAAAGTATGTGTTACCATGGTAACAAAATGAAAACAAAAGACAAAAGATTTAGAGCACCAGGCTAAGGTTCAAAGGTTCAGTTTATTCATCCATAAAACACAATAAATTACAGTCAGTGTTTCCATCTTAATCAATCTACTGATTTACAGAAATGCAGGAAGTAAAACCCAACAACAATATAAAAGCAGACTTAGATTAAAATAAATGAAAGTCTCAGTTTACATCCTCCTTACAGCGTTAGGTGTGAAAACACGGGGGATGGCTGATGAACCAAATCTTAACATCACTTTAGATTGTTTGCGAAATTGCCTTAAGTTTTATTGGAGTTAGAAACTGTCATTTTGGCTGCTTTAACCTGGGTTAAAGCTCCTGTGTCTGCAAATAGCTCTTCTGCTTTTCTCTGAAAGTGCTGTTACTGACCTGACAAAGAGAAATGAATGCAGCACTGTTTTAGCTATGACAGCTTTTAAATATTGGCTGTAAATATAAAGCAGTTATGTCTTTTTAATCCTACCAGGCATAAAAGAAGACTGACCTGTGTAGGGCCAATGTGCCACATATGCAAGTGTTGTGCCCACTGTGCAGACAGAAACAAATTCTTTAGGGTTTATGTGCAGCTTTGACAAATGACTTAATGATTGCCAAGTGATGAATAATGGTCAGAATGTAATAACATGTCTTTGTAAGTAACTTCTTTTGTCAGTGTGATAAATTTACAGTATTATCAGGCAACATGGCAACACTGTTACAGCAAACAAACCAGAACACAGACTGGATTTTCTCAGCAGTTGTTGTTTACTTTGGTGTTAGCTCTGCGTCTGCATCCATTGGTCTCACACACTTAGAATAAACACTGGGTTTCCCTCCCAAGACTTGTTGTACACTACTAAATCAGGACTTCCATTTTAGCCAGAAACTGTTGAAAACAAACCCTGTGTAGTTGAAGTACTGTAGAAATGGAGCATAGAGAAAGCCTGGTTGTTCATGACAGTATCCAGGTTTCTGATCTGACTGATCTGTCCCCTCTGCTGCATTTGGCTTCTCCATCTCATCACCAGCAGTGGAAAAACAGAGCAACAATACAGTTTATGGTCATTTCAACTTGTTGATGAACAATTAATCTATGCATCTAAAAACAGAAAAATATTTAGATAATTGAATAATTGTTACATTTTCAGCCAATATGCCCAGTATTTTATAGTTATGGCTTCTCCAATATGAAGATTTGTTGTTTTTCCTGTTTTTTGTAATCCTTTACAGACCAAACTAATCATTTAATCATGAAATAATCAGCAGATACAGCGATAGTGGAAGTAATTGATAGTTTTAGCTTTAATTACATCAGTTATCATCATTTATATTAAATATTGTATAATGACAAACCTGCACACATACAGAATGGTCAGAAACCTGGATATTAAGGTGTTTACATGCCACAGTTTCCTGGTTTGTGTCAAAATTCTTTGATCGACACACCCTCACCAGTAATGCTGAGTACCACTGTGACAGCTCATTAGAAGAAGACTGTGATAACTAGCATGGGTATGTTATTTAATACACTGTCAATCAGAAGTATGGAAGTATATCAGTTGCATACAGACCTAACAAAGCAGAGTCAGTTTGTCTGTTTACAAAAAAGTCCCCTTAAGATTTTTAGCTGAAGACTCCTCTTTTTGTGGAGTGCTGAAGTTTGCTGAATAAGTTTTTCATGTGAACAAAAAGTAGTCTTGTGCCTCAACATGTCAGGAGTTTCCTCAACTTTTCTCCCTCTGGCAGAGCCCTTTTTTTTTTTTTTTTTTTTTAACAGTTTGTCAGTGGGAGATTCTGTCGTGTCCGTTGTTCTGCACCAAACCATTTCCTGGAACACAGACCGCCTTGAGTCAGAGAGGAAGCAGATTAAAGACTAAATGGAGCAATTAACGAGCGGGCTCCTACCGTCCCTCGACTTCTCTCTGATTGCAGATAAGCACTTCTTGGCATTCTGCGAGCAAGAGCCCTTAAAGAGTCATGTGGAGTGTGCGGTTTACTTAGGGATCCCCATTGACCATGAAAATAAAAACATACACTGAAATCTCTATCATTACTGATCCAGCATAGCGCAAATAAAATAATACGTGTATATGCTTTAACACACTCATTTTACTCTTTGTCTGATCGTTGCTTTAGCTGTCACTCCACAGGGAAAATCCAGAGAAAGAAGTGAAAGGCAGCAGGTTGGGATTTGGAGCTTCATTGCACATAGATGAGGAGCCTTATCTTAACTAGAAAGAGACGAGGAGCAGGACAGGAGACTTCTTTTCCTCCCCGAGCCACGATGGCCACTAATCTCAATATTCACCTTTTGCAACTATGTGCCCGAGCAAAGGCCTCCCAGGGCACCTCTTTGTTTCTCGAGACTTCACAGCCAGAGAGATTTAGGGCCGCGTGGAGTCCCCAAACAATGACTGGCTGCCCTCCAAAGAGGCTTGTTGAGTGGACAGACTTTTCCAGCCACAGTCCAAATTTAATTAGCTTCTCAGCCCAGTTTGGAGGGGAAACAATATCTCAAGAATAAGAGCTGCTTGGGAGCTAAATTGTTCGAACAGGGCAGTAAATACGGAGGATCAGAAGCCTCTGTTTGTAACACTAATTTGTCTGGCAAAAGATAACTGCTGCAATTAAAATCTCTTCACCATATTTGAGATTTTTATTTGTCATCTACTCAGCGAGCGCCTTATTTTTTCCAGAAACAAGCCACAGAAGTTGCAGAGTCACTTCTGAGTGAGGATGTACATCATTTTTTTCATGCAGAGCAGGTCAAGAAAATGGTACAAGTCGGATGTTGAGGGGTATTGACAGGAGAAGCTGCAGCTCTCCACCAGCTGTCTGTCTGTCTCTGCGCCAGGGTGTCAGGTTAACAAGCAGGCCTGTGCCAAGTGGGTTAGGGTGGAAATGAGAGCACTGCCGTGGCCCTACGCCAACACATCACCACCAGTTCCTCCACCACTACCAGCACCAGCACCACCATCATCACTGCTGTACACTGTTACACATGCCACCATACTCTGTTTCCTTTCACTCAGCACAGTATTGACACTGTAGAGCAGTGTTTCCATTTTTCACATCACTGTGAAGCAAAACCACAGCGGAGCATTGTTAGCGACTGCTTGGCTCAACCTGCTTCCTACTTGCTGCTTCTAGTGTCTAAACTGAGGATTTGATGCTTTTCTTTGTCATTTATGATATTATAAAACACTTTATATTGTATATATGACATTTGAAGACATTTCAAATATTTTGCTGACACATGACACATGATCAACTGATAAATCTGGAAAATAAGTGACAGATCAGTTGATAATGAAAATAATCATTTGGTGCAGCCATGATCAGAAATAAACAGAGGCAGTGTAATTAATAATGTTCAGAAATGTAGAGTCAGGTGTTTTCAGGGAAGGAAATGAACCTCAGGAACTTCCCACATGCTGTTTTGATTTTGGCTGCGAGTGTTTAACCTGAAGCCACTTTGACAGATGTGGCCACAGACATTGTTCTCCAAACAAACCTGATGGCCGATAAACCAGTGAAAGCAGCTGATAACTGTATTCTGTCTAAGCACATTGTGTTGATTTCCTCCTCCTCCTCCTCCCAAACCTCAGCTGTCCTCAGCAGCCTGTGCAGACACTGAAAGAGCCCGATTTCTGCATGAATATTTCAGCTCCAGGAAAGCGCTGCGGTAGCCACCTGCTACTCAAGGCCCTAAATGCGCAAACCATCCCATAAGTGGCGCAGGGCAGTTCGTGTTTTCCTCTGCCAGGATTACAGAGCTATCGGTTTACGTTTCAGAGCTGAGATGGCCTTTGGAAGGCATCTTATACTGGGGCAGGTGTGAAATGCTCTCTAGGCTGGTACATGTCATTTATAATCATTCATGCATTCAGTTATAGTTAATGACAACACCACCACCATCACTAATCATTGCTGTGAAAAAAAAAAAAGCTAAATTTTTCCACCCCAAAAATAAACTCCTAATGAGAGCTACATGTGCAGCCAAAACCACAAATTACCACCTATCACTACGACTGGAAGGCAGTTACAGGAAAACACTGCTTTTATTGTTGTAGTGGTGACTTGCTTGATTTATCCTTCGCTGTAATTGCTGCTTTCTGTCCACATATTATCGTATCAGTCTTATTATTATATGGTACCGATGTGTCTATTATTCTCAGCCTCTTTTTGAGCTTACTCTCTTTTTCCTTTACTGCTTTGAGATGCATCAGTGCCTGTGGTTGGTTCCTGTGGCACGTCGGTAACACAAAAGATACCTGATATTCACAGACACAGTAGGAGAAGCTTTCGTGGAACGTCTTGCTTTGACCTCTAATCACGCAGCAGCTTAGCTCCAGTTTTGGGCAGCAGGAGCCGCTCATGGAGGGCCCTGGTGTAGCTGCTGGTATAAAGCAGTTTTATCTTCAAAAACTCAGCTTCAATAGAACCTTTCCCAGAGGAAAGTGGTGGATTTTTGTTGGTTTTATCTTGAATTTAACAGGAGTTTTGTGCCGCCGGGGGAAATGGAAGTTGCTCCACTTAAACAGGACCTTGTTCAGACTTGCCACAGAGCAGCACCCACACAGTGAACTTCTGGATAATGAGGAGAAGTGTCCATAGATATGCACTTAAAATATACGAACCAAACGGAAGTCTGTGTTGAATCATCAGCTCTTGCCCTTCTGATCTGTGGAACACACAGGCCAAGCCTTTTCCTGATTTGGTCATATAGACCACTTAAGTTCAAAGACCAAGTTTTTACTGTAGCGAGTGTCTTATCTGCACTAACGTCCTGTCTGACACTTTTTACGCCAGTAATATTCAGAATATGGGCTCAGTGAGAATAAAAATTTGTTTAATCTGATGGTACTGGCTTATTCCACAAGAAATTTCAGTCATCAGAGGGTTAACCCTTTGTTCAGCACATAGAAATTTGTCATGTGAGCACTTATTCTGATTATTTTGTATTTTAGGGGATCCTGTGTATACGTTTGCAGAAAGTAGGCCTGCAGTTAATGATTATTTTCATCATCAGTTAACCTGCAGATTATTTTCTTGACGACGCAGTTAATAATTTAGTCAATAAAGTGTCAGAAACTGGTACAAAATACCTGTTATAGCCTCCAAAAATCCAAGGAGGTGTCTTCAAATTCCTTATTTTATCTTACCAAGAGTCTAAAACCCAAAGATATACAGTTCAAAATAATATAAGACAAAGAAAAGCATTTGAGAAGCTTGAACCAGCAAAATTTTGAAAATGTTTTCATTTTTGCGTTAAAAAAAATGACAAAAATTATTAGATGATTATCCTAAATTTCTGTCAATCAGCTAATCTTTGCTGCTTTGTACTTTTATGTTTATTTTCACCATCAGTTAATTAAAAATCTATATTCTCAAACAGCCCAAGGGGACAGTCCAAAACCCAAAGATATTCACTTTACTATCACATCTGACAAAGATAAGCAGCAAATAAAGACATTTGAGAAGCTGAAATCAAATCATTTTTGGCAGTTTTTTTTCCTGAAAAGTGACTTGATGAAGAATAAATTGAGTATGAAATGAGTTGCTGATAAATTTTCTGTCTAAACTAGTCCCTTCAGCTCACTTTTATGCCACTAATAATTAGAAAAAAAGGCTCGTTCCGAACCTGATTTAACACTGAGGCTGGAGATCTTCTGTAAGTCATCATCATATGTTCATACAACACAGCAGAGGAAACATGCCTGATGAGTACAGACATCATCTTGACAGGAGAACTGTTGCCTCCCCTTAGATTGCTTTTTAATACATATCGAACACTTCACCGATCGATACTGTATCACTTATTACTTCCCTCTCGCAGAGGCTTTCCTCATAGGCGCAGATGTACTTTGACTGTGGACGCTATCCGGTCGGGAATATCGAACAAGTGTTGAGTGCAGAGGAAATGCTTGTTTGAGGGAGGAGACTGTAACCTCTATTTGAAGGTGACCAGGAGCTGCCTGTGTGTGGGGAGCGCAGACTACTAGGGACCCCTTCTGGCTAGAAACAAGATTTCATCAGCACTCTCATCATGGCTCATAAAAGTGACCCTTTTTTTTATGAGCCTCCTGCTGTTTTCACAATGTCGGGCCAGCGCGGCAAGCATTGTGTTTGCGATTGTAAAAATATACAAACAGCTTTACCGTCCTGCTTCTGTCAAACAATGCTATTTATTGCAGAAAAATTATAGCAAATACAATCTGTTATCTTAACCCACCAGTAAGGAAGAAGGATGAAAGTCCATTTATCAATGCCAAGTATTTCAAGATGTCATCATGGGCTCTGGAAAGTCATGATGGTTTTTTTTTCACTATTTGCTGACCCTCCATAGACCAAAAAAATAAAAAATCAATTAATCAAGAAATCATCATTAGTTGCAGCTTTAGTAATAACCACATATAAAGACAGTCTCTGATCACAAAATGCTGAAAGTCTGACCACTCTATGACTCATTGGGCTTTGGCTTAGAGTTGTGAAAAATCACTTTCTTGACAGGAAAAACCGATTTAACTTTCCCAGTCAAAGTTCTTTGACTTTTCCTCCCACTCACTCCTATACCAGCCGTTTTGCAGAGCTACGTTTACTTGTCTGTCTCCTGTCAGGGGCTCCCCTCAGCACTTCTGTCTCCCTGTGACAGTCTGATGAGTCTGCCAGCTAATGAATCTCCCTCCAAAAACAAGCTGAAGCTACAGCAAACACACACAGAAACCAGCTGTAATTGACTGTGTTGAAATAGATGGCTCTGCCCAGGGACCACCGCTGACAAACCCCTGGTCTGGACTGCAGCCTCCACGACGGATCAATGCAGACAGTTTCTGCTGAAAGAGACTTCAGTTGTCTTTTTTTGTGTATTTCATCTCTCCCCCTCTCTCTCTCTGTCTGTCTCTCTCTGTTCCTTTCAGGATGTACCCAATAAAAGAGGTTCCTGTGGAGGCAGAGGCCCTGACTGACTGGCTGTATCAGAGGTTTGTGGAGAAAGAAGAGTTGCTGGCCCACTTCTACGACACAGGTCTGTCTCACCAGTCAAACTGAAATATAAACTATAATGATGGTGCAGCTATTGCACATATTTTTCTGCTTTTCAAAAGAGGTGAAAACGACTTGTGGAAACCATTCTCTCATTTGCTCATTCGCTTTTCCCTATATAATAGATACTCAGTAGTTTACTCAGTAGTGAGCAGTAAAGTGAAATTTCAGACACTTTCTCATCTATAAAATATTCATGCCATGGATTGTACTTTTTTGTTTCATTGTGGAATATTTGAGGGTATTATATAGTGGATAAACGTACACTCTCAGGGCTCGGACACTCAGATAAAATGCCATGTAGTGAATGTAGTGATCTATATGGTAAATATGCAGTGATTTTAGATACAGTCAGTGTGTGCTCCCTATGGCAGTATTTGACTAACATCTGAGGACTGGCTTTGCTAGGAGACACGCTGTCAACTTCCATGCGGACTACAGCATATTGCAGCTCTGTTTAGTGTACGAACAATCAGAAAAAGAGTTTTTTGCTCTCTTTTTTAAACACTTGGTTACAAACAGCTCACGATTTAAGCCAGGGTTTTTCACAAGTGCCTACAGCGTCCAGCTGGGTGACAGAAGTAGTCGGCTCGATTGTATTGTGAAACAACTAATACAGCTCATTGGGTTTTATTTGTAGGTTAAGATTCCTTCAGTGTTCATAGTTCAGGAATCTGGGCGGCACGGTGGTGCAGTGGTTAGCACTGTCACCTCACAGCAAGGTTCTCTCCAGGCTCTCCGGCTTCCTCCCACACATTTCAAAGACATGCATTAGGTTCATTGGTGACTCTAAATTGCAATGGACTGGTGATCTGTCCAGGGTATACCCCACCTCTCACCCAGTGTCAGCTGGGATGGTGGTATAGATAATGGATGGATGAATTGTCTCCTCCTCTCCAAAACAGAGACCCAATAAGTAAAACTGAAAAAAAAGAAAAAAAAAAAAACACTGAATAAAGTAGTTTCATGTTAAAAATCGATATTTTTCTGACGGCAGTTAGCACTGATTCCCACTAACTTTTCATGAATCTTTCTACGACACCTGGCAAGTCACTTGTAACTGTTTTCCACCAAACTAGCTCTTGTTCTGTTCTGAACCGGTTCTGTTCAGGATTCTTGAAACCCTAGTGCTATCCAGCAAACCAGTTCGCGCCTTCACCAGTTTTGAGCGGAACCATCATAATCAAGGATGGATCATCAATGGAGGATGTTGCACGATGGACATCCGACCCTGTAGAATATAACACTCCAACTGATGTCATCTGCAAGGAAAACCTGCTGTTCTTTGTCACAGCTGGGAACCAACTTTTGGGGTTCTGGGTTGAAATGCTCTGAACATTTCAGATTTAAGTGTGTGAAGCGGAACAGAGCTCTGTTACATGTTGGTGGGAAAGAGGTGTCTGTGTTGTCTCAGCATGGTTTAGCAAATTTCTGAAAGTGATATTATCTTCCACTTCAGTAAAATCAAATATTGACAGTAAAACAATTGATTCAGCTCATTTAAAAGGAGTTGTACAGCTATTTGAAGTGTATACACGTGTGTAACACTGAAAGCAGTGGGGGTAAATATGTTCAACACAGAATATCGGGAGGTTTTCCTGTTCTTTTCTGCTTCTTAAGAAATCTCCATGAGAGCACAATGCTGATGAGTTTGCGTTTATCCATCTCCCTACAGGATCATTCCCCCAGCCAGACGGACACAAGGAGGCAGTTTCCCGGCAGATGACCCTCGACCCCGTCTGGCTGTGCGCCATCCAGTCGTTCGCTTTCGTCTCTGGCTACATGTGGTACAGCGTCCTCCAGTACCTCTACTGCTGTTTATTCTGAGTGCGCTGATGAGGCGAGAGTCTTTATCGGACCACTGGAAAAAGCCTCAGGATCGGTTGGTGTGTGGCCCCCAGCGTCATACTTGCGTGCCCCCCCCCCCCCCTTTCCCCCCTCCTCCTCCAACCCCCAACTCCCAACTCCCCTCCATACGATGGATGAATGTACATTTTGCAAACAGTGGAGAGACTCCTGGAGAGACAGGAATCGATAAACATATGAACACAGACACAGATTACAGAAACCCATACAAGATGAAACTGGTCACAGGCGTAGTTAACTTAACACACGACCCCCTAACACCACACACTCGCTCCAACGGCCCTAGCAGAATAATCTCTCGCACTCGTCACGACTCACATTTCGATGTTTACACGTCCTCATACACGTAGACGCTCACACCTACATGACTTTTTATTCAAAGTTGAAACGAAACGAGGCTCAGGACTCCTCCAGAAGACGCTCTGGACCAGACTCTCTCTCTTTTTCTTTCTCTTCCCCCTCCCAGGCTTTAGCCGTAGTAGTTTTACAGAGTATAAAGTACGTATGGACGCGCGTGTGAGTGAGTATTATGTGACTAGAAGCATAATGTCTGCCCTTATTCTTCCTCCTGGCGAGAGCTGACGAAGCCCAACTGGACCTCTCTTTTTCAGCCCGCTGACGAGCCGGCTGGCCACACCTTCCAGAGCGAGCAGCTGTACGGACGTTGAGACTGCATAGCCGGCCGCTCCTCTGGCCTTCATTGCACTAAGGATCCATACTGCCCTAACTGCCCCTCTGCCCCCAGGAAAATGCTCCTGAACAGTAGCTGTCAATGTTTTAATTTCCTTTGTTTTCTTCCCCCCTTTAACCCCAGCATATGTCCACGACTACAGCCATCGTTATTTCTTGTTGTCTATATTTTTTGTTGTCGTTGCTGTTGTTGTCGTCGACGTCGACGTCATCTGGACTTTTTTTTAAAATCTCCCCCCTGTGTCCGCCTGTCTGTGGAGGCAGTATTCTGTGCTCACTGAGAAAAGGTTGGGGGGATCATGTTTACACTGGCGGCCCTGCTGAAAGCCTAAAAGGACACGGTGGCTATGATGCGGCGCTTGATCAAGGATCTTCTTCCCTTTCAGACGCGATGAGAGGAAGAAGAGACAGATGCCGTAATGCTAATTCAAAAAAAAAAAGGAAAAGAAAAAGAAGAAAAAAGTATGACAGCACGCAGGGCAAGAATGGCAGTCTGATCTCCTCTAAAGTAACTCCCTCTATGTGGATTCTCCCTTTTCACCCTGTGCTCTCCAACATGCATTACACGCACTCAGACAAAATGACACATGCGCACACACAGCCATGTGCAGCTACACAGCAGAGTCAGACCTCTGTCTCGAGGATCCATCTCAGCAAGCCAGACTGAGAAGGCACAGACTCTTGTTCTCCCATTGGACTATATAGTTTTACAAATATTTAAGCCATATGCTTAGTGTCGTCGGGGTGGGAAAAAGACATGGAGAAAAAAATATGATTTTTATAGAAAGCTACCCTAATGTTCAGCATTCTAAAATAGAGATTTTGGCTTACAGAACTATAGGTGTCATTACTGTAAATTTACAGCATAACCTGCCTAAGTGAGTGTGTGTGGTTGTCGTCCCGCCCACCCCTCCCCCAAGCCCGCCCCCCCTTCCCCCATTTTTGATATATATGATTCATGTCGTGTTGCTCTGTGACGTCAGAGTGCGGCGGCAAATTTCAACACAAGTGGTCAAATTTTATTTCATTTTAAATTCCATGAACCTTCGTCCCTCATGTCATGGTATGTTTAAATCTTGTACATAACAAAGCTGAGGAAGAGTTTTCATCGTCGGAAATGGAAAAAAAACAACAAAAAAAACAGACTGCAGCATTTTTTTCTCTCTTTCTCTTTTGGTCCGTGATAATTTCAGAGAATTTTAGTTTAAATTATCATGAATGTTTTTTTTAAAAAAGAAGAAAGCAAGGATTTCCCTTCACTTCTCAGTGTTACCCTGTTTTTTTGTTTTTTGTTTTCTAAGCAGGAAGTTGTCGTGTGCTTCAACACACTAGAGCTACTGTACGTCTGTGTCCTGGCTGACGCACCCCGTTTGCACAGCGACACGTGGGCCTGCTTTCAAATGTTTTTTTTTAAATCATCAGGAATCAGCAGAAAAACCTCGACTATCAAGCCTTACCCGATGTCCTGGTAGACCACAATCCCGAATAATGCTGTTTTTTCCCCTCACACTCCCTCTTGACAAACATTCAGCTCATTCGTTAAGAAGATGGTTTCAAGGAGTCGAGCTCAAACTGGGTCAGCGAGGAAGGGATCACTCTTCACTTACAAGGGAAACTCTGGCAGGGCCCTGCAATGATGCAGCTGTTCTCTCTCGAATGTACTTGTGTTGTGGTTTTGAGGTCAATTATATGTAATTTGCTTAGCCTGCTTTAATTAGGAAAATTATAGAGCAGCAGCGGTTATCATTGTTATGACCTAATGCATAAAAGGTGCATTTTAATAGTTACTGCCCTCCTTGTCCGCCACTGTTGGTAGAAACTGTGTGTGAAATTTTTGGAGGAAAAAAAGGGCTACCTGAGTGGGTAGGTGAAAACATTTTAAATCAGGCTGTAAATGTGTTTCATCCTGCGGCCCTTTCAGATTCCCCTCCATCGTGAGAGTGACTTGAAATGAAACTTCATCTTTTTCTCTTTTTTTTTCTTCACCTTTTTATTTTTATTTTCTTTTTTTTATGACCATGTTTCCAAAGAAGGCAGGGAAATAATGTTTTCCTAGATGTGGTTTTAGGGAATAAACACAATAGGGATTTAAACAAATTATACTAGAACTGTCTGTAATTTTCCATTTTGTACTTCTCCTTTAATTCCTAGCTACACAGCCATTTTACAACACAAAAAACTTGTGCTGGAATAAAACATCATAAAGATCCTAACCAGTGTACTGCTTCTCCTTAATATATGTTTGCACTTTATATACAGCAAATACCGTTATTTAAAAAAAAAGTGAAGTATAATGGTACAGGATCCTCACACAGGGGTCACAAGATAAATCATAAAATTGTGAGTTGTTTTTCTGATTCCCTAAATAATTTTCATTTTTTTCTTCTGCTTTATTGAAAACTGTTTAAAAAAAGCTCAAAAATGTGCATAAAAGTATAAATTCCATGGGTCTTTAAAAATTGTTTGAGAAATTTATGTTACATTATACATTATCCCAGAAAAATCCTCTATTGCCTCTGATTTTGAAGTTACACTCCTCTAGGGGGTGTTCTCTCTCATCTGCAAATGTCAATGTCAACTTTCCCATTTTCTCTTCACTGAGAAACAGTCTCCAGGTAACCAAAGCCTGTGTTTGCTCAGGTCTGTGCCTGTTGTTTAACTGTGATGTCAGTCACTGGCTGTTGAAAGTCTGTGGTTTCTGTTACAGAGCTCTGGTTTCAGCCGTGACGTCAGGTCTCGGACAGTGAGCTGATGTCAGTGTGAACTCTCGGCCGAGGACTGCGGAGATGTCCTTACCTCAGCGGGGGTTAACGGCCGCATCAGTCACCGAGAGATCGGTTTTACTTGTTTCGGGTGAAATATTTAGAGGCATAAACCTGTTGTACCTCTGCTCAGGGGTGTATGTGGCTAAATGCAGAGGCGTGGTTAGGGGTAAGGGAAAGGGTTAGGCCCATTCAGATAAGTCAGATAAGTTATTTAGCAGAACCTACCTCAATAAAAGTAGTGTTAAAGTACTGAATTGACGAGCAACAATTCTGTTTTATTTCTGTCAGTAACTGACTCTTAAAACCTAGAATTTGCTGAATCTGCATCTTGAAACAAAATAGAATAGGGCACCATTTCACTAGAACTATGTAAACGTTTATTTTAGTCCCTTTGGTGACTTGTTCAAGTATAAAGCAGTTTAAAATGATGACCTACATTACACTGTTGGAGTAGTCTGACATGTTTGGAAATACACTTATACAGGGGATTGATACCGCTGTCGTGTGTGTGTACGCTAGAGAGGAAGCTATAGCCAGAAGCCGGTTAGCTTAGCTTACCATAAAGATTGAAAACATGCAGAAACATGCAGCCTGTCCTGCATAAAGGGAACAAAATCCACCTGACCTGAAATCACTGACATTATATCTTGTTTGTGTAATTGTTATACAATCCAGAGTGTAGAGACTACTGCTATTTTACTGGCTATGAACTTTAGATGCACTGACAGAGCCAGGTTCCCCCCAGTTGCCAGTCTTTATGCTGAGCTATGCTAATTGGCTGCCAGCTTTAGCTTCATATTTATCCTACAGATATGAGAGTGGTATCAATATCCCCTATATGAACTGCTATGACAGTTGATATGGGGGGGTATAATGTGCTCTAAAATTGTTAGATTCACAGGATAAATGGAAACAAAGGCCAGCGTGACATGCTATCAACAGCTGGAGTGATGTGTGGAGGGTCGAGTCTGCAGGAAAGCCACAGGCTGCAGAGAGCCAATGGGAATCGAGGGTGAAAACAGCGGGAAGTGAGCTGGAAAATAGGATTAAATATGCACGAAGCATCACTAACGCACCAAAGGGCCAACAGTCAGGGTGGCTGTTGCTCAGTGTGGTGTCCAGACAGAGAACGTGTGGCATCCCACTGCATGGAGAATCTTCCTCCTCAGTACAAGCCTGAAACCTCTTTTCAAGGTCACTGACACAGAGATATTAGTCTCCAGAGGAACTTTTGTGTCCTCTGCAGGAGCACCAGTGTCTCCTCCTCAGACACCTGCAATGAACTATTTCACGGGCACTGCTCCCCAAGGTCCCCAATGTCATGCTTTGATGCCTACTCCCTCATGAATGCCGCGGTGACAGCAGCGTCCCTTGAGTCAGCAAGCACTAAAACATCCAGCTGTGGAGAGGGAGGGCCGGGCTGAATGTCACTGCAGCAGCCACCGGCATCACACAGTCTCCCCGGCCCTTCCTGCTGTCACAGGAGAGCGTGATGGGTGCGACGGCTGGTCAAAAGCCTTCAGTGTTGTTAAGATCACATGCAAATACTTGTCAACACATCAGGAGTGCAACAGTGAAAACACGAGGACAGGGGGAGTGGGGTGGAGTAAAAACATGAGTAAATGAGCAGATTCACCCAAATCAGGAAAACATTTCTCACTTTCCTTGTTGCAGATATTTGTCTCTGAGGTTTCGCCTTCCACCTCAGTACAATTAAGGATTTTTTTATTAATGTAAAACGCATCAAACCTTATCAGGAGACATGTTTGTTGTGTCCCATTCCACTTGCTCTCATCCTTCAAGAAACAGACTCAAGAGCATTTTGGGAAATTGAAGGAATATTTTTTGGGGGAGATACTGCTCGCTTTCTTGCCATGATTTAGACAAGAAGATTGATACCACTCTTTTATGTGATGGTAAATATAATGTTGGAGCCAGCAGCTGATTAGCTTAGCTTAGCTTAGCTTAGTTTAGTTTAGCATAAATACTGGAAACGGGGAAACAGGTAGCCTGCCCCTGTCCAAAGGTGACAAAATTTGCCTTCTAGCTTCTCTTAAATTCATTGATCAACACGTTAGATCTTGTTTATTTAATCTGTATAAAAACCAAAGCGCTAAAATGACAATTTGCTGTTTTAAGGAGGGGTTATGTGCCAGATTGTTTTTTGGCTGGGAGTTCCTGGTTCTGGCCAAGAAACGGTTTGGCACAAAACTCCCCGTAAAATGGCAAATTGTTGTTCTTACACTTTAATTTTAAACCGATTAAACAATAACATGATAATGGTGTTCATTAGCGAGCTTTAGAGGTGCTGGTAGGTGGGTTTGTTATGTTCAGACAAAGCTAAGCTAGCTGTTTCCCTCTGTTTCCAGTCTTTATGCTAAGCTAAGCTAACCCTCTGCTGGCTGTAGTCTCATATTTACCATACAGATATAAGAGCTGTGTTAATCTCCTCATGTAACTCTTGGCAAAAAGCAAATAAACATATTTCCCAAAATGGTGATCTATTCCTTTAATATCTATCTATTTTCATTATTACAGAGCCATTCTGCAGGATTGAGAAGAGGAAGCACCCAGGTATGTGTGATCATTTATGTGTGGTATCTTGTCTCAAGAAGTGTCTTTGACTAAAACCTCACCCAAAGAAACGGGGGAGTCAGTGGTGACATGACAACCATAAGCCTCCTGCAACCCCCGATTACAGCACCGCAGTCACCCCAGCAGAGGTGAAGAGGTTATTATGGGATGTCACTGTCTGTCCTCCCTGTCGCTCCCTCTCAACTCCTGGCCTTTAAACAGGGGCAGCTGACGTCATGTGGGCCTCGGGCACCCGCCTGTCTCTGTTGTTTTTAGCTGTCAGTTTTCCGCTCTGCCCCCCCGACTGTTCCTGGCCGATGTCCAAACTCCTCCAGCTCTTTGTAGGAGTGACCTTTGCAGAGGCAGACTGACAGACCGGCTCGGGAGCTCACTCTCTTGGTGGTGTGAGTGGTGTCAGTGTGTGGTACTGGCATTGAGAGAGAGAGAGGGAGAGAGGCTGAAAGGATAATTTGAACACAACTGTTAACTGTGGCTGCCCCGCTGAGAGGACTGTTTACTGACAGAAAATCCCAGAGAACTGCATTTATCTCAGGCAGGGATCACACATCAAAGTTTACCTCTTTTTATCTCCCACATGTAGGATTTACTCCAGTTGTGCTTTGATTCTTTCCTCTTTTTAAACGTGTGTCAGGAGATCAGAAATGTGATGAAAATGTAAAATATTACTGCAGCAAATAACCATATCTAAACAGTCTGATCTCAGCTGTTAGATCCTCACGTAGACATTAAATGCAGCACAGATTTAGGATTAAATGTAAAACCAAAATAAAGTTATTCCCTCAGAGATTAGTTTAGTAAATGGATATTTGGGTATTCACAAAACTGTAATCGTAGGCAAAGCATCTTTGAGCATGTAGAAAAGGGCAGTATGAATAAAATGTATTATTGTTCATATTATTTTTTGAGTAGAAACAACTAACAATTGATTTTGTAATCAGTTAATCTGTCAATTATCATTTTTTATGAATGGTTTTGTCTGTAAAAATGCTCTCTAATGTCTGGACAAACTGTCTAAAACACAAAGATTTTGAGTATAAGTAATATAAAATGGAAAAAATCTGCAAATGTTCACATTTGAGAAGCCAAAACCAACAAATATTTGCCTTTTTTTTCTTGATAAATGTCTTTTAAATGATCAACAAGCTGTGGGTGATTCATTTTCTTTCAGTCGACTAAGTGATTAAGCGACTGGTCGACTTAAAGACGATACCCACATCAGCAAACCATATTTTTCAGAGCAGACTGTTTATAACGCTGACATATGTGATACCCAGAAATAGGAGCAGAGTGAGAGGTCACTGCGTGCAGCCACTCTCAGATGTTGACTCTTCAGGTGGTCCTGCTGGTCAAATGAAATGACCAGTGACAATAAGACACCCATCAGCCCCCCCCCCCCCGTGTCTTATTATGCAGCCATGGAAACTGCTCTGATGGCAGCCTGCGACCTTTTCGTGTATTCAGGAATAACTGGGGGGATTACACAGCGAGGCAAACAAAGCCCAGAGGATCATGTCAGTCAGCGACACAGACAGAAAACAATAAAAAAAATGCTGTATAGTTTTCAGATGCTTTTTATTCTAGACCTCTGTTTCAGTTCTTTTGGAAATGGTTTGTAACGAGTGTTCCAAACATGATCAGTCTATTCATTTAGGATTAAAAGATTTTAGACCATAGACAAAACCTTCTTTTTTGTTTTATTCTCACAAGTTACTTGGTCCTTGGATATTTTTGGAGAGCTATTTTTTACCTTTGCTTAATAAATTTTCAAGACAGCTTCTCTTACTGCTCCTTGAGTCCCAGTGCTTCGACTGGAAGAAACACCTCTTTAGCCTTTTCCACCTCTGCACATGATTCAGTCACTTAAATGGCTTTTGAGCATCAAAGGAGAAGGAGGATTTGTTTGAAGAGCTGGATCCTTAATTATTAAGCGTGTATCACATTTAACTTAATATATTTTCTTTGTTTTTATTTTAAGTAGAGCCAAATACTTTTCTGAATATTGTTTAATGTCAAATATTAAATTGTGAGAGACACAATTAAACAGTTCATTGTTTATTTGGATTCCTACGACTTGTTACCTTGGCAACAATTACTCTTTCTGCAGTCTATAGTTATGCTTACAGTAAATAATAGTAATGATAAAATCATAGGAAATTCAAACAATGAATAGAATAAATTAGCAGTAAACTAAATAATGTTCATGTTCATTTCTATTCTGCAAAGGTGAAAGAACACAAATTTTACCCATTTATTTTGGCCTGCCTTGAAAAATGACCTCATTAACTGTTTGAGACTATTGTAATGAGATACCATTCTTTTTCATGGTGAAACAAGGGGTGTCCTGTGGACTCAGGACACCTTAAATAACAGGCCATTCATACACAGGGCAGTGAAGAGGCAGACGGGACTAAACCACATTGATCTTATCAACATTGCAATTTCCGTAAATAATTGAATTATCCTAACCCCATTTCCAGGAAAATTATTGGTACTGTCAGAGGTGTAGTGCAAAAATCTGGGCCCTGAACATCTGCAGCCTCAGTGGGCCCATTCTCTCTTTCAATGTATCTATTTATAATAGTTATAACATCCAATTAAACAAAGTACTTGATGTTTTTGTTGAGACAGAAGACACAGACAGCCTAAATCCACAGTTTTTCAAAAGAATCCACCTTATTCATGGCATTATTTTAAAAGTACCCTCACTTTACTTGCCTAAATATTAAGTACACTTAGTCCAAACCTATCCAAACACAGAGTGCCTCTGAATTTACGGTGTGTTTTTGGCGCCACCCTGTGGACAGTTGACCACATATCCTTTACCCGCTCTACTCTCGCGGTTTTTCAGGCGCCTAGCAACCTCGCTACTTGTATCTTCGCACTGACCAATCACGAGTCACCGTGTGAGGCGCGTAGGCCAATCACAATCGAGGATTTGGGCACTAATTTAAACCGAGAGGAATGAACGGCTTCTTGTTTTGTTAACTGCAACACATGAGTGAACGGAGCAAAGACACTCATCAAAACAGATATTTCGTCTTTTTTAAACATCTTAACCGGGATTTAAGGCATCCCCAGCAAGAATAAACTGAGAGAAGACACGGGCCGCTGGTTAAAGTTTAAGTTTATGTTTAACTACAGCCGAGTCTGTCCTAACGTTAACAGGTCTAGCAGCTGGGTTAACGTGAAGTCAGGTAACTGTTTGATTCGGTTTAAACGACCAACATGCCGTCCCGTGTCGAGGACTACGAGGTGTTGTACACTATAGGCTCAGGTTCCTATGGAAAATGCCAGAAAATAAAACGGAAATCTGACGGGAAAGTGAGTAAACTTTACACGTTTGTTTGCACAAAAATCACATTGTTTGCCTTCAGGTAACCTAGATATCAATTCTGTTGACATAGACGCGGAACTGTCGACTGTAAATATAATTTATTATGTGATGTTTCCAGCAAACAAGTTGCTGTTATTCTCTAAAGTTTTGTCTCTGCAACCAAGAAATGTTACGAGTGTTACTGTTCTTAGCACGAATCTAAAAAAAAAGAAACGGCGAGTAACAACTTATGTCCAGCAACCGAGAGATAAATAGCCGTAGGTAGATGTTTGTCACTTTATTTTGGCACATAAAAGCCAGTGTTAAGGAATTATAAGAGGAGAGAAAATAGTGTAGTAGCTTTGTGAGGAAGCCACTCCAAACATTTGGGGTTGTACGTCTTTCTCAAGGCAGCCATTTTGATTTGTCTCAGGTAAAGCACAGGTGTCACTAATTATCATTTAGTTGTTAAGCCATGACTCCGAGCCAGCATGCACAACACCCAGCCCTGGCACTGACATGACTTACTGTAACGGGAGATAATTATAATTTACTATCAGTTAAACCTGTAAATGTCACCCTCATTTTAAGTATTTGCTAAAAAATTGTTGCAACAGACAGTGCAACATATTGCTATACTCTCAATATTTGTGTCTAGAGGTACTTTTAAAGCGGTTTGGGAGATTTTCTGCCTTTTTTTTATTAGAGTGAGACAGTGAAATGACAGAAAACAATGGGGAACGACATGGAACCAAAAGCCTGTGGCTGGTCTCGAACCAGGTATATTGTGGTTCATGCTCGGTGATTTAACCCCTGTTTTTTGTCTTTTTTGGAGTTTTAGAGTTGAAATAGTAGTTTGACAAAAAGTAAACAAATGGATAACTTAACTGAAGGTCTACAGCTCTGCCCTTCCTTGTTAATTTAACCCTCTTTTGTGTTGCAGATCCTGGTGTGGAAGGAGCTGGACTATGGCACCATGGCGGAGAGCGAAAAGCAGATGCTAGTGTCAGAGGTGAACCTCCTGAGGGAGCTCAAGCACCCAAACATAGTGAGGTACTACGACCGCATCATAGACCGGACTAACACCACGCTGTACATTGTCATGGAGTACTGCGAGGGTGGGGACCTGTCCAGTCTTATCAGCCGCTGCATCAAGGAGAGGTGACGAAGTGGTACTTGGTGTTGAAATAAACAGTGAACTGTAGATTGTGTATTTATGTAAAATGCAAGAATTATGTGCCTCCTCATCGCAGGCGTTATTTGGAGGAGCAGTTCATCCTGCGAGTCATGGCACAGCTCACATTAGCCCTGAAGGAGTGCCACAGACGCAGCGACGGCAGGGCCACGGTTCTTCATCGAGACCTGAAGCCAGCCAACATCTTCCTCGACATCAGACAGAACGTGAAGCTCGGGGACTTTGGCCTAGCCAGGATCTTAAATCATGACACCAGTTTTGCAAAGACGTTTGTTGGGACACCTTACTACATGTCTCCAGTGAGTAGTTCAAGTCTGCCGTGTCTGATGTTTTTCTCTACAAAAAACTTTTTTTTTAAAAGTAATATATGGAGCATTTAATCTGCCCTCTTGACCCTCCTGATTGCAGCCTAATTAGACATCATCTTTCAACATATTTTCTTACAGGAACAAATAAACCGGATGTCATACAATGAGAAGTCAGATATTTGGTCACTGGGATGTTTGCTGTATGAACTCTGTGCATTATCGTAAGTTGCTTCCTCTGTTTGAGCTTTTTTTTTCTCTTCCCTAGCAGCTGGTTTGTTGGTTATGAATCTGATGTTTTCTCTGAATCTCTCCTGTTTAGCCCTCCATTTACTGCTTACAACCAAAAAGAGTTGGCAGAGAGAATCAGAGAGGGAAGGTTCAGAAGAATCCCCTACCGATACTCAGAGGAACTCAACAGCTTACTCAGCAAAATGCTCAACTTAAAGGTTAGGAGCGAATCATTCAACAGTCCTACAATATTGGTTACAATACATTCACATTGTGTTTGTGCTGCCAGCTACTCTACTTGTTTGTCTGTAGTTAGGGTACAGTAATTGGTCCTCTCTCTTACCAGGACTATCTGAGGCCCTCTGTGGAGTCTATTCTCCAGAGCAGCCTGTTGGCTGACGCGGTTGCCGAGGAGCAGAGGAGGGCAGCGGTGCGGCTCCGAAGGAGGTCAGCGGACTCCGACTGTCCTCTTCACAAACCGACTGAACCGGCCCCCACCTCTGCTGCAGAGCTCAGACTCAGGGAACAGGCGCTCAGGGACAGAGAAAAGGCGCTGAAGGAACGAGAGGAGAGGCTGGAGAGTAAGACTTTGATCCTCACTCCTGTTTGTGCCACACAGGCAACACACACACACACACTAACATCTCTGTGGCTGGGTCATGATACACTATGACCCCTGCTGACCTGCAGTTGCACTAGGTGTATTTCACAGCCTCAAAGATTATGTTAAAAGATCAGAATAGCTGCATAATCTGAGAAAGGTTTTTATATCATTCTATATATCTGTATAAAGATGCACTTGGAGGATCTGTCAGTAAAATTGTCTCACGCTGATATTTAAGTATCCTCCTCAGCACAAAGTATTGAAAATAACAATGCATATTTCAGGCATTATAGACAGTTTTATTTTAAGGACTTAGTTTAGTACAGCAGCCTTAAGATTAGTAGCAGCACTAATGTAATGTGCCTGTGATAAACTGAATAAAATGCTGCTTATCTTGCTAAGTGGCAGTGTAGTCAAAGAAAGTTGTGTAACTGGAACAGGTTTGTGCATGCTGTGCAACCAAATGTTTGCCTTCTTCGAGTTACTCCCACACCTACAGCCCCTGGCGGCAAATAGGTCTGCATATGTCTAAAAGACGTGCACGTAAAACATTGTTAGTCACACGCAGCAAATAAGCACCACACATTCCAAATACAGTTTGCCTTTTTTGTCTTTTCATGGCAGAGAGAGAGCAGGAGCTGTGTGTTCGAGAACGACTGTCAAATGAGAAGCTTGCACGGTAAAACTTTTTTAAAGTTATTTTTTTAATTTAAAGAAGGCTGTCATGGAACAATCCCTACATTTTCATTTAACCTATTTTGCTCTTTTGACTGTCTGACAGTTTGTTCATCATCTACTGTTTCAGGGCTGAGAGTTTACTGAAGAACTGCCATCGTCTTCAGCAGCAGAGGGACCTGGCACCGTTCTATGGCAAAGACATAGGTATGGGACTCAGAAGACGACCTCTTGACTTGCTGAACCGAGACAAGAACTGAGCAGTTTTTCTGTGTTTGTGCTTCTGTTTTGATGTGGATGACTGGAATCAAGCTTATTTATTACTTTTTTAAATCATGCAAATAAAGTTTTTATACATCAATAAAGAATGAACTCAATTAGACCTGCATTTTAAAGTAAAGCTCATATTACAGGCCGGGCAATGTGAAATCCAGCAGTTGTGTTGGATTGCATAGACTGTTGACATGGCTGCCTGATGATATAAACTTTCATCTTTGTTAATCAGTGACTCCTTACTGTTTGGTCCTAGATGAGGAGAACCTCTCCCCTGGCAAGAAGAAGGTCCACTTTGCCGGTGAGAGCAAAGAGAACCAGCGACCTAACAGTCGTCAGAGTGTGACATCCCAGGATCTGATACTGAGGAGGCTGCAGGCGGCCAATCTGCGCGCTCAGACACTGAAGGAAGTGGAGAGGACCTGTCAGTTCAAGAGCAGACAGATCCTCGGCATCCGCTGATCATACAGACGCCATTATGCGTCTTGTGACTGAAGGCTAGGAGTCCTAATAACTGGATGTAAATTAAGATTTATTTATATGATAATTGAGTTGCTGTGACAGTAGTGAAGCCAAATAATTCGGACCACTGTATTGTGTTTTCTGTTACTTTGTAGTGTCACAATTTCATCTGGTTTGATGTGTGGGTGTGCTTGTTTTATAGGCAGCTATTGTGATTGTGCAGTATGAGGATGTATGTTACAAGTCTGTTTTTCTCTCTTTTATGACTTGAATCTATAAGAAGTAATAATAGTATATAAGAGGAGCAACTGTTGAACCTGTGATGGCAAAAAACATGTTAACTATGCAGACTGAATTATTGTGAATTTAATTTCTTTTACAGAACATTTCCTGATGCAAAACTATTGATAGTAGTAATAAATTATTAAGATAGAACACATAGAACAGCATACTTATGTAATTGTAAAATAAATACACATATTAACAACAAGTGTTATTTATACATATATAGTAAAATAAAGTACAACTGGGGGAATTTGTTCATAAATGCCACCACACGGATATAAATGTTCTGTCAATGTATCTAATCCGGAGAAAATCTGTTGCTTATATCCTAGAATAACAGTGGTTTTAATTTAATCATAAATGCCTTTATCGACACTCACTGATCCGAGCGATACTGTCACAAGGGGTCATCAATTTTCTGTAATTAACGATAACAGAGACGACAATAAGCCTTCACACCTGAAACTCATTAGTTCTTGATTAAAAAACGAATTAAGAGGACATAATTAGCAGGAGCGTTGATGTTATAATGAGGTGTGGTAAATAATGGGAGTCAGTTTCAAATTCATTAAACAGATGAATGAAAATGAAATAGTTTGAATAGAGTGTCCACAACGACAGACCTAGTTGTTTTTCTAAATATTTTTCAAAGATATAACCACATTTGGCTCATTCCGTTAAAACTTGATTATCTTTTTGTTTTAATACATTCACAGTGTCAACGGTAAAACAACATATTTTCTACAATGTAACAGTTTAGAAGTAGGTATTTAGGAATGACAAGACAAGTTAAACCACAGGCAAGTAACACCTAACAGATTAATAAATATATAATAAATTAGGATATACTGGGACATGATTACGTCAGCTTCGGTGAGATAAATATATAAATTCGTCACAAAGACGGCGAATAAAGGGCCAGTGTTTCTCTAGTTGCTTAGGTATGTGTTTAATATCTTAACGAGTTAAAACAGTTAAATTTTCACCTACATGATTTTCAGGTCAATTAAAAGTTATCGCGGATAACAGTTTCAACTGGCGTACTTGTAGCAACCGTTGTCTGGCTCGCCTCCGCCCCTAGTGAGAGTTGCAAAATTGGACCAATCAGATCCCACAACGTAGCTCTCATAATCAGAAACCGTCTAGGGGCGTGTCCTTACGGAGCCGTGTTCCGTGTGGAAAGTTTACCAGCTCAGGTGCAAAGTTTCAGCCGTCTGCAAATTGGAGCTCGTCGGCAAGCGCGCATCCGAAATACGCTGGCGACGACAGCGTACTAAAACATTAACTAAATTATACCACGAGTTAATATGTACCAGATTGGCAAAATCAGACCGAGTGATGCTGCCGTCGCTGGATAACAGCCGTGAATGAAGACGCCGTTAGCACCGACTGTATTGTCTCGAACGAGCTGGTAACGTAAGTCGTTGGCTCAGGTCGAACCCGGAGAGCTAGCTGGCTGTTCTGAGTGATCTCTTACGAAGACGCACGGTGAAACGTTATTTCCGGTAACGAAACTTGACTTGACGGGAGGACCACTCTGAGGAAGGAAGATGGCTTGCAGGCCAATCGAGTCCAGCTGCTCTGTACTCTCACTGACTTTTGTGTTCTTCATTGTACAGAGTGGTATTCAGCGGATCCTCATCTCTATCATGCTGTCGGACTCCTTTCCTTGTATGCTGTCGGACGTCATTGCGCTGTGGTGGTGGCCTGGTCGCCTTGTGCGATTCGCCGGAAGACCCACGCGACCCAACAAAAACGCCTTCGGCTGGATCCGGGCGGGAGGTGATGGGGGCTCTGGTCAGTGCCGTCTTCCTCCCGACGCTGTGCTTCACCATCCGTCCTGGAGGCGATCAGGCGTTTCACAGGCCCCATGGGATCAAGGGACCCCGTGTTGGTGGCCGCCGTCAACGCCGCGGGAGCTCTAGTCAACCTGCTCGGGCTCTGCTTGTTCCACGGGCACGCCGGCGGGGCCACAGACCTCCCGGAGGCCACGAGCACTCTCACGGGAATAAGAACAAGCCCAGGGTAAAACGGGCAAGTCCCAGAGGGCTGGGAATGCAGGTCTTCAGGAGAGGACCAACAACCTGGTGGCAAATCACAGCAGCCAGGGGATGGGAGACCCGAGAAATAGTAAAATGGAAAGTTGGAGCATTATCATGATGCTCTTTGCGAATCTTTACACTTGATAGTTGTTTTACTCTCTGTGTGTTAAATATGTAATCTTATCTTCAAGTGTATATATAAAGTATCCAAACCCCACAAATCATGTAGTATCACAATTTATTCTGATGACATATGCCGAACTTTACTCCATTATTGCTTGATCCAGATTGCATAACAGTACATACTTATATCAGTCTACCTCAGGACACCCTACTCAAATGACACGTCATTACTTCCTCTACAACTGTGAATAAAGACTATTTAGACATCTGTGTTTGCCATCAGATATTTGTTGGTGGGTTATCCTATCCTTTGAAACATAGCCACCTTCCAGTGACATAAACAGATGAAGGTTCAGGTTTCAGGCTTTATAAAGACTGACCACGATCAGCTGAAAGCTTATAAATAGAGATATGCAGAGTATCCTTTCTGGCTCAGCCAGAAACTATTTTGACAAAGCTGAAACTTGTGAAAGAAGTGTCAAATGCCTGACTCTTGTGCCGTATTTTCCTGGTCACATTGTACTTGAATTTCACAGTTGCGCACGGTGATTCACTGTTCTGAAGTAGTAATTGTTGCCGGTTGTTACCACAGGATATAATCAATGATAAACCACCCCACTTGAGCATCCTCGGGGCGTGCCACTGGTCATGCTTGCTCACTGAAGGTTAAATCCATACAGAAGACCATTTTCTCCCCCACACTATTAGGCCCTGCCATTTCAATAAATGGCTGTACCCCCCTCAGCCCCTCCTCTTCTGTGCGTCGCTGTTCTTTCAGGTCATACATCAGTGTAACCGTGGGCGGCAGCCACAGCCACCATTAGCCACTGATGAATGACCCATAGAAATCCCGCTTCATGGAGCGGAAGCAGCCATTGCTCAGGTGCCATTCCCCACAACACTTTGTATGCTGCCTGCAGTTACTAATTTTTAATTTGCCTAAGCGTGAATAACTATGGCATTTTAGGATCCCACATGCTCAAAGTTTTTCTCTCATGTAGTCCCATGGTTGCCTGAGTCGTTTCGTGTTTGTTCCCCAGCAGTTATAGCACAGACTCACAAAGGCTGTATTGTCTTCCATAGTGGCTAGAACATTTATTGTAGAAAAACACTAGTAAGTCACCTTAATGGGCTGTATGTCTTAGTGAATTGTATTGATAGTCTACCTCCTCTGAAGCTTTGAATGGAGCCGCTCCAACCACAGCGTCACCTGATAACACAGGCTGAGTTCTGGCTCTTTTTGTTTCAAGTTTCAAATGGACTTGTGCTTGACCCCCAAATAGCGTAACTGAACAATTTAACAACTGTGCTACTGATAGCATCTCCATGGCTGATTGGTTACAGCTTTGTTTTCGCGCCATAGTAAGGATAATTGTTGTTTTGTTTTCCTGTGATATCTCAAGGCAACATTTCTGTTTTCTATTCATTGCTATATCTATTTTAAATGCTATATTAGAATGTAAGTGTTAGAGTCCAGCTGATTATTTGTCACCTTGTGTTGCAGTAAACTAAACTAACCCTAACCCCTTTTTTATCTTTAGAAATCAGCTGTAAAGACAACACAGAGGTGCAGATGAATGGCAACACCCACTACGAGGAGATGGACCATGACACGGACTCATCATCGCAGCTCAACATGCGTGGGGTCTTCCTACACGTGTTGGGTGATGCCCTGGGCTCCGTCATCGTGGTTGTGAATGCTATAATATTTACCTTTGTGTGGCAGCCCTGCAAAGGCAATGAAAATTGTACAAACCCGTGTATCAACAGCCACACCACAGACCACCGGCACGTCAATCACACGCTGGTCGACCTGCACGAAAATGCCACTATGCCGATAATGACCGCCGGCCCTTGCTGGGTCCTGTATTTGGATCCCACTCTCTGCATCATCATGGTGTGCATCCTGCTGTACACCACCTACCCGCTTCTGCTCAAAGTCGGCCTCATCCTGCTGAACCGTGCCCAAAGCAGTCAGCATGCACCAGCTCAGCGACGCTCTTGAGCTGGGCGGCGTGCTGGCTATCCACGAGCTGCACATCCTGGCAGCTGGCGGCAACGCATCGTACCACAGCTCACATCAAGTGCCCGCGACCCACATCTTACATGGAGGTGGCTAAGGCGCATCAGGACTTCTTCCACGACCAGGAGCATCCGCCACCTGCATCAGCGGGTGCGTCACGTTCAGCTGGTCGAGACTCCTAATGTGAGCTCTCTGTCGGACTCAGTGTGCCCCCCCAAGCTGTGCTGCGGCTCTGCCCGACAAACAGGCCCAGACTCCCGGACAAGAAGGCCAAGCAGTGAGCTCTAAAAGCGGCTGCAGCTTCAGCCTTGGGTGATCAAGCGAGACCTCAGAGCAGGCCGCGAGGCATCCAGAGTGTGCCCCTCGGTCAGAGCCAGGGTTACCATACGCCAGGGAGGTGGAGTCGTCTCTGTGAGATGGAGGGGATGGAGAAACAGGAGAGGCTGAAGCTTCACTCTGGGCAGAAATCATCGTCCTTCACTGGATGCTGTTATCTTTTGACCTGTAGTTACCCTGATAAGGAAATAGTACCTTAGCCTTTATTCTCTGTCATTTGTTGCCTCCCTTTGGCTGAAGAATCCTCCCAAAACCCTCATATCAATGCATTTGAGCCTCTTTTTTTTTTTTTTCCATCTATGCTCATGTCAACTCCTCCTCCACTCCTCCTCGGCTACTCCCCTCTGCCTCGAGCCTCTCGTTGTCTCGTCTGTTGCCCTGGCAGTATGGGCGGTGATGCATGTTAGGGTTCACTGACCTTATCTCCTCCAGGACCCGAACCGTCCTGCATGGTGTCCTCATTAACGTGTTGTGATGCATCATCTCGTCCCATGGTGTTTCTGTGCCAAAAGCTTCTCTGCAGGACTGGAAGGATCGGAGACACACTCTCCTCAAAAAAGGACACACACAACACATGCAGGCAGACACACATCACTGGGTTATTTTGTTTAGCCTATGGACCTGTTGTGAAGTCTACCTTCTTGTTTTTGCGTAGGCTTTACTTGAATCTATTTTCTTACCCTCTGGCCCCAAATGGAAGAGTATTGTGTTACACCGTAATTTAAGTATTTAAGTTATTAGAAATGATCTATTTCTCTCTGTAGATACTGTTTATAATATTTAGTTTGGATAGTAAAACATTTTTGCAAATTTTCTGTCTTGAAGTTTGTGGAATACCATCTAACATGATCAGTTTTACAAATGTAGTATTTTTATAATCTTGATCTCTTGTTTTCAGACTTTTCTCTGGCCTTGACTCAGTTTTAATTGCGGTCATTAGTTGGATACAGAAACCCGTATCAACACCTCTCACCTTGCCTTTTAAATACAAAACTGCTGTGGTATAGCACTAAGCATAGTAGACAGTGTAACGAACTTCTTGCAATGGCACAGTCACCTAATTAAATGTTCACTGATAAATTTGATGCCTTGCAAGCCAGAGGCTGGGTCTGTTGTGAAGAAGTGAGCTGTATGCCATTAGTGAAACACACTATTCTCTGTGTGAATCTGTACTGGAAACTATTCTGTGGCAGCGGCTGTAGATTTTGTTTTAAAATCCTCTTGAATGTATCAAAGGCACCTTGTCACAATCCATGCTGAGGGTTTTATATTTCAGGACCTTATACTGAGTTTGCATGACCAAACCGAGACCTGGTGTTGATTTTGAAACTCACGAGGCTCCATTTGCTCTTACCAGTACCTGCTGGTATCCTCAACATTATTCATAACTGTGTAGGAATGACTCATCATATAACTCATCTGTCCTCTTTGCTTTGGACGGCTGATCAGAATCCATATAGGTGACCTTTGAAATTGTCCTTGTCACCACATATATCATACCATTGATCCATTGATGCATTTCAGATTTCCTCGATTAAATGTGTATGCAATATAGAACTATGTGCTGGAAATGTATTTTAGCGATATTCTTCATTTGTAATGTTTGGTCACTTTTATTCTGTGTCTTGAGACTTGAGCTCTGTACAAATTGAAAACAAAAGTATTTGTTTTTTTATTTTAGATATGACATATCAGCTGATGTGTTTTTGATATATATATATATATATATATACAGTATATATATATCTACAGTACCTGTCCAATGTCATTGTGAAATAAAAAATATGGCTATTTGGTACAGTTGATGAATCAAATTTGCAGTTTGTCTTATTCCTGCACTTCTCTAACTATTCATTGTGCTTTTCAAAACAAGTCACATTGTCCTTTATAGAGACACCAGCTTGACAAACAGGACCAATATCAGTATAAAGAGGTAAAATCCACCTCAAAAGACATAAAATGTCCCCAGACAGACAAAACATCACAGAAGAGATGAAGAAAATAACCTATGAGAGACACATAATGCCGTTACAGAGATGCAAAACCAGGAAAGGGACACAAATAGCCATAGAAGATGCAGTATGTCCATGCAGCTGCATTGTTTGTGGTTATTTTAATGGAATAATCAATGAGAAATAACACAAAATATAAAATGTTCAAGTAAAATACAAGTGGCTCAAAACTTAAGTGTAAGTGTGAGTAAATATACATAGTTACATTTGACAAGTGCATACAGGTAAGAATGTTAATATAACAGAGACGAGTTTAGCCAGTTAAACTCTGAGGACAATCGTACATAGGAAATAGATAAATTTTAAGCCTAGATAAGTCTCCTTCACTTGCTGTGGGGTTTAAATTTGGTGTCCTGAAAACCACGCTAACGCAACTTGTATAGTACGTGTTGATCTAGTCTATAAGGCCAACAGGATATCTCACAGTTCCTGTCTTCTGTTCTGCTACAAAACCTCAGTCTATAAACAGTAATGTTACAAGTAAATCTGATGCTACTAGAAATTGAGTGGGTTGTGGGTGTCGCCACAATTCATAGATCATCAATTACAGCATTTCACAACTCTCCTCTCTGTGGTGTAAGGGGGGATACTGGCTCAGGTCTGTGGCTGGGTTTCAGTGGAGGTCTGGCGAGGCTGCCGGCTGTGATGTGTGACTGCGGAGCAGCCGTTGCCGCCCGACCTGGGGGACTTATATAAAGTCGAGGGGGCATTCAAGGCAACAAGCACACAGGCTCTACCAACATTCCTCAGTGCTGGCGGGGCCCGCTCGCTCCCTCCTCTCTGTCTCTTTCATGTGGACAGACAGGGGTTCATGCTCAGGCGGCTCTCTTTTTGTGCTCTTTGTCTCAGTCAAATGTTCTTTGTGTGCAGTTCACTGTGGCAATAAAGTAGGTCTGTATGCAGCCACTGCTGACTTAGTTTCATATAGTCAACCTTGTTGGTCCAGGCATTTAATAATTATAGGTAACTGTGCTCTTGGGAACATCATTTTCTTCATCTGCAGGCGGTTCACTTAGACCCCTCATGGTTTAGTTCTTGCCCACAATTCCCCGATGCATCATCAGCTGTAAGGGGCCTACGGGTGTACCTTTTCTAATCATGTCCAATCAACTGAATTTACAGGTGGACTCAATCAAGGTGCCCAGAAACCTCAAAGCCGGTCCAAAACAGAGGAACCTGAGCTGAATTTCTAGTGCTCCTTAACGGAAGCTTGAATTCTTACATCAATACGATATTTCAGATTTTCCTTTTCAATAAATTTGCAAACATTCTAAAATCTTGTTGTGTTGATGGATGATTGATTTAATAAAAGGCTACAACTTAACAAAACATGAAAAAAATTGAAAAGTGCAGACCTTTCTGGTACCTTACGCATTTTACAAGTTCTCCAAATATAAATGTTTACAAAATATGAGACCAAAAATAAAGTAGCCTGATTTGTATATTTTGTTTCAATTGTTTTCCACTAAAATATATTGTCCTTGCAATACAATATCCACTTGTAGAATGCAGCACATTATTGACCTTTTTATGGGTATGTTTAAAACTTCTGGGTTGAGATTGAGGAAGATCTTTCTGGAGACACAAAGCTATTTGGTCAGTATAGCTCTCATTACATTTCAGTGTTGAACAAGGACTTTACCAACATTTCTTTTTTAATGAAGTCTAGGTCTGATATGGGCTTTTAGAAAAGTTTGACTTTATGTATGGGTGGTATCAGTCTTCTTATCTAACTCTAGCAGAAAGGAATATGTGAATTGATTGATCAAAATGTTGGTCTATTCCTTTAAAGACTCCCCAACTATCTGGATGAACTTATCAAGTTAACAAAATAACAAGCTGTGCAATGTAAAGTGTCATTCCCAGATTTGTTCTGACAGTGGGACAATCACTGTTACAGTAACAGACCACATAATATGTCAACTATCAAGCTGGTAAATTGGTGCTACACTAATTAATTTGTGTGTGTGTGTGTGTGTGTGTGTGTATGCGTTGCACCAGGCCATCTGTCTCCTGGCTTTTGTCCTGGGATTTTCAAACAGGATGACTAAGGGCCTTGAGGCTGATTCAGCAGAGGAGATGGGTGGGGGAGTGAACACTATGGACTTGAGGGTGAGAGGTCACTCTGCTGCTAAATGGATTCCTTTGCCAGCACAACATTTGTAGTCACAGCCACATGCATAAGCGCTAAAACTCGGGGTCATTCAACAAGGGACTAATGCCCCCCAAAGAAGCGTCTGATAAACCTTTTGCTAAAATGCTAACCACACTAGTATGACTGTCCATGTCTCCGGTGATAGTTACTGATGTGATTTCTTCTTTTCTGTCAACGAAAACAAGTATTTCCAGATTTCGTGATAAACTGAAAGAATAATGTTACTTCTTTAGCTATTACGATTTTCAAAACCATTGGATTATCAGAAAATTTGATAGAGAGTTAAATTGTGGCTCAAGCAGGCAGGAAGTATCAAGTCATCATTGGCTACAACTATTCCATTGATCTACATGGGACGTTAGTATGTCTTCAGCTCTTACTCGAGACGCTACATATGTCATGTATATGTGCATTTCAAACTTGGGGTTAGTCGGTAGAGAAATGACATGTAGTGTGAAATAACACTCTAAAAAGCAAGAATGACGAAGTGATAACACCTGAAATGACTTGAGGAATTTGTATTTATTAAACCATTGTGATGCGCCACTGCACATGAAATAAGTCTTACAGATACATATGTTTTTTTCTCAGGACAGTGATGTTTTGTCATGGAAAACAGTTAATTAAAGCAGAGCTCAGGACAACTGTCTGATCAGCATCAACACTGAACATTTTTTGTTACATTGTTTGAAATTGTAAAACTATATGATGCACATATTTTAAGTTGTTTTATTACATTTAAAGTAAAGGTAGGTAAAACTGGATCTAGTGCACTGGTAGGTGACAAACAGGGAGAGATTTGGGACTCAGTCTGTCACTACTCATCCTGTTTAAAGAAAGAGACTGAAACTGACGAGTAAGTGACTATTGAAAAATCAGTGACCTGTGAAGGCTTTGTTTGGAGAAAGAGCCCACTGTGTCTGAGACTGCTACTGGTGTCATACTCTTCACTCTCAATACAATCAATTCAAGGAGTAAGAATTGAAAATTTATGAAAAGTTAAGTGCCTAAATTTAATGACAGTTCCCCAGCTTTATTCAAATCTACTGTCAACACCACAATAATACAAACTGTACCAGCTGGAAAATGTCTGGTTTCATGTGATTCTTAAATGTTTGTGGGATGGGAAGAAAAAATGCTGATTTGTTTTCTTTTTAGAAATATTGAACTTGTTGCTTGTATTGTGCCAGTCAGTCAGACTCACATGTGATACTGAGTTGATGGTTTGACAAAAATGCTGGCTGGTCAGTTTCTGGTTTCTTAGAATTAAAGCAGTAAAAAATATTAGACTACAGAAACTGGCTGACGTGGAGCCAAAAAGCGAACGACCTTATGTGAACAACATGGGTTTTGTATGCGTCAAAGTAAGTGTACCAAGCTGTAAGACAAACACAGTGACTCAGTTTTCATGATTTACTTCTTCTGTTCAACTATTGCACTTTTATTTCTTTTTATTCAGTTAGGGGGTTTTATTACTGCACTGTACCACACACTGTCCATTTTTCTTTCATCACATTCAATTCAATGCACTATTATGTCTATGTTTAAAGGTTCTACCTGTGCATGAATATTATTTCAGTACTCAAGCTCAACTGGGTTTTTACAAGACAAATTGATGCATAATAATTACAGAAAGGTGCAAGATAAATCATATTGCACTGAGCAGGGGACCAAACACATACATTTTAAAATGACAAATAAACAAGACATCAGATCTTAATTAGACATTATTAATTCTTTAAAATAATTTCTTACATCTAATTCTTTTTGTCATTCATTGTAGCACATTAGAAATATTAATGATTATTTATTGGGTTTTAGGCGACTCTCCCCTCCCCTTTCCCCCAAACTCCAATGAGGTAAGGTGAAAAAGTGATTAGGATCCATCCTCTGGGTACCATGAATGTCTGTACAAAATTTAAGTGTACCCCATCAAATGGTTGTTGAGATATTTGAGTCTGGACTAAAGTAATGATACAAATGATAAAATAAACATTTTGAATCAGACCCTCGTACTGAAATGACCCCCTCATATTTGGTGCTTTTACTTTGGCGTGTTAACATCAAGTTAAAACATTACCTGCCTCAAGCACAAAAGTTAATTATTCTCTCAGCTTCTGAGGATATTCGGGGAAATCGAGGGCTGGAGCAACGTAGGCAAAAAACGAGGGAGGTCAAACTTTTGGCTCCAGAGGGTGAAAATGTGAGAATCCTCCAGCGATCTCTGGACTTTACTACAGGACTGTCCTCTCCCACTCACAGAAAATCTTTGAAATCTGACCACATGGCAGGTTTGTACCCACAAAGACCTGTCCGTCTTAGAGGAGAGATTAGGAGGCTGGATGTTAACCAGCTCTTTGCTAAGGATGATGATGGTGATGATGATCAGCGGCAGAGGAGATCATAGATCAAGTAATCCCTAATGAAAATAAAGTCCACAGCGGAGCAGTAATATGTATAAATTTTACCATTAGCATTATTGCTCAAATATGATTGTAAATTAGAATACACTATAAAATATAAAAGAAAACTCAGCAATAATGATTTGAATTAGACAATTTATAACGTTAGCCTTTGGGTTTTGCAACTCCAGCTTTTCACTTCTGAGACACATAACAAGCCTCTGACATCTAACTGTATATAGAGACAAAAAATAGCCACAAAGTGAGAGCGATATGTGACAAAAAGTAATTGATTGGTCACCATTTTCCTAATAATTTCCCAGGACAACTCCGAAAATTACGACTTCATCTGGTAATAATATAGACACAAAAATTTAGAGTTTAGTTTACGCTTTTGATTTCCTTGAAAGACTCTTTTCTCTGGGAGATGTCATTTTTGTGACCTCAGTAATACTAGCTTCAACCCTGACTGATAACATCAATATTTATGATCTGTTCCATGTTAAATGTGAAATATTAATCTGAAAGAAAATTACAGCTGTAAGATGAATTATAAATGCAGACAAATGTAATGTTGAGCATGTAAAATGATCATTTTATGTAGTGGATTATAAATAGAAAGTTCCCAAATTAGAAATATTCAGCTGAAGTCTGGGTACCTCAGGCTATTACCATTATAGCAGGGAGAGGCAGTGAGTTTAAAGTCCTACTGCTGAATCCTTGCTATGATAAAAACAAGAGACAAATCAAAGCTCATGTTTTCCGGGGCAATGAAGAGGTGATGGGGAGAAGACTTTGGGTTAATGTTTGACTGAGATTGCCCGGTACTGTACTGTCGCCTCCTGCATCAACCTCAGACTTTGATCCACACAGAGTTGAGTGGGTTCAACCAGCAATAATGAATTCCTCACTGATAAACAGAGGCTAACAAACTCCAAGAAGAGAAAGGAGATTAACACCAAAGCATAATCTATTTTTCCCTTCCACGGTTATACAATCTGCATACAGTAAGATAAATGGCATTTTAACACCTGTTATAGGCTTCCCCATGTGCACATATCAGCTGTTATCAACTATAAAACCACCACTCACTATGAGGACCATAGCCACTCATCCATCATAAATTAGACAAGAAAAGTTAAATATTAGCAGACTTGTTGTATATTTAAGTGTGATTAATTATTATCAAGATTTTACTTATATTCTGATTTATTATTTTGTCAATTTAACAAAGCACCAAAGCTGCCGGAACCCGAAATACAGAAAAATAACACAGTCACCTGTTGAAATTTCTAATTTCATTTTAATCATAATCATTCAAAACTACTATCATAGAACATTCAAAGTAATACAAAATATGTTTATTTACACACAAATACAGCAGAAAATGCAGAAATAAAACTATAATAAAGACTATTTACATATTGATCCTTTTACCTCAATTCATTTTGTTATCAGTAAATCACTCAAAATATATTATTAATTTGTGTGAAATACAATGTAAGCTCCACATCAGCGTTTAAACAGGTTTCTCCAAGCATAAATAGGGTTACATTACGCAGCACAGCTAAAGACAAATTACACCAATTAAGGTTGCCAGGCCAGTCAGTGGCTCCTCTGCGTATGTATTGAGCAATAGCGAAGCTGCAAACAGATTTTGCCACATTACACATAGCGTTGCTGCTCTTCTTCCTTCCTCAGCGTCCTCATATATCTCTTCTCCTCCGGCTCTGAATTTTTTATGGTTAAAATTTATCTTTGAAACAAACACACAGTCAATTCTGCTGTTGTACATGCTTCTTCCCTGCCCCCACCAACACAATCACACACACACACACAGCCTTGTCTCCATGACTTCAGGGGACATCACATTGACTACATTCATTTCCTAGAGCTTAAGTTAATTCTAAGCATAATACTGTGTGTCTAAAACCTAACATAAACTAGTCTTCACCTTAACTTGTAATGGTTTGCATTATGGGGACTTGCTTGTCCCATAAAGAGAACAAGTCCCATAATGTGACGTATAAACAGATTTAGGTCCCCACAGCATGAGTAATACCCAGACACCACACACACACACACACACACACACACACACACACACACACACACACACACATATTATCCTGAGATGTGTGTGGCAACTAATGAAGAGTGTTGAAGAGCAGCAAACTGGAGTAGACGCTAGCAACTGGCCACATAACTGATTGTTGCTCCCTCTACACACACACACACACTGGTGATATCATTAAATAAAAGTGTCTCTCAAGCTCTCACTGTTTCTCTCTCTCCTCCCTCTGTAAAGCTCATCAAATTCCCATCATGGAACTGGACATTTGATGGTGATTTCAACAATTAGTGACAAACCCACAGAAATTATCAGGGTTTTGATTAATTATAATAACTTTGCTTAAGCTCAATTACAGCTACAAGTGAATCTTGTGAGTGGGATTATTTTGTAACTATTGTTTCCAAAATGAGCTCAGCCTTGACATTAGACTGTGATTTCAGCCATTTACATAAAACAAATTCCTAATTAGCATAAAACCATGTTAAACCTTACAAGAATAAAGGCACACTGTCAGTTTTTAACCACTGATAGTGCTGTAAGGTTTGTAGGCTGGTCCACTGTTGTATTAGCCGTGCCATTGGTTTCATGCTATTCAGCTGACTGACGGTTAGTGGCATGTGTGAGAAGCATCAACAGGCCAACAAAGACAAAGACTGATAGCAAACCAACGTGGATATAAAGAATCCATGATTTAAAATATTCCTAAAATCAGCTTTGCAGATCCCAAAGGGGAAGGGAAAGCGTATTCCAATGTTTCTTTCAAGGATACCTAGCGTCTTTTGGTGTGCTCTTGGTCTCTTCTGTGTTCACTCAGTCGTTGGTGGTTTGACCACATGTTTTAACAAATAACCATCAGTGTGTTCAGACTCTAATCCCTAAAATACATTTCTTTGTCTAGAACAGGGAGTACAAGTTGTCTGTGTTTGTCAGTGCTAAGGGCAATACTAGTTGAAAGTCACAGATTGATCATTAGCAGGACAGTAATCTATTTTGTTTCTTTATTTGGTGTCCATGGCTGTGTTTGGATAAAACCTGGCCTCAAATATGTGCCACAATACATGTGCAAACCTGCTTGGTTTCAGGAAGTACTCAAGAATTCTTGTGGGTCTGACCTAATGTAACTGCACAACAAGAGTTAACCATTGATGTTTTACTATATAATTTAATATTGCAAACTGTGAAGCCACTTTCTCTGTATTTGTTCAGAATATTTACACAGTCTTGCACAGTGTCTTTCGAGAGTTTGGAAGTATTCATGAGAACATTGTCCTAGGGACGCCTTTTTTCTTCTTCGATATTCATTTTATTTTCCTCAAGGTGCACTTGATGGGGATGCACTGTTTGGACTCCACACAAATCTGGCGTCTGCTGCTGCTGTTCTAGCACACTTTGAGCGAGGTTTAGAGATACATACCCCAACATCAAGTTACTCTGTCATACCTGATGTGTACATGTTTGAAGTAATAATAAAGCGCAACTCAGGTGAACATGCAAATATTCAGGAAAGCGTATTAACATCAAGGGAATAAACAATAGAGCTGAAATAACTGGATGATTAGCAACATCAGTTTCTTAGTCTTCTGTGGTAATGAAACCATCACTGTGACTGGACAAAACAACATGTCAATTTTGGCCTTTGAAAATCATGATGGACAGTTTCACCATCGTCTGATATGATATTAACACAACAGTTAATTGATTAATTGATAGAATATAGCAGATTAATAAGCTCCACTTCGCATATGTTCAAGTTGTTGTCAAACCAGTGCAGATGGATTTAAAAGTGCACATTTTCATGACTTATGTGTTTCCAACCCATTTTGAAAACAGAATTACTGCACTCAGAGCTCAATGGTTTCTTTTTGCTTTGCCACTTGCAGCGAAAAACAAACGAGAAAAAATAAATATCTGCCAGTGATAACAATAAAATGTTAGGGTCAGGCGACATGCTGACTAGTGGAGCTTTTCAAAACACTTTTCAGAGTGGAAATGTCAAATACAATGGCCTCAAAAAAACACATCTTATGCAACATATAATCACATACACACCTACATGTAATATAATACATACAATTTACATATGAACATATTTATTTTAACCTTATGAAAAGTTAAACACCGACAGCCTAATCTCTGCATCATATCCTTATGTGAATGTATTGTCTACACTGTCTTACTTGTTCTCTTGCCTGTCTACATGTACACAGTCACCCTAGGTTTCCTGAATGAGACAATAAATTAATAAATCAAATAAAATCTCAGTCTTGTGTTTTAAGTTTTTCTCTGCCCTTTACTAAAGAGGTCCTTGGGGTATAATGTTATCTCTCAGGGTTTGTAGGGTCCTCGCAACAGTGCAGCGAGCATCCGACTCACGCTGCAGGGGACTCAACCTGTGACCATTGCAGTGTTATCTAAAGACACACAGGCTCTCCATACAGACTAAATCAATTGTAGTAATTTGTAATTCCGGGCAGGGATAACATTCTGCACAGAAAGTGAACTCCAGTTTGCATGGAGGATGGAGAATTTATTCTCATTTCATTACGTTCCCAGCCATCTGGCCATGCAATATGTCCGGCGTAACAGTGAATCCAGACACCGGGCTGTCTGCCAAACTGACTATCTGACTGCAGGCTGGCACGCTGATCTGCACTCAATCGGGTGAGCAGGGAAAACTGGGATAAAGATTTATATAACGTGTTTTTATTAAGTATGTCATCACTCTTTTTTACACGTTTTTCTTTTTTTAAGATATTGTTGCTTAAAACAGAACCGCTGTGTGAAAGCGACAAACCCACGAAATTATCACCCACCCTTTGGATTTCCCCTCAAAGCTCTGTGGGAGTGGTTTATGCATCTTTTTCAGTTCATTGTTTTGGTTTTTTACAGCTGCAACCTGTCTTGATTCACTTTCACCTCTTTTTAGCCAGAGCAGGTAGCTGTTTCTGCGGTTAAGCTCCCCAATAAGCCCACCTCCACATTACCTGTGCAGAAGCACTGTGAGTGAACACAGTGGTGCATTTAACAACAAATTAAAAGTGAATATCAACACATATTAGATGACAGGGTATTGCAGTTGAGGCAGCTTTCAAAAAGAAATCAATGCAGCTATGTCATTTTAATTAAATCTAATTTAATGGATAGTGTTACTGTGTGGTCACCAGGGTCCCAGGTATTTCCCTCTTTCCCTTATTTCTTGTGTTCTTTCTTATCTCTCTCTCCTCCTGGCTCCTCACCTGCTCCAATCAGCTCCTCCTCCTGAAAGCGGCCGGTGCCTGTAATCTCATCCCATCTCATCAGCCGGACAGTATTTAAACCCCGGCCTTCCTCTCCCTCCTTGTCAGATCTTAGTCTTCTTGTGGTTCTATGTTAAGCTGCTCTGGTGTGCACATGTTCTCTAGTTTCATCATCCATCTGTCATCTATGGATTTGCTGCTCTCCCTCATTCACCCTCAGTCTGCAATTCCTTATTTACAGTAAATCCAGTTTAACTTGCCCTCTTGAGCCTGTGCTCTGCTTTTTAGTCCACTGAATTTGCCAGTGAGTCGCCAGCAGCTACATTGTCATTTTATTTTCTAGGAAAAAACTGAAAAAAACACAATCACAACATGATGTGAACATTTCCATTTTCTTTAAATGGATAAGTCTGTACTGTGATTTGCAGCATCGAGAACAACTCTGGTTCATAAATGAATGGTAATAAATGGCATCAGGTACTTTGAACCTGTAAATGCTACTACACCTTTAGGTCATTGTGATGACGTATTATTGCTTGGCTCTCAGACAAAAATGAGCTGTAGAGAGCATTCAGCTCCAGTGGAGATTCTGACCTTAGTCCATGATCCCATTTTCTAGTGAAATGGGCTCTGGACAAAGGCCAGTGAAAGGGGATGTCAACCAAATCAGTTTTTCTCTGTGACGCTCATGTGATCCGCCTGAACTTCCTTCCTACAGTCACACAAGAGAGCAGCTCACTACAAACCAATTTCAAATCCAGTCAGATGTTTAAGGTGGCACTCTGTTACACGACTTTGAGATTTATAATGAAGTTTTGAGCAAGGGGATTTTTTTTAGTAGCTGTTTATTGAGTCATATGGGAAGAAGCTTCATACATTAGGCTAGTTTGCAGCAACAGAGTTGCAGTAAAATCAAACAATGCTAGAAATAAGCTCTGCATTAGCATTAAGCTCTTAATTCCCTCTGATGGATGGTTTTAAAATATCATAATCCCTGTGTTTTGCTTGTCTTTCCTTTTGTTTCCAGGAACTCCCCCTCACCTCCCGTCTCCTTATCACCTGCTCACATTTCTCATAACATTCTCCACCTTTTTTTCCGTTAATGTGGTGGAAGGAACTGATCACATCCTTTACTTAAATTAATAGTACTATCGCTGTGTAAATGCTCATACAATGAACATCACCATCTCCAAAATTCAGAGGTATTATAAAGAAAAATTCAAGTATCACAAATCAGTGGTGGAAGAAGTACTCAGATGTTTTATTCAAGTAAAGTACCAATACAACACTGTAGTACTCATTACAAGTAACAGTCTGCATTCAAAAACTCAAGTAAAAGTACAGTATTATCAGCAAAATGTACATAAGATATAATCTGATAATCTTTGATCTGATTCAGATAAGAAACTCTCTACAACTTGTGAAGGATGGAGAGAACAGAGGAGGTCCTCTCCACATACAGATATACAAAAAACGTTGTTTATTACAGATAAACCAAAGGAACAAAAGTAAAACAATGGAAAATCAGGATGACAAAACTATACAGCCTCTCAGATACCGAATAATTCTGGCGAATACTCCACATATTTATGTTTCTCCTGGCTCAACATATGCCCACTTCCACAGCCCAACATACAGCCGAGGCTGTCGATGTTACTTCACATCTGGGTCATTGCTGAGTACACAAAATTTTTTCCTGGTCATCAGAGTGGAGGATAACAGCTGGAATCAGCCCAGATGTGGAGGAAGATGGACCAGAGTTGGGCCGAGGACCCAGTCATGTACTGGGCCACAAACTGTGACCAGGAAAAAATTACAATGTTTTCCTCTGAAAGGTAGATGTTCAAGTGCCACACAAATGTACATGAGTACATGAATTTACAGTTCTTTATTTCCCCAGTTACTCAGATATAAATGTTAAATAATTATGTACATTTTTTGTAACTGAACATGTTAAGACAGTATTTGTCTTGAGCCTGTGAATTTTATTACTTAAATCACAAAGAGAGAGACAGAGGAAAACATGAAAACACAGAGAGGCGAAAAAACAGTGGAACAGAGCTTTAACGCCAGTGTCAGTGTTTTGTGCACAGCCCGTCATGTGAGTGTCGCTCAGTTCACTTCAGTGTGGAGTGCACAAAGCCTGACACATGCGTAGGGGTGGGTGGATGGTGGTGGTGGTGGTGGTGGTAGGGCTCAATGTGAACTCGCCTGTCAATCAAACAAAGCTCACATTCAGCTCAGTCTGTGTCTGGGTCTGTGCACCGCCTCACCTACTGAACAAACATCAACACACAATCCCACTCCCTGAACTCAACTGTCATAACAACAGGGGAAGCAGGGACTGTAATATCAGAGGATAAACACTTGCAGTAAAATCGTTTATTTGTTCAAAACCTCAGGCTTTTCATCTCAAGAATGTCAAATATGAGCTTTCAAAACAAAACTTTCATTCTCCTCTGCCCGACCTCTTGAACCTGTACAACCTGTACATACCACCTGTGATGATTATTACTCCAACAAACTGAGATGTTACAGCAGAGAGAGAGAAATAAACGATACTAACAGCCTGCACGGAGCCTCTCAGCAGCTAAAATGATGGAAGCTTCCCTCTAGTGGTGCGTTTGAGTGCTGACAAAATCCTGGAACGATGGTGGTTGGTTTCAACAGCAGAAGAGCCAGTCATGTGGTTTACAGTAAAGAAAAATAAACATATGAATGGAAAATCAATCATTAAGGGCGAAATAGGAACCTGTGGTCCATTTACTTCTATATACCACATATACCTATAGGAATGCATTGAACAGCTTTTAAAACACATAAAAAATGAAAATAAAGTCCTATAAAATAGAATAAAATGAAATGCAAATAGATGAAAATATGGACGCAAAATACAGTTATAGTGCAGTACTAAAGAGGCTCTAAATTCAATAGAAAGGAAGTAAAAGTGCAGTAGTAAATGAATCTACCAGAAATATAGAAGACAGCAGAATTTTAATTTAAAAGTTTGGGGTGAGAATCAAAGTGGATTAAATTATTTTTCAAACATTCTAATCCCAGTCTGATACCGACTATAAATATACAGACACCAGGAACCATTACAGGAACATGATGTTGATTCCACATCAGTATTGGTGAAATCTGTTCAAGCTCCTGTGACTAATCGATTGCTTCCCTAAAGAGTGACACTGACTCACCCTCTATATAATACATGTCCTGGTTGCCATAGAGATAATGGGTTTATATTATGAGGGATCAGCTGGTGTGTGACTGGAATTCAAGATTCACTAGCAATAACTTTAAACAGACTCTCTCTGTTGGGCCGATCTGTTGGTTCGCTGAGAAAGTTTGTGTGTTGAAATTAAAGAGGCTGAGCCTTAGTCTACATGGTGATGCGCCCCTGTTGAGACTGATAGAAATAAATGCAGTCTTGTTTGGCAGTGTTTATCACATTTTATTACTAGTGACTTATGGTATGTACAGTAGAAAGTTCATTTAGCTGCAGGGCCTGTGTTTCATGGTTCAGAGTTAAAAGGGCAGTGAAAAGAAAATTACCACAGTCCAAACAAGAATAATGGGCCAGAACATAACAAACACCAGAGGCTCATGATTTGGGATGACTGTTCCTTTGCTTGCACTAAATGCCTCTAAAATTATAGTTAGAAAAGGAAGAAGGAAAAAAACCCACATGAAAGGATCAAAAATAAAGGATATTCATCAAAGTCAGGTGCCAGTATAATCACAGACTACAATACATAAGAGGAATGAGAGAAAACAAACAAAAAGAAAAATATGTGAAAATGGGTTCAAATAACACTGGGTCATGTTTATTTCCAGTAATTAGATAGATCATACAGAGCCCGCTTTTGGTCATTGTTCTTTATGAGATAACACCCTGTGTACTGAAATTATCACAAGGCAGCAGTATATAACTATAGGTATGATAAATAAATACAGAAATTATTTTTGAAATACATCAATAGATCAAGCCAGGGAGGAGTCAGGAAACACATTCACTTCAGTGCACCTCCCAACACCCCTCCCCAGCCCCACTGTGGCCGTCCACATACTGTGATGTGGGTGACAAACACATTATAATGATATGAGGTGGGGAGTCTGAAAGCTCTCGTCGTCAGAAACACACAGGTGTGCGCCGCCATTCACCAGCAAATCTGCCAAACCTCCACCGAGACAAACAACATCAAGCGCGGTGGTAGCGCGCACATAAAGGCCCACTGCTACTCGCTGAGCAAAGGTTAACATGGGATTGATGGAGGAATCACTTTAGAAGTTAGTGCTGTCATCTGTTTGGATTACAGGGAGAGCACCTGCCCATCTGTCACCTTTGGAGATGAGGTAGACACACACTGCCTTTACATGGAGGAGGTCTCACTCTCACTCCACACTGGATATTTAGTTGTAGACAGATAAAAACTATAGATGCTACAGAGTGGGCCTCTGGCTTTTAGAAGGGACGAAATAAAGGAAAACCCACAAAACTCATCTTAGATTCCCTTTAAAGAGACTAAAAGATAATAAAATTTTGTACTATACTGATCAATATCTCTTTGTAATTAGGTATATGTTATGAGGGTTTATGAAGTGGTAAGTGGCTTCATGAATAGCTAATAAATCCTTTCCACAAGTAAAATGTGTTCAAAGGTGAGTTAAAAGGCTAGACAGAGAGGCACCTGGCTCACAACTATAAGGAATGTCTTATCAGAAGGTGCAAAGGCGATGTAATTATATATCGGGGAGCCGATGGCAGCAGCATCTCTGTGTTTTCATTGTTCAAGCGAAAACACCACATCTAAAATAAAATTTAAAAAGTTAATATAGTGTTAGTAGCTCAGGTGTGTGAGCTTCCATCTTATTCCACGAGAAATATTGTTTTATATCTCCGAGGCCTTGCATTATGTATAGTTATTGTTTCTGTGATGTTCAAAAATGATGAGGAAGTCAAACAATACTGACATGTCCGCTGTAGACTGTAGACTTTGTTTTGCTTGGTACTGTAACCAGGCTTTAAGGATAGAAAATCACCTGAGCCATTACTGTAAGGTGACTGATCCTCAGATCACCCCCCTTTACTGAGGTTTAAACTCTCTGGACATTCAGAGTTGTGCAGTAAACTTAAATCTGTACCATAATTTTGTATAAAGTTAAATGTTTATAACTTCAAGTATTTTAGTGATTGTTTTATTTGTGTTTGCACTTTGTGCTGGAGATGTTTTAGGTAATACTATAACCTGTACCTGACTGCAAGCCCAAGTTTCCCATCTGAGATAATAAACCAAATGACTGGTGAAAAAGAGATCTTCATCTTCATCTTAAGACACAGTTTCTTTCCTTAAAAAAACACACTGAAGCAGGGCCGTCTGAGTTCGACTAAGCGAAGCAGCTATTGTATTTTAAATGCAGAATTCCTCTTTCTACACACGTCTTTGCTGGAATTTGATGCAGAAGATGTTAATAAGCCTTTACTTTACACTGGAATTGTTGTCGGAAGGATTTCCTCACAGCCAGTGTTGACAGAAACTAGTTTGAATGCACATATGAGAAGGTGAATACTGTTTGACGTGCTGCTTCAACTTGTTTTCATTGGTGTGTCTACGTAAGACTAATACAATGAGCGTCTCAATGATGAAAAATCAGGCTCAGGGTCCTGGTGTTTGTTCATGCTGACTCACTTGACTCACCTGGATACTATTGCTGAAACACCTGCACTGTTTCCTACATGGGTCAAATATCTCCTGAAAAACACCCATTGCACAGTGAGTGAATATATCAGGATAAAACACATTGTTTTCTTATTCAAGGCAAACATGATAAATTGATTTATAAAACACACTGGTTTTCTGTTTTCTACAGTGACTAAACTGGTTTAGTTCACAAAGCTTTTTATTTAGCAGTGTAACGCAGGCAGAGAGGAGGAGGATGGTGCTGTGGTGGAGGTGTGATGGGGGGTTTTAAGGTTACGGTGAATATGTGCAGAGAAACCATCTGAGGTTAGCTGCTCACACCACACAGGATAAACCAGCAGCAAACCTTGATATCCCACCTACACAACGACTGCACATTCAACCCGGACTCTCCTCTTCTTCTCTCTGCTTCTCCATCATCTGCATCACACTCACACACACACACACACACACACAGTGACAAACATTTTCACTCACAATTACTTTTTCCAACCCTCCTTATAATTCATGCATGTTCAGGGGCCAGTGAGACTCATTATCTGTGGAATTTAATTTACAGGGCTGACCGCCTTCCTGCAGATGTTGCACCACTCGCGCCAATTTGAGCTGTCGTCACGGCAGCACGATGCCAGGCCCACTACACTAACCCCCCGTCCTCAAACAGCATCCTTTGGTTGCTCTCCTTCTTTCATCTCGCCTCTCAACCCCTCTGCCTCTTTATCTGCCTCTTCATCGCTCTCTAGCTCCTTTCAATGATGGAGCTTATTGTGAACAAAGGCTTAGGAAGTGTCACTATGTAAGCAGTGAATCGTAAAAAAACAAAAAAAAAAACAAAAAAAACAAAAGCTACATAGGCACTTCATCAGGAAGGGGTGGTGGTGGTGGAGAGGGGGTGGAAGAATGCGTCCAATGGCTCCCGTTGGGGCGTGCCCCAACCTCCTGCAACAAGTAAGACAGGCCAGAGAGGCTCCTGGGAGGAGGGAGGAGGAGGAGAAGGAGGAGGGGGAGATGGAAGAAGAGAGAGAGGTGGAGATAATACTGGGACTGTGAGAGGACAGGAGCAGAGAGAAACCATTTCTCTCCTCTCTGCTTTTCAATCAGCGGTCTCCCTCTTCAGTATCCGTCAACCCATCTGCTCTCTGAGGACTTTTCTAATTCTAAACTTTACTGTGATTCTGCCTCTTGTGGAGTCCAGGACAAACTTAAGAAAAGAAAGAAGAAGAGTAAGAATTTGCTTCTTTTTCTGCTCATTCACAACAACAGATTGGATCTAATGGAGCGTGACCAGTGATGTTTTAACATATTCAGGCGCTGTGTTGGATCTGCCAAAGTGGGCAGCAGACCAAGAAAAGACCAGAATGTGGGTTGGACAATTTACACAAAATTTAAACAAACCACGGCAAGCCAGATATTTTCTTCTTACAATCAGTTTTCTGTTATCTATAAGAAAAAAGGAATTTTTTGTACCAGAAACAAGTGGACAGGAAAGAAAAATTGGAGTATTAATTCGAACACAAGAAGACAGATGAAACATGACCTTGGACTGGATGGTTTATAGACCAAAGATTCTTTATTAATCAAAACAATTGTCAGTTGCAGCCTTACTCTTAATAATTTCTACCCATTTATTCTCTTTGTTTACTTCTGAAACAATGGGTTGATGACAAAACCTAAAAACATATTTAAATTCATGGAATAACAAGTTACTGGACACTCTGTGGTGTGACATGCACATATTACTCTAAGTATATGAATGACTGAATTGGTTGGTTATAACCTTTTTTATTTCTACAGCACATCTCATATTTATCATATTTACAGAACTGATCCTGCGTTATGAGATTTGGATCTTGAGAAAAAGGTCAAGGTGTTGGGAAGACGCCAGAGGCCTTACTGTATACTTCCCTGATTAATAACCTCTATTCCCTTACTTAGAATGACTACTAGGCTAATTGAGTATATTAATAAATATTGGTATATTAGAGTGCTGGAAGATGATATATTAAACATTAGAAGTCTTTTCTGTGAGCGGATGTAAACTTTTACAAGTTACAGGAAGTAGACTGTTGCCATGGATTCAGAGTTATATGGCCCATTTTAACCTGTATTTGTTTTACATTTTGGAAAATTAAGTAAGCTGAATTAACTGTAACAATTTGTTTTGGTTCATACCATGAATATATGGAAGTAGCTGTCAATGAATTACTTTGATACTGAGGAAATCTTAAAACCACAATTGTTATTCTCAGGCAAGTTCTATGAGGGTGTTCCAATTCCTATACAGTAATAATAATTACAAGATAGTTTTTCTTTTTGTGGATTCTAGTGTGCCTCCATATCTGCCATGTTTGACTCCATTTTGGGTTAATCAGCTCAGGGTTAAACTGCTGGGTGCAGAACAGGACTGCGACTAATCTCACAGCGTTGCTTTGTTGTAAGCTCTCCTCTGCACATGAGTGGGTATAAACCATGTACAGCAGCTGAGGACAACCCCAACATGCCATCCGTTAACACTAGATTAAAAACTGACATTTACAAACTAAACTTGAACACCTAATAATAGGAGACAATTCACAGAATGAAAGTTACCTGCAAAATGTGTACAGGTACAGTAAAAGTTTACTGCCTCAGCATCAGATTAACTTATTTTCCCAGTTAATCAGTTAGTTATTTGAGCCATAAAATATTAGAAAAGTAGAAAACACCCAAAGCTGGAGGCATTCAGTTCTAAAATTGCTCTGACCAGTCAACATCCAAATGTTTTCTGCTCCCAGCTTCAACTAATGATTATTTCATTACACAATTAATCTAGTGATTACTTTCTCATTTATTCTTTTAAAAACAACAACCAAGAACTCTTAAAGTGACATCTTAAAATATTCTGTTTTGTTTGACCAGCTGTCCAAACCCCATATTCACTTTAAGTGATTTATACAAAAGGAAAAGCAGTGAATCCACCTGACATTTTGGGAGCTTTTCCTTGAAAATGAGTAAATAATTAATTGAGTAGTTGCTGGTTATTTTCTGGCGATCATTTGACTAACTGGTTCAGCTCTAAATTGTTGCTATCCCAAAGACAGTTTCACTTAAAAGCTGAAACCAGAGACTGTTTAGCATTTACAACATAAAAGATTCACTGAGCAACAGAGCTGTTGCTGACAAATTCTGTGGATCAACTGCTTCAGTTAATTAACTAACATTCCTGCTCTAATCATGACATTTTGTGTCTTCATGCTCTTTTCCAAGGAGGAAAGACACAAGCCCGCGTGGCTGTGAATCTGAAACCTTTTAATCCTCACAACACCTTCATCAGTACGCCTCTTCTGTATGTTTTTTGTTTTGTGCTTTCATCACAAAAAGAAATGCAAACAAAAGAGACTTACGCTGATTGAAGTGAATCACAGCATCTGTGGGAGCAAGCGCGATGCTGAACAACAAAGAGCGATGGAAATGAGATTGGGCAGCATTCTCTTTTGGGAATACGTCCAGATGTAAAACAGACTTCAGAGGATGTACAGTATCGTAATGCAGATTAGCACCAAACATGTGCATGTTTTCTGTTATAAATAGAAACAAAGTGTCAGAACTAGACTAGACATAGTGTCTTCTCCATAATTGCTGCATTTTCAGACAGAACTGAAAACATTTAATAAAGCTGAGCTAGATAATCAATTACCTGTTCAGAGGTACAGCTTGTTTTGTTTTACTTTGTTGGTCTCACATTTCAAGAAGCTCTGCAAAGTACAGAGACACAGACTTTAAGTGACTGTTTAACCTTTCCAAACTGTCTCATTGTCAGCTCATTACTTTTTAATAAGAGCAACAGAATTTAATCTGCACTGAAAAAAAGCAGAATGCACTCATCTTTTATTATCCAGTCACACAGAGCCTTGCATTTCAACAGCTCGGCAGCAGTATTCTGTGATCCACATCATTTCAGTGTGATTGTCTTTTACGCTCATCAGGGGCCCGTGAAGGAGGACAAGGCCATGGCCTCCTGGTTCAGCCAGAATAGGCCACTTATTGCGGAGCCCGGAGGAACCGGCTGGCGTGGTCACCCGACACCCTGATGGTGGAGTTCAAAGCTGGCAGCTGAAGGGCGGAGAGGCAGCAGAGGAGAGGAGAGCAGTACCGGCGCCTCAAGACGGAGTGGACTACAGCTGGCTGGCAACTGCGCCCGCTCCTCCTACAGCATCAGCACTGGGAGAGGCTTGGCCTGAGACAGCCTCTGCTCAAAGGTGCCACCATCCTGCTGCGGGCTGGGTGTACTCAAGTAGAGGAGGCTGAGCTGACACAGAAAGTAGACAAATGATGTGACAGTTAAAGGCTCAAAAGAAGTAAAATGGTCCAATATTTCATAATAAAAAAAAAGAACTTTGTCTCCCATTAATCATCTCTCGCCCTCAGATTTATCTTGTGATCCTTTGAAGGCCCAGACCCTTACATTTGAAGTCACTGGATTAAACAGGTGGCATCACCTCAGTAATACAGCTATAAAATGCTGGCTTACGATGATTCAATAGATTCAATCTAATAATGTAATATGATCATTTTATCAGTCACAGAAGCACTTTTCTGCAAGAATGGTATTCTTACTTTTTGTACTTTTAAATACTTTTGCTGAAAATACTACTTTAAGTAGGATTGTGAATACACTTCTTCTACTTACCTCAAGTCATAACAACTAGATATTAGTAGGAGGCCACAGCTACTCATAAGCATTTTATTCTGCAATATTATAGAGGCATATTTTGTCTCTCCTCTAGGCTGAACAGTAGAGACAGATGATAAATGATGTTATTTAGAGACAAATTCTGGATCTGACTGATAGTGAGTCATGAGATAACTCAGAGGACACAGTGACAGCAGCTGAGGGTATTTCACTGTGGGCTGGAGCTGGAAAACACATTTGGACGCAAAAAATCTCATGTAAAAAAAAGGAGTTAAACTTGGTCACTAACATTCATGATGGTCAGTGCATATATATATATATATATATATATATATATATATATATATATATATATATATATATATATACATATATAGTGTAGGGAAAAATGTTGTTGAATAGTGTCAAAAATAAACTATGATTGATATGTGAAACCCAGAGGTCAAAGATTTGTGTGCACAGTTAAGTTGAGGCTCATTAATTATTAAACAGGTAGGTTTAATGAGACTGAACCTTGTGCTTTAGTGCTCATTATATGATGATGTAAGGACTTTAGTTTTAACAAATGCTCTTCATTTCCTGATGAGTTCTTCTGGTTGGATGATTGATGGTGTGCACACAACACAGAAATTCATTTGTGACTGTGAAAACACTGGTGTAACATTTTCTTTAATATATCCACTCTCATTTTACCGATAACCAAAATGTAGTCATGCATGTGTTGTGGTTATTGGTAATCAGTCATGCACAATCTGATATCTGGAGGATAAGGGGAGGTTAAAGGAAACTTAAATGATGATAGTAAGTGACCAGTTCTGGTTCTGGCCACTTACAGTTGTGAAAAGGTGTTTATTGGCCCAGTTAAAACCTCAAGCGTATTTCAAACCCACCTTCATATTTGAAAACCTTCAATACTTGCTGGGTCCTCTCATCCTTGACAGCATTAAACCAGGTCTTTCTTAAAAACCAACATATTTTACACTTGTCAAATCTGCACTAGATTAACAAGTAGACTCAGGAACTTCTTTAAAAACACAGTTTCAGATTTGTGGAAACAGAAAAAAGAGGTGATTCTGTTTGTTTTTCATCTATCCAGGTCATCAAACCGGGTCTGGATGAAAAACCACAACACTTGAACAGCAAATCTTGACTTTTCATCAGACCATTGGAAGCTGCAAAAAGAAGCAGTAAAATATAATGAGAGACTTAAGGCACAATCCAGATATATAGAAAGCTGCCACTTACAAGGAATAGTCTGTTAAAGTTTTATTCAATAACGGTGGTAGTATCTTATAATGCTCCAGGCTTTTGAGAATCCTGCATGAGAAGTTCACTCTAAGGAGCAGAATTTAAGCTATGGCCAAAAATAATTATCTAATGGAAAAATTAGATTTACTTCTCCAGTGTGTCCATGGCAGACTGTTGACAGACAAGCTGCCAACAGACTTCAGCACTCCAGTCAGAGACATTTAGTCATGAAACTGATCATTTGGCCAGCCTCTCTGTTGTCCTGCACATGACTCTCTATAATGCTTTAGTGTCTCTGTCCTTTAATCTGTGGCAGAGTCGTCTGGGCTAGTTTGAGCATCTGTTCACAAAACCTGCTGAGGTCTCAGGTGTCTTATTGGGGGACAGAGACCAAGTGGGCATACTTTTGAGATTTACAATTAACTGCATGAAGGTGGAGTTCTCAGCTGTGGCTGTAAAAAATTATAATTAGCCGACCGTGTCTCTGAGGGAGATTCTACTGAGATTTTCCCAAATGTCCAGCCTCTCCTGTTCTTTGTTGAAACCTCATTATACCACAATGCTGACTGCCAGTCATTCTCACAAAATAATATCAAATATCAGATCATATTAAATAAATGATGTAATCATACAAAAGTGACTTTATTAATGATACTGGAACTGTCTGATTAGTAAATAATCTTATTAGTTTCAGTATGGGTAATCTAATCTGTTGTTTCTCCATTTAAACTGATCCTTGTCTTTAAAGATGCAGTCTGTACTTTTTAAAATCATAGTAACTAAAGTTACATTTTAATCTTCTGCAGAGTTTGATCAAAATCTTTATTTGTTTTCTCATGATTAAGAAATATAAACCTGTTTTTGCAGTTGTAAAGAAACAGCATCAGAAACATCAGAATATCACTACCGCTTTTTCCAAAGCTTTAGACTGCATCTGATTGTCTTACTGAGCAGATGGAGTTTGCTCCTAACAGAAATGCAGTTGAAAACTCCAGAAAAAGCTGATAAGTGAGCCTTGAGTTGGGATTTTTTTTTTTTGTCAAACTACCATTTCACCCCAAATCAATAATTTAGAATTAGTCATAATTTCAGATTAAAAGGAGTGTATGTTGAATTTTGAGAGCGAGGGATACATTGTCCTTCACAATTAAAACATGAATTGATAAAAATATCATTTTCACATTATAGCCTAACACTAACAATGATAGTTACAATACATACTTTGTAATAAATTTGACTCTGGCCCCGAATGTGATCCAAACAAGATCATTCCTCTTCAGTGCTTACATGTGTTTGTGGCTCTGGTCTAAGCAGAGGAAGAAAGGAGGCCAATCACCAGTTAACTGGAGGCACTTACAGTGAAACAGGTTTCCAAACAGATGTCTATTTAAAGGCTTGTGAGGACCTCAGCACCTCTTGTTAGGAGGAGGAGTAATTGGATGGTCTGCAGGAGTGTGCTGGTCAAGCTGGCAGGGTGCTGATGACCGCCTTTTATAACATTTGCAATCATGTTCTTTTGTGCTGAAGCCAGAATAAAACCCTGGAACAACAACAACAACAACAAAAATCTTGTTTCTAGGGTTGAGGTTTTTTCTGCAGTTCAGCTGCACTGGCACTCACTGGAAAATGTGTCGACACTGTTGTGGTGCATTGTCGACGTTTTCTTGTTTTATCCTTGCCTGTGTTTCTGGCATTGCTTATTATTACTTATTGTTTCATATAGTTTATTGCCACTTTAACTTTACTGTCCATGCTTTAGCTTTTTACCTCTCTTTTAGGTCGGGGGTTTGTCTTCCTTACTATGGTTGTGTGTGTGTTTCTGTGTGTGTGTGGTTGTGAAGCAGATGGTAAGAATGGAGGCAACACTTCACCTTTACATGCCAATTTTATAGTTTTTGTGAAAACCAATTCTGTCATTGTGCTGATTTTTCTGCATTTTTTGCACTTCTAAACACATATTTTATTTTGAAAGTGGCCATAATCAATAGTTTTACATTAACAATGGATCACATGACTTTGTGAAATGTGAACCTACAGAGAATAATCACCTGAAAAAAGACCATTCTTTTGTCATTACTGTTCTTTATGGAAACCCATTTCTGCCATATCTTTTCCCCATCATATTGGCGTAAATGGGCTTCCATAGTTCGTCCACTGTGGCAGAAAGTAACATTAAACTGACAATCTGCGCTCACTCGCCTGTGTTTTGCTTTGCTCTGCACAGGTTCAGGGAGGTCATGCAGGCCAATGAGCCTGAGGTGCATGAGGTGTCCGGCCTGTTCCGCTCTGTCCTCCTTGAGGCTCTGGATCACCTGAAGGAAGAGCAGGAGGCGCAGCGGCTTGCCCGCCAGTGGAACAACAAACGTGCCATGAGCACGTCCCTCATGAACTTCAGGTCCCGGATCAAGATCAACCCCTTCGGGAGCACGGTGGGCCTGACCTCCGCCGCTGCTGAAGGGGCCGGGCTGAGTGACCTCAAAACGGTGTCGGAGGATGTGGAGAGGGGGATGGAGAGGGAGGACAGGGCGCAGAGGGTGTGGAGCATGCCTGACTTCAGATACAAAGGAGCTGACAGCAGTAAGGTCGTTTGATGCAGGACGTTTTGAGGTGGGACAGATGCTCGTCTCCAGGACTCTGCTGCAGTACATCCAATTTGCACCAGGCGAGGGAGGATGAATCCCATCATCCTCCTTCCTCCTCAGTATGAGACCACTCAGCATTTCGATTTGTTTACTTACCTTTCCATCTGAAAGGGCGACGTCAGGTGTTTTTCTCAGATCTTCTGTACCTTGACAACACTGATTTTCCGCACTTGAAACAGTTTTGCATGAGATTATCACCTCTCGCAGTGATGCCTTTTATATTTTGTAGAGATTTGGCATCTAAGCACTGAGGGCTATTTACTGTAGCCTTATAGGGATATTTATGTAATCCACAGATTTTCTTGTTGCAGGAGAAAATGGTTGTGTTACATCGGGCAGCACAAATAGCCTGAGAGGTGAATGATCTTTTATGACAGGATGTTTTGCATGAGATTTCTGTATAGATGTTACTCCTTCTTATTCTTACTCCATCTTAGAAGGAAAGGTAATATTCAACTTTCACATTAACGTCATACAGGGAGTGAGTTGTGCTCACTCCACAGACTGCACTTTGTTTTCTCGCAACAGCACAAGGACTCTGCACAATTTATCATCCAAGGTCAGCGAACTGAAAGCTCTCTATATGTGTTCTTTATTTGCATATGAAAAGATCCAAAGAAATGATCACTATGTGTTACAGGATATTTCTGAATGAAACATTTCAAAGTAAAATCTTTCCCAGCAGTTTATTTGCTGTTTCTTTTCTGGTTGTCAGACAGCAAAATTCAACAACACACAACAGGTTTACTCCATCATCCATATAAAGCTTTCAACTGGTTTGATACAAGAGGGGACTAACAGTGATTGTGTTCCATCAGTTTAATAAAATGGCTAATCTTGAAACAAGATTCATAACAGAAGTGACAGAATTTAGGGAATAAATGCGATGAATAAGTTGCACAGTAACTATCAAAAACAACGCAGTCGATTCTCATATCATTTTAAACAAAATGTACACATTAAAAACTAGGATATCAGTACACACTGATAACACTGTGGTTCCCACTGCCAAGTTTAACTGTGGAAACATAACGGGCATTTATCTACAAAACAACGGGACAGTCCTCAATGTAGTTGACATGAATGAACAGAGCCAGCAGTAAATATCTAAGACTTTAAAGAAGAACTTCACCGATTTTACACATCAAAGGCTGTTTACAGGTCTTAGGGAGTGATGTTACACATGTCAGCACCAGTAAATATGAATATTAGAAAAACCTGGTGATGTGGAGATAGAAAGAGGTGAGCTCACCAGATCTCTGTAGCTCCCTCCTCATGTCTGCACAAAGCTATGAGGCTAAGTTGGCCACCACTAGCATAACACACCCAAATCTCCAACTGAACTGTCAGTGGTTGAGTTGCTTTGTGGGTAATGTAGGCACCAGGTGGAGGAAGATTGCATGAGGGAAAAAAACAATGTCTCTGGCTCTGCTGCATAAAGTTTGACCACTTTTTACAAAAACCGTCAATGGTAAAGTCCAACAATGTTATAGGACTACAATGCTGAATCGGTGAAGTACTGTTTTAAAAGAGGGGCCACACTTTTAAACCACAAGCAAAGTAGAAAAGCCAATTGCTGGCAGTTCACCCACTTTCAACACTGATGCTGTCTGATGACAATTTTCACATTTATATGATCTATTTGGTCACAGATAAAATTTAATATGACAGCGTTCAAAATAAACTCTTCTCCAATCGCGAAAAGCTTTCAGAGAAAAAGCTGAAGAACTGGGAACCTGGACAGCAGTGTCTCACTTTGCCTTGAGAGGTATAGCTCCATCCCTGCATCTGGCTCAGCGCTGCCCCCATGTGTTGATTCAAGTCGTATTCATCATCACATCCTCAGAAAACACTTGATTTCTGTTCTCCTGCAAGGCTGAGTTGTTGATTCCTGAGTTCTGCTGACATGTCTGAGCCAGACCACCGCTACTGGCGTCCGCAGTGGCATCACAGGGTAGAGTTCAAGAACTCAAGAAGCTCTGCCCGATTTTTATCCCGCTGTGAGAAAAAACAAAAGAAAAGAAAAACAACAAACGTGAGCCAACTGTAGAGAGGCACACTTAGTCGCTTACTTGACAGCAAAAAGGTGAGACTACCTGTTTGTCCTTCTTTGACTTCTTTACTTTCATCTTTATCTTCTTTCCTGAAATCATGCTGTATTTGCCTTTTTTCCTGTCCTTCAAGTACTAAAAAGAAAAACACACGTAATTTAGGGAGTGCTACAAAACAAAGAAAATATAATGACACGGACTGACAAAGTTACATAATATACTGTGTTACACAATGTATAGAGAAACATTACTTGTCTAATGAGAATGTGAATGGTCTGTTAGGGAATGACTTGAATGCTTGCGTCACTACCTTGGAGATCTGTACAGGTCCCGAGTTTTCCTCTCCTCCTTTTGCTTTCTTGTCTTTTTTACGTTTGTGCCGCTTCTCTTTCTTCCCTTTCTGCTTCACAATACAAAGTAAGTGACACTCAGTTTCTGTGAGTGACTAAAAAAACGCATGAAACTGAAAGTGCAGAAAATTACCTTTTTGAGATGTTTCTCCTTTTTCCTTTTCTTAGACCTTTTTCTGGATTTACTGCGAGAATCTAAAAACAACAAAACATCGAGTCAAATATGACCATAGATATTAGTACTGTTATGATGATAAAAATACACATAGAACTGAGGTTTACACAGCACTCTGTAGAAAAGAAGATTAGTTGGAAAAAATGTTACATTGTAGGAGAAATTTAACCAACCACAAACACAGCAAACTGTGGATTTACACTTACCACTGCTGCTGGAGCTACTTCGACTACGACTGGATGACTGTGATGAACCTGATGAAGAAGAGGATGAAGAGGATGAAGACGACGAAGATGAGGAAGACGAACTGGAAGAGGACGATGAGGAAGATCTACTGCGACTGCGCTTCCGTTTCCTTTTTTCACGCCCTGAACAAAAAACCAATCAATCAATCAAACAAAAATAACATGAGCCAGTGTTTGGACGTAAGCTACTATATGGCCATATCATGCAAACAGTGACTTAACTTTAATTTAGACAATAAGATATATCTTGTAATTCACAGTACTTCTATGAATTTTATACACTTGTACATTAAGCTGTGTGTCTTAGGCTCCATTCAAACAGCAGGTAAAATGATCCACGGGCCAAATGTCTGATGTGAAGGTGAGTTTCATGTTTCTGTGTTTGAGATTGTCTTGCCTCTGCTCCTCGATCTCCTCCTTTCATCTGTTCTGGAGCTGGAGCTGGAGCTGGACACTATGCACTCCGCTTTCGTTGACTGGAAACAAAAACAGATGTTTACTGGGGGTGGGGCGGATAAATCCCCCAAAAGGATCGATACTACCAAACACTATGTCTTGTTTACAGATTAATTCTTGCGTAAATAATGTATCAATCGCTTGTTAATTCACATTTACTTGCCATTAAAAAAAGTCTTGAACATGTTTGTTATTAAGTTTTTAGCAGAGAACAGTAAGAACTTCCTCATGCCTCTATTATTCGGTGGTAAATAAAATGCACTCAGACATATCCCAGAAGTAATACTTTCGCCTCACATGACACTACATTAGCTGCTTTTTACAATGAAAGCTGCTAATAAGTATGTTTCGATATGTGCGATCCGAGCGACAGATTTTTTCACTGAAATCTGATCTGCGCTCATGGAGAAACGCGTTAGCTAATAAAGTTACACACAATTAAGTTCTCCTCACTGTTTATAACATGCAATTCGAAGTTGGCAGTCGTGGTTTTGTTTAAAAAATATATATTTACAGACTCGTTAATGCATGAATTGTCCTGATTTTCGTATTTAAGGCTTCAGTAACAGGACTACGTTTACAAAGCTAACGCTAAAATGCGCTTAATGATGAAAGAAGAGGCTCTGTACTTACCATGGCTTCGGCGAAATATAGTTAAAATATCACATATGTACGGACACCACAGCCGCTGAAAAAAAGAGTAAAATATATATTTATATGTAGTTATCTCTCATAAATTAGCATTAGCTCGCATCCAGAGGAGACATCTTGTATCCCATAATGCACCGCTGCTGGCTAAACTGTGCGCGAGGCACAAGAGTGAAAACTGCGAAGAAGCCGTGACACCGTCCCTAGTGGCGACCGAGAGAACATCAACGTTAATGCCACCTGCTACCTGCCAAGTGTACACGGTGCTAATTGTTTGCTCGACGACAAAAGCTTAAACGGGTGAGTTAAAGCCGTAAACTACACGGTATTAACACATGTATCACCTGCTGAAGATTTAGAAAATAATTTGAATCTTTAACTGCCATGGAAGTTCTCTCAAACCACCGAGGAAGAAGCTAATAGTTAGCCATGTTCATCGACTAACTTCTACCTTGTGTTAAAAACACCGGGTTAAGTCAAATCAAACAGTCCTGCGGAAAGTCCTTTTTTCACAGTGCGCTCTCTTGTTAAATAGTTGATAAAACAATATCAATGTCCCTTTGACTTTAAATTCTACAGGTCTCACATTTCATTCATCAGCAGATTGGATTTAATAAGCATCCCTTAAAGTTTGTCATTTAAGTAATGTAGTAATGCCAAGAAATATACTGAGTAGGGTGTGTGTATATATGTATATGTATACAGTTAAAAAAAATAAACTTGGCAGTGATCTCAGTGGACAAATGAACCATTAGAGACTAAATAAATTGCCATCTTTGTTAATTCTCTGCTGCAATGCTTGTTACTTATCTTCAGTCACACAGTATTTACTAATACCTATACACTGGCTGATATATTGGACTCTATTTATTTGTTGTCACGATAATTTTCATATCAGTCGATATTGATAATTATCACGATAAATGTCAAATTATTTTTTCTTTTAAGTTTAAAGGCAGATTTTTTTTCTCTCCTGACTGAACATGATAAACACTAAACAAAAAACTCGAACATTTCACAAGTAATTAATTAAACATTTTCAAAATCTAACCCAACTAATCTACAAGCAAACTTGCATAACACATACCTGTATTCCTGTGATGTGATTGGCTGTTTGTGATTAATGTCTGTGCACGCTATCAAAGCATGTGTGTTAATCATATCGACCATTTGTTGTCTTTCTAAGTACTGGACAAAGTGATTTTTTGACCAGATGATGGTGCTACATAAAAGGTTACAGCCTGTGGATTGTCTGAACAAAATCTCATTGCAGTCCATCCAATAGCTGTCGACATATTTCATTCATCATTTACTTCTGACTAAACTGTGTCAAGAGGCAGTCAAATACAAGGAGGTCAAACAAGTAGCACAAATATTTAAGCTTATGAATTGCTGTTAATGTTTCTGTTGAAATTTTAAATACAACCACATAGACACTGGTGTTGTACAAAAACATATTTATTATGACAGTATTAGTATATTATACAAATAAAAGCACACGCCCACTGTATAAAAATACAAAATTATGATGCATTTCAGTGTCCTGGGCATCATAAATAATTTGACAAACCAAAATACTGATTAATGCTGTGTGTAGTCAGTTTCATCTCACCCTGCGGTCATATGTTTTGATGTTTAACACTGTGAAAACCCGTCCTCCGTGCAGCGCTCCACCGCCATGCACTTTGTTTGGGAAGACAAAGTGAGCTTTAATCCTGTGATGTACACAGGAGGTTATATCTGAAATATGTTCAGTACCAGTTGCTCTGTCTTTGACGTTGCAGGGCTTTGATAAAACTGACCATGTCAATCCATCTAAGAACTAAACTGTATGTACATGTAAGAATACATTTGATGTAAATAGTAAAAAGGAAAAAAAAACATAACCTCAGCTTGCCCAGTGTAAATCAATCTAATGTAAATGCACAACTCTGAATGCGATCTTCATTGTACAGCTGCCCTCAGATAGACAGAAGAATGCTCTGAAGTAACAGAAGATAAGACACGCGAAGGTTCATTAGTTACAAGAATATCATGTGACTATCCCTGCCCACGTCGGAGCCACGCTGCTGGTTTCACACAGCCTGACTCCTGACTCCTTCCAGATTGAAGGACTGGGCTCCAGTGAGGTAAAATGAAGCACCAGATCAAAGCTCAAGAGTTTAACTCCTCTCTTTGACCTGAGAGTCTGCAGAAACACTTACATGCTAGGTTTATGGAAATATAAAAGAATGTATGAGGAAAAATAAACACTATACTAACATCTTAAAACATACTTTTTTATGATATAAAATGACGTAAAGAAAAGCTTATAGAAGTAGTTGTGGATCAGCAGTGAAACTATGAACTGCTGTGCCCCATGATTGTTGTAGATAATCAAAATTTTCAGTGTTTAAAAAAATCCCTGAACATTGGTGTTGTCTTTTCAAAATCTTAAGTAGGTTTTTCTCTTAGTGTAAATGGGATTAACATTTATGTTATCAATTGTCAGAATAAAATTGCTCATATATATTTTTTTGTAATTACAAATTTAAAGGGCACTATGATGAAAAAAAACATGCGAGAAGATGTCTTTGCTCAACCATCGAATTAATATAACTGACAAATTGATATCCGTGGTCATCGTGTAGCTGATTAATCATCCTTTGCTTCTTAATTTTGAGCTCAGTGGATGACGAGCAGATATTTAAGCCTCCGCTTTGTTCTTTGAGTGATCAGCGTGAGCCAAGCTCTCCTCATTCTCCTCCTCCTCCTCAGGAACCTGGAAAGTACAAAATCCCAATGATTTATCTATAGAATGATGAAAACCGACGCAAGTATCTGTGAATGTAAGCTTGTCTGAAAATATCAAAATTATTCTGATACAGTGAACCGCTTCCATCTGATTGCAAATCCACATATTTAATAATGTTAAAAAACATCAGGCTTTTACATTTGACGCTTTTACTGTTCAACAGTTGGAGACTAGAGATGATGTTTATGAGGAACGGGATTTCTCACCTCCCAGTAAATAGAGTCATCAAAGCAGTTCTGGTCTGGAGGCTGTCCCCAGAATGGCAACTTCATTATTAAACCTTGAAGGAGAAAATGAATTGTTTGATCACTCAGATGTTGCCATTTTGGAAAATGAATACGAACCCTGCCCTTTCCATCGAGCTGCAAAGGTGTTTACCTGTCACAAGTCACGTTTATAATTTCATTTTTTATTTCCACCCACCTGTAACAGCACCTCCAACCAAAGCGAACCCGAGGGATGAAGCCAAGGCAGCAGCTTGCATGGCAGCCTCACCTCTGAGGAGGAGGAGGTGAGGAGACAAGACTGTAAGAGCTGGGAACTGGCACTTATCTTGAGTATGAAATTATTTCAAAGCTGCAATACAGTTACAATATGTGTGTATGTGTAGTACTAGATGTATGCATAAGACTTGTGGTGTGGCCCTTACCCTTCTTTCTTCCCCAAAGCCACTGCCACAATACCAGCCAACCCGCCCAGGATGCCAGGCATGCCGTGCAGATTGTGGACACCGCAGGTATCCTGGATGCCCAGGTTGGACGCCAGGATGGGCTGCAGAGGAGGGAAAAGAGGCATCTTGTAGTAACCAAATGAATGCCTTTTAAAGAGGTGGGCATTATCAGTATATTGATCATATTTGGCTGTATCAAATGTTTTGCACCCAGTGGTTATTTTGATTGTTGATTAAGAGTAGCAAATTGTGGAAAATGCCCATCACAGCTTCCTGAGTCTATGGTGACGTTTTCTGAGGTCTTGTTTTGTCCAACCAATGTTGCAAAACCCAAAGATATTCAATTTACTATCATAGAAGAATATATTACTTGAGAATATTCACATTTGAAAAGTTGAAACTGATATTTTGTAGCATTTTTTTTCTCAGAAATGACCTAATTGGTTATAAATATTGCTACCAAAATCTATATTAACTCAAGAAGTTTCTAAAAATCTAAAAATTCTAAAAATTGATGTCTTTTTAATTTTTTGCCTTTGGTTTGACATTCAACTCACAGTTAGGTACTTGAAGCCAAGGGTAGAGATGATGCCAGCCACAAATCCAATCACCATGGCTCCAAATGGCTCAATGTTCATGTCAGCGCATGTTCCTACAGCAACGCCACCAGCCAAGGTGGCGTTCTGAATGTGTACCTATAGAGCATAAAGGTACAAAAACAACTGTAAAACTATTTGTTTTTGTTTTAAATTCTTGAAATAGTGTCACTGTGAATATTAGAGGAAAAAGTTGTCCAACCATGTCCAGTTTTCCTTTGTGCTCCACGAGGCTTGAGATGGCGTAGGCAGAGAGCACGCAGGCAGCCAGGGAGAGGTAGGTGTTGATGACTGCATTGAGCTGAGTTTCGGGCGTCTCAGCGATGGCTGAGTTAAAACTGGGCCAGAACATCCACAGGAAGACGGTTCCTGTAGAAGAGGGGGGTAAAGAAGCAACATTTGTGTCAGTCTCATTCACATCAAATGCAAGTTAGATACTCTCACATTTAACTATTTGTGTTAATGAATAAACAGGATGAACAGGTAAACAGGATAGATGCAGTGTTGAGGTTAATGTGGCTTTATCACTACACATGCTGCATGGTTATTTGTGTCCACTAGGTGGCATAAGTCGTGCATGTGGAGCAGGCCTGTGATGAACCAGTGAGGGAAATAATAAAACACATTACAGCCGTAAAGGGATTAATAAACTGAATTAAGGTCTAACTGGCTCTTACCAATCATAGCAAACAGGTCAGAGTGATAAACAGATCCTTCATTGTCATGTCCATTTCTTAAACCTGGTCGGTAAAGTACTCGAGCCACTGCCAGGCCAAAGTAGGCTCCATATGCGTGGATAATCATGGACGCTCCAACGTCGCTAGCCTTCAAAAGAAAAGTGGATCTTTAACAATGACATCATGCTAATCTGTCTTTAAAATAAAGTTCAGTTTATGCAGTGACTGCTCCAAGTCATACATACAGGAATTTGTGCATGTTTCATTGTGAACTCACCATCAGAGTTGTAGCCACCAGATGTTCGTTGATGGAGAAGATGGTGATCTCCAGTATGGTCATGATGAGGAGCTGCACAGGGCTGGTTTTGCCCAGAACAGCTCCAAAGGAGATTAGGACTGTAGCTGTGCTGAAGTCTGCATTGATCATTCTGCAGGAGATGGAGGGAAACGGGTCATAGAAGAAAACAGGAAATAGATGATAAAAAGGAGAAGAGGTGGAACACAAACATCCCTGGGCGAGCACAGTTCAGTCTTCATCTATAGTGCATAAAGTGATCCTTCAGAGCTACTCAGCAGCCAACAGGAGAGATTTATTGAGCAGCTACTAAGTAGTTATGTATGTTAACTGCATTCATGTTAATCCAAGTGTTATTGAAAACCAACAAGTGTGTAGAAGACAATCATACTTAAAGATGTTGACTTTGATCTTGCCATTGTCCAGGTGCCAGATGCCCTGCATGAGGAGGCCCCACTGCAGGCCGAAGGCGGCGAGGAGCAAGTTGATGCCCACACTGCTGAACCCGTATCTCTTGAGGAAGGTCATCAAGAACCCAAAGCCGATGAAGATCATGACGTGAACGTCCTGAAACACTGGAGACATGAGAGGGAGAGGTCAGTTCTGTTTGCTGATTGGGTGACAGGGCCTTGCTTTGTTGCAACTGCCCCAATTTGGCCCCAGCTCAATGTGACATGAAATTGAATCAGATGAAACACTTTAATGAAATACTTCCTTCAATTACAAATTAGCCATTTGCTGTGATTTTTCTGTTTGTGCCATTTCTCTTTTTACTTTGTACTTAAAATGATTTATTGAGCAGTGACTGGACAGCCGTGACCTGTTAGCTTGGAAAGAAATTTAATCACACTATGAAGGGATTCTGGGAAAATGTTCTTGCTGTTTCTACTGTTTGTGACCCTTGCGCTGTTTTTGTTGAGTGCATATGATTTTGATAAATTTAAACTTCGAGGGAGGGAACGTTTGTATCTAATAGTCTTAGCTGTTAGACTGACAAAGATGGTAGGATTTGGAATTTGTTCAGATGTTTATATATCATTACCTATAGTCTCTGCTGAAGGAACACACAAAAAACTTTGTGGCACTCCCTCCTAGAGTCATTGTTGTGACAGGAAGTCGGACTTTTCCCAAAAGCTTTTAAGCTTGATATGATGAGTCCCTCATGAGGAAAATGCATCTAGGTGGAGATATGTGCGGGCAGGGAAACAATGGGGTTCATTTCCTTAGTTCATAGTGAACTTTAAGTTAGCCACTATTGTCTTGACAGGACAGACTTAATTTCATCTTTGAATAGGTTGGTCTTTACTGCTGCTCTGCAGTCTTAAAAGAACAGTTTGACAGTGTTGGAAACGCACGTATTCACATTCCTGACGAGAGTTAGATGAGATCAGTATACATTACCCCTCATAAAACCATAATGTGCTGTTTTACTCTTTGTTTTTTGTACGTAGTAGTAATAGAGCCCTACTTCCATGGTGTTGCAATGACCAGAACAAGCAGCGTTTCAACTGAAATTTCTGTTTGTGTAGCATTTTGGTGCCAAGGGCAGGTGCGAGGAGAGGCTCAAACAAGTTGAGGGTTCATTCACATGACGCGGTGCAAAGCGAATTGTTGGTACTGTGGTGGAAAATGCGTCTTAGGCTCGGCGCTCAGAATGGGTGTCTCATAAAGTGTTCATTAGAGGTGCTGGTAGGCAAGTTTAGTTACCTTTGGACCAAGCAAGACATGCTGTTTCCCCATGTTTCCAGTTTTCATACTAAGCTAAGCTAACCGTCTGCTGGCTGTAGCTGTATATGTACCTTACAGTTAAGAGACTCATCAGTGTCTTCTCAATTAACTCTCTGGAAGCAAATAAGCTTATTTCACAGAATTATTCCTTCAAATAACATTGCAGACCTTTACACACTGGGGGTGTTCTTTAATCACACGCCACAATAGGTTTTCAAACTATTGTTTTTATACAGAATGCAAATATTACGTAGTGAAAAAGCAACATAATATTTTTTTCCTGAAGCTGATTTTTCTTAGCTTTTGCACTGCAAATAAAGGCATCACAATTACATAGCCTTCACAAATAACACTTTCTACCCATGTCTTAACTCCACTTATCTATGAATGTTACACACCTGCAGTAGATATGAAGATGCATGCCATATGTCTATGATCAAACAGAGAAATATTTCTGTTTGTCTACCTCAAGGTGCATATCCATAATACACAATAATATGAGCACCTGCCTCAGAATGATAGACTAATGAGGGAGGTTAAATTCATCCACATCTATTTTTGTGAACAGTATTTACATATGTAGTGTGTCAGCACATTTTAAACATGGGGAATGAAAACGCCTATGTCTACTTTTGTGAGGCAGAAACTGAAGATGGAACATTTTAATTGCGCTGGTTTTCATTCATTTGACACATTCTCAAATTATATATTTAAACAACTGAATTTTTAATAACCAGTCTCACAGATTCATTTTAAATACCTTACATTACTTGGGTCATCCACAGGATTCGGTATTGCAGTATTGCTGTTATTTTGCTATGTCCTTCTTTGTTATTATCATCAGTCTGTATTCAGGGATGATTAAAGTCATTCTCCACCGTCTTGGTAAAAAAAAAGTAATACACCAATTTTGTGAAATCAATCAGCGTGGCATCAATTCGGTTGATTTGTGTCACAGAAGAGAGAATGGGGCCGAATATTGTGGCACAAAATGACTTTCAGTGACTCAAGAAGACAATAATCACAACATCAGTGGTAATGTTCGTGTTAAAATATCTTTTTTGTGTCGTTGTTCAGTGCAGCGTAATGTGCGATCAGCATTTTGAACACTGATGCGTGCAGCAGCGAGTCGAGGTGTAAATTTCTGATTTGCTTCACATCCACCTGGAGCTGTTTGAAGAAAACCTGTTTGGCCCTCAGCTTGTGCTTCGACCCCCTCTCCCATTCTCATGTGAGTGACTCAGACTCGCCTCCCTTGTAGCAGGGGCTTCTAGTGAGCAGTAGATTTGAGGATGGGGAGGAGGTAAAGTTGGACAGCAGCCTCAGCGACTGGCACCACTCCCAGATGTTAGGTAACGCTCTGTAATCGTCTGAAGAACTGGGTGAGCCAAGAGAGAGAGAATCCCCTCAGGACCTACAGTAGTGCAGGCTGTAGAGGAGTGATGCAACCAGTGCCAAAAAAAAAAAATATCGCTTCATTTTTCAAATACTGGAGCAACAGATTTCCTCTCCTTTGATGTTTTCATTCTGCAAATCAACTCCTCATTAAGATAAAATTACTTTCCAGGAGTCGAAATTGGAAACATCTGTACTGTTCATCATACGAGACAACCAGAATTTGTTTCTATCATTTACATTTTCTTAAAAAAAAAAAAGAAGTGATTTTGGTTCACAATGATGAAGCTGTGACAGTTTTTTCCACGCCCCAGTCCACATTTCTCTGCTTATTTGTCTTGCATTGAAACTGTAATTACAGATGTCTGGTATGCATTGGATAGTGGATCTCTCTGCACGCAAACTGCAAGTCTCACGCCTTTTAAATGGTCACAACTTCAGCTCATTCAGCATAACTTAAATAGAAAAACTGAGCATGTTGTGCAAGAAGTAAAATATGTTTTAGATGCATTTGTCCCCTAACACCCCGTAATGACAATTTTGGACATGTAGATAAATCTCTTTTTAAATTGCTTATTGTTACATACGTTGCATGTTTGACCGTCACTGTGCAGAATGATGTATATGCAGAGTTTGATATTGAAGACTGTTTTCACATTGATCAGAGGAAAATCTCTTAACTTTAATCCTAACTTAAGATGAATAATAATGATGTTAGTTGTATAACATAACAACTAGATGCAAATCATGGCCCAGTGTACAACTTCAATTAGGGCATTACGCATTTTAGGAATTTTTTATGAAGCAACATCAACCCTTTTGTTGAATAACCATCAGTTGCATGTTATAATTCAAAGCAGAAGATATTCACGTCTTCAAACATGACTAGATAGGATTTTAAAACGTGAAGGTATCAAAATAATGATAGAAAATCTTTCCAGACAGTGTATATGTCTGAAGTGGAAGATATCCTCAGCCTCAATGCAGACTGTTGAGCTAATCTCTAATGGTCACACCTGCCCCACCCAATCCTGATCAGACATTCGTACAGTAAAAGAGCAGTTTAATGTTGCAGCTATTTCAACGGAGATACTGCAAGTTGTCAAGAACCTGCTCCACACCTTGAAAATGATGCTTTTAAATGCCACACAAAATCCAAACAGCATTTTTCTGCTCCACTGACCATCTGTCTTTGCTCTTTATTATCTCTGTGTTTAAGACATTAATGTAAATCACATGTAACCTCCGTTGCATGAGACCTGACACTTTCCCCCTGCGGGACTCCTCAGCTGCATCTGTGTGAATAGACTTTGTGTTGGACCAGAATGCGACCCCATGACTCCTCTTATTGCATTCAGCAGACCTGCTCTAGAAACAGCCTTCTACCAGTCTGCTATTTTTGTTTGCAGATAATTGGAAAATTACACTCTTAAAACAGAGTTCACATTATTCCAATGAAGGAGGATGGTCTTTTTCAGTTCTCTCAACACTTTAAAGTTTTAGATTAAACAGCCAAAGTTTGGTAACATGGCAGATTTGTTTGCTTTTTAAATAGAAATAAGATTCATTTCTGAATTTTTCTGACACTTCTAAATAAGATTATGTGCTACAGTCAGCAAAAACACTTGAAAAATAATCTAACTTTGCAAAACATTGCCTATCTTAAGAGTCACAAAGCTTTACGGGATATTCAAACTTTGTTTTTATAGTGATATTTCACCAATTTAACAAGAACATCAAAGCTGCAACAAAGGCAGTGTGTTAGCACCATTAGATAAAAACCTGATAATCCATCATTTTTTTACATAAACAGTGAAGTGACCAAACATTTAGACATCCAGCAGCAGAACACCCCTCAGCATGCAGCCCCACACAGACTTACTGGGGTAGAGTTTCATAGGCGGCTCTTCATGGTGCGTATCATTGGAGTGTGAGTCGTGCCCGTGACCTTTGCCATCATCGTAGACCGCAAACACTGCAAACAGTATGATGGTAATAATCTCCAAAGTCAAGGCCACAATGGGGAACTTGAACCTCATGTTGGTGGCGTACGCAGGCATCCTCAGACCAGCTCTGGTTATCTCTCACACAGTGTGACACGCGCGCACACGCCAGTCACACACTCACTAGCTCGGTCTGTTTTACAGGGGTTGTGCTGTGTGAAGGGAGGGAAGAAAGTGGTGTCTGGTTTTAAACTGATGCAGGTTTCGCGGTGGCCAATGACAGGGCAGAAGACAAGGGCCTGGGTGGTGAACACCCCCCTCGTGCACTTTGTTCATGGGGATGGATTTCCTCTCTGGACCTCGGAGGGGACAAAGCAAAACATAAATGTAATGACACTCAGCCACTGAGCGGACATGGGAGAAAAACTTAATGACTGCTCCTTCCCTCTCATTTTTCACTGTCAGAGTTATGTTTGTTGATTTATTGACTTAACTTCAGTCTGATCTTTTAATGTCTTAAAATACAGAAGGGGAAAATTTATCAAAGAATTTAAAAAAGAAATATTTCTACAAAGGGATATTTGTAAATTACTTCTGTTGTTTGCTCAGGGAAATATAAGATATTACAGTTTTTCCACTCTGCTGAACACTGTTCCTCTTTCTCAGTGCGAAGTGAAAGTAGCAATGCAGGACTGTAAATAATACAAAATTACAAGTAAACGCCCTGGAATTTAAAGTTTTTTGTTGCTGGAAAGACACAAGTGGTATCAACAAAATGTACTTAAAATGACAAAGTAAAAAAAACAAAAAACTTACTATGAGTGGAAACTTTCTGAAAATATATTATTGGGTTATAACTAATCCATTATTGTCTAAGCAGCATTTTAACATTGTAGTTGATGGAGGTTGAGCTAATTGTCTCCCCTACATAATCAAATCTATAACAATGATGATTAATATGTTTTGAATTTAAAATCCCTGACCTGCAAAGCAACTAGTAGCTATATCAACTGATATCAGCCTGATGTTTATGCAAGACATTAGATAACAACAGAAACAACCATCACACTGGAGATCATAATGTACGTACACACCAGAAACATTGCATTTTCTACAAATTAGATTAGATTCAACTTTATTGTCACCAGTAAAGAACATTACAATGAAATGTAGTTTAGCTTCTGTCCAGATAGTACAAACAAGTGGCAAAAGTGCATGTAAATATAAATAAGAGTAAACTAATTTACAGAATGAGTAATGTACCAGTTGGGTAGTTATGATAAGAGATATAGGAGATATAGCTAGGACTGCTATTGATGAAAAAAAACAAAAAAGTTGTACTCAAACATAGAAATTCAACAATTTCAACCTTCCACCAGTGAATCCAGATAAGGATGATGTGGTCTCTTTGAAGCTCCGCTAGTCGCCTCATGTTGCCTTGACAAATGCTGTACATTGTCATTCCACTCCTGACCCCTGCAGTCACTGTGTGTAACTGTGATCAGGTTACTTCAGAGTTCAGGTCCTTTACCATTGACCGTTTGTCTTGAGTCATCCTTACATACTGTACATGACCCCTGCTTCATTTCCCACTGGAAATTATCCAAACTTACGCCTCCTCTGATTGACCTGCTGGGTCTGATCTAGTAAGTGGCTCCCACAGTTAATGTGGTGACAATCTGAGGCCTCTCAAGAAATTATCTCAGGCCAGAGGTCCTTCATTTGGGCTAGGAACTTTATGAATGAGCAAAGTAGTTAATCACTGCCAGCAACACATTTCTGTTTGTCTTGGAACTGGGAGCAGAGAGGGTTTTCCCAGACCCTTTGGGAAATTACTTCCAAATGTTTACAGATATCAAACACTCTGCAGTCCTGCTCGTAGTAATCTACTCGTGCTGACTCATTACTCAATCAGTTTTCACTACAGAGTTTTGCTGTAATATTTGGCAGAGTGTGGAGGCTTTTTCAGTGGGTGGAGCAATAGGGCCACTCTTTTTTTATGGGAAGTGAGCTAAGGGGCAACTTGAACAGCATGGAGGGATTTGTGGTGCAACTGCCACAGTCACTCATTCATGACGGTTACAGATACTCCCTTATATTAGCTTCCTCCTCTTTTAGCTCTTGTCTTTAAAAAAAAAAAACTGAATTCATGTCTGTTTACTACAGGTTAAACTGCGACTGTTTGACTCCTACCATTCAGCTAATTATTTTTGTCTTCAGAGAAGCTCTAGAGGCCCTGAGAAATGTTTGTACAGAGGTGAAACTCCAATCTGCAATTATTTAACCCATTATTATGTCTATAGTTTGTGATCTTGAGCCCTGAGAATCAGTGTTTCTCTTCTCAGCTGTAATCAGTCACAGTTTTGACTCGAGAGCATGAGAACTGTTTACACAGTCAAGACTGTTCAATAACTGTAAATGCTCTCAGTCTCACATTTCACAGCAGGGTATCCCAGAGGTACCAGTGCTCTTAGGTTGTTTCTTTTGTCAACATTTCCTCTCTATCTTTGCTTATGCACGATCCAGCTCCGGACTCTTGATTAGACAAATGCTGAGGCCTGGAGGCTGATAGGGTGGTAACATGTTAATCTCATGTTTGTCAAGTAACAAAAAAAATGTTTATGTGTGCTGTTAATTAAACAGACAACATTATGAGCTTTAAAGGTGCAATAGGCTGACTTTTAACTTTAAACTTTAAACTTTAGTTGCAATCCAGCTATCCTGCTGTCTTCCAGTTTTTATACTAAGCTAAGCTAATTGACTCCTGGCTTTAGCTCCATAATGCTCAAGCCTGACAGTGGGATCAGTCTTTTCATAACTCTTGTGGACAAGCATATTTCTGAAAATGTCTGTTTGTTTAAAGAGTCAGTCACACCAGCAAATATCAGAAAGCTGCTCAGTTCAAAATGAAGAAGGCTAGCTTATTAGTTGTGTTCCATTATCAAAAAAACTCCTTCACCAAAGACTTATGGTTTGTAGACAGCTATGAGACAGAAGTTGATGGTACAAATAAGTCTTTCTAATAAACTGTGTGACTTTTTTATTTTCAAGTTAGCAGCCAAGCTAACTAGCAGGCTAACTGTTAACTGGCAGTTAGCCTTGGCTAGGTTGCTGACACTTAACTAACTAGTCAGCAAGCTAGCTAGCTCAGAAAGCTTATTTCCCCTCAGTAATTACTTCCTGAATTAAATGATGTACAATCCTGAGAAAAAAAATGCTGCGAGTAGTAAACAGCACAGTGGAGAGAAAATAGAAAAGTGCTGTTGTGACTGATTAGCGCTAGTATACTCTTGGCTTGCTAGCATGAAAGTTGTTAGCTCCCCAGCTATGGTTGGACAGAAACTAGTCATGTGAGTAGTGCCTGAGTAAATTGCTTTGTTTGACTTTTTTGTGTTTCTCTCTCTTCATGTTTTGCACATAGGCCTGTGGTTCAGTTTTAGGCAACTGAAGCTGAGAGATTGGAGTTTATCATTGACCCTTTCAAATATGGCTCACTTTCAGTAATGTAATAAGCTCTGGCAGTCTTACATGGAATAATTTGGCAGTTTCATCAAACAAACCCTATTATTGCTGGTGGAAATAAAAGTGTTGACTTGTTTAGGCTGATGCTATCTGAGGTTTGAACATTAAAGCAAAGCGCAGAGGAAAAAAAACCAGCAAAATATTCTTTCATCAGCTCAAATCAGTTTGAATCTAGCCTCCCTATGAACTTTACATTCCAGGAAAGCCATTAAGCGATTTATCTCAACCCCACTGTAAAGCACAGATTTGTGGAAAATAAACAAGCCATCAGGCCTAAATGCACTCCATCCTTTGTCTCCGATCCCCACGTGCCGTTATGCAACATACATGACTACAGGAACCTCTCTGATGTCCCGTGCTGTTCAGAAGCTAGACTGACTGTACAGATGATACTCTGTTCACTTGGTCCATCTGTCACAGCCGCAAGTCTCGCTGTAAAGGCAAGACGACTCGGTGAGAGGAAGGGATCAAAGAGTGAAGGCGCTGGATGATAGATGACTGCTTTAGTTCGCTTCAGTTTTTGCGTCAGTACATTCCTGGACTGGCCTCAGTCTATCACATGCAAAGGTCAAACTGAGGTCTGGAGGTTCATTGCCTCATATATTTTTATAATAATTGCTTTTTGATTATACTCCCCAAGTCCAGGAAAGGAGTTTACTTTTATCTGAGCTATAAGAGCAGACCGATTAGCTTAAAGGTTAGTTTTTAGCATGGAAAAGTGGAATTTATTTTTTAGAAAAGTCATACAATATATAGAAATTTAGCATATACTAACAACTGACAAGCTGTCATCCATTTAACCCTATCACTGTACATTTTCTTCAGTGCGCTCACTTGTTGTTTTGATCTCTTGTGTGTAGGGGGGGGACCACCTTGCAGCTGAACCACCTTGTATAGACATTCCTCCGTGTGGTTATGTTCGTTCAGCTCTTTCTCATGCAAAGGTCAACTCCACATGCATCATTACTGTGTGCCCCACCTCCTAACATATTAACTTCTTATCACTTGTAATGAGGACCAGCAACATCTTCATGAGAGTGCTCTTTCCACACTGCATGATACAGACCTCTGCACCGTGTGGCTATGCATACATGCCTCTGGATTTGGTTACTCTGAGGATCAACACTGCATTCCTCAGTTTGGAGGATCCCTCCATACAGATATGTATACAGATGATTGGAAACAGAGACCAGTCATTCTTGTGGGAACAAACCAGTCTTTCTCCTCATTAATCAAAACTGTAAAGCAATCTTTTATTGAATTGGGGTGTGGAGCCTCCTTACAGCTTTCCACATAAATGAGTGGGCTACACACAGCTTTGCATATTAATGTCTTCCAGTATTCCAGCTTGATTTATGGTCTAAATAAATAAGCAGAGGGCCTCAAGTGAATGCAGAATGCTTATTTGAAACTGAAGCAATGGAGAATGCATTGAGGGTCTTATGCTAAGCTGATGCATCCATTGGGAATAATTTTGTTTGTTATACTTTTCTGTTTATATATCTGTCACAAAATTTAGAGAAATGCTGAAGGCTTGTCTGCTGCTGACTCAAATCCCAAAGCTGGAAGTTGAAACTATCAAATGCACTGTATCTGATTCTTGTCAGCAGTCTGTTTTAAGATAGGGATGTAAAGTTGTGTTCTTTACCACATCTGATTTAAAATACCTTATACATGTCACCACAGTTAAAGCCAGCTTTCCGGACTGCTTAGAGGCAGGTTGAAGTTAAATCATTTACTCAAAGGACTCTGGGTGTGACATGCTCGGCTCTGCCCTGACATCAAACGAACCTCTAGTCATGAGATTTAAACAACTTCTATATATACTATGGTAAGTCACAGTCTCAAGGTCTGACAGAAAGACTCTCAACTGTGTTATGGGTTAGAAATGTCTTGGAAAATGGATGCGTGTGTTTGGGTTTAACCGACAGAGTATGTAGTCCATATTATATTCCATGTTTCCAGCTGAAGAAGGAGGCAAATGTAAAGGCGATCTTCCTATGAAGCCCTGTGCTGTAACTTCATTAAAAGGCTTTGTGCTGTTTGCTTTGGAATCAATCATCTTTCCTGTCATTATCTCTGTGTGCGACGCAACCCTTTTTAAAAGCCTCTGGTGCATTGTGACGACCTTGAGGAGCAGAGGCTAATATTAGGTGGGTAATGTCGCTCAGTGATTGACTTTGTTGCTGAAGACGAGAAGCTCGCTGTGAGGAGAAAAAGATCTGGTCTCTTCTTATTTCAAAGCATCAGACTGAGAAGATCAGTGAATTGTGTGTGAAATGCATCATTTACCTCCCAGATAAAAATCTATTTAATTTTGTATTTGTTCACAGAAATTCTCCTGTGGAAATCTCCAAGAGGATGAACTAATTTCTTGTTTACAAGGGAATAATATTTAAACTGACTGCTATGATTTAATCAGCATATTCTAATTCATTTATTCTCTAATCCATTATATTTTCCAAGGTTAAAGAACCAAAACAAGTCTAAAAGCTGATGTTGCTATTCTATGTGCTTTTTTAAAAACTTTTTATTTATTTGTTTTTTTACCAATGTGATTACAATAATTTTACTTTCTCTTAGTTATTTGCAAAATCTTTCTCTGAACTAACAACAAACATCAAATCCTTATGCACCACATTGCATTCAAGACAAAAATATGAAGTACAGTGTACGACCTCTGCATACATCTTTGCAGTGAAGTTTCTTGGCCTCAACACTTCATTCCAACACCCTGATGCCATGGGGGCGTTAACAGGAATGCAAGGATGATAGTGCATAGACACCCCACACACACGCTAGATACCCCTGTTTCCTGGGGCTGGGGCTGGGGGTAATTGTACACCCTGATAAGCCTGCTTGGAGGAAGCCACAGCAGGCGCGTAATCACTCATGTTAGATGCTGGCAATCCAAGAACAATGCAACTCTTGTCGTGTTTATGTTGCAGTGGCTGTTTCAATGCCTTTTTAAGCGACGGGCGTTTGTTTCCTATATAGCATCCCATAGTATCTCACTTCTGTATGGCGCTCGTTTTAGGAGGTGCACATCTGGTTGTAATTTCAATTCAAATTGTCAGTGGTCATGGGCTGTCAGTGAGTGTGGACAGTATGGACGCTGTGGGACTGGGCCACACATGTGCAGGAGTGTATTAGAGAAATTGCTGTATGTGTTTTTCCATGACAGCAGAAGATGTATAGGAACTGACCCTCTGTTTGTACTTTTTAAGATGTTTCTGTTCCTGGACGGTCACTGAGATTCTAATCTGGAAAGTTAACAAGCCTTAAAAAGACTCTGTTTTCAGCAGTAGTTTGTTTGCAGCTGTAGAACTGAATTAAAGATGCACAATTTTGAGCATTTTGCAAAAGATTTGAAGAGAATACATGTACTGTATGATAATTAGAATTACATAATACTCTGATGGCATTAGCTGGCTTCCTGTCTTAAGTTTGGCTCCATGAAGACTTGTTTTGGCTACAAATACATTTCAACTCATGCTTACTGTTTGTACAGTATGCCATCTATTTGAGGAGTATATGTAACAGGCCAGCTGTAGAGAGGCCGAAGGGTAATAGTTTACTTGCAGCGTGTGGGACTTCTTTTATTTGCATCACACACACGAGATAAATCTTGCTTCTTTCAGGACCTCAATTACAAAGATAACACAAGCAAGTTGGGTCCCAGGCCACTGCCAAGAATGAATTGTTTGAATTGTATAACTCCATTGAAATTTAATTACGCATTTATTCTGGTAGGAAAGTGATAAGAAATGCTTTCAAACAGCTGGGGCGATAACGACGGGTCAGAGCTTGATAAACATTTCCTAAAGCACTAAATGTCAGGCTAATTGTATGCATAGCAGAGAAACAATTATGAGGCTTTTAAAGACACATAATACCACCTCTGTTGTTTTTTGTCCTTTTAATTTCCCTCAGTCCTTATCCTTATACATTTAAATCACCAACTGAAAAATTGCTGTCATATTATTGTTGGAATGTAAAATATGCCCGTGCTTCTCTTTCGCTTCCTCACAACACACCCTGATGTCATGCTGCTTTTTAAACTGGACTCCCTGCAGTGATGCTATAATTGCTTTATCTAGTTGCAGGCTTCTTTAAATGACGCTAATTGAGGCGCTTCATTTTTCCTCATGCAGCAATCAACCTGCTGTGTTATCACCCGTATCTTAATAAAAAGCTTCAAAATAGTTGGGCCTGGCCAGGACTTCCCACTGAAATACAGGAAAATGAGGGGGACAAAAAAAAAAAAAAAAAGCGCCTTGAGAAACATGCAACCCAAAGCGACATGGGACTGAGCTCATTACAGGATGTAGAGATTAATTGGTTGGGCATGGCCCGGTGGAGTAGAGAAGGGAGGAAAGAAGAGAAATGACTTGTCCATGAGCGACAGCACAGACCACACAACTGGGAGGAGCTTTGTGTTCATGATATAATTAATGAGTCTTGTTAAACCTTTACTATTTGAAGTATTTACAGTATTTAGTGAAGTGATTTGGTATCAGTAGAAACCAAGAAGTCTTGAAATGTATACATGGTATCTTCTAAATATGTCTGTATGTCATTATACAGCTGTTGAAAGTGTTTGCCTACATGTTAGTTATTATTACTCGGAAGAATATTAATTACATAAGGGCTATCCAGAGTACAATTATAGAGGCCATTTACTGTATATGGGTATATAGGAGACCATGGTTTGTTCTCCTCTCAAAGCTTTCACTCATGACAGTTTTACACCTCGAGCCAAATCTGTGACCTTGGCACCATAAATTTGGAAAGACATGGTTAATTTAAAATGTAACAAACCGTGGTTGAGTTATACACAGCTTGAATGTAATATTTGCAATTTTCTTAACAAGGTATGCATTTGTATATATGTTGTGTCATGCATGCAGTGCTGGTATGGAGTTCGAAGATTCGAGGAGGCATCGAAAACTTCAACCTCAACCATCAGACTTGTGCAATCTTATGGCAGTGGTAGCATCTTATCTCTCTATGCTCAGTAGAATTTTGAGGGTAGTTTTAAATGCAAGAGGATGCATTAACAGGGTGCCTGAAACTTTGTTAGACCCCATGTGTTAAAAAGGTTCTTCTTCAGCAGCAAAAGATTGCGCTTTTAGATCTGATTCAGTTCAACAGTATTGTTCATATTGGATGATTCTACATCTCTCAATTTATTACTGCAATCCCAAAGCTGAGCAATGATAAAAGGGTGGCAGCCTTAACCATAATGTAACTGCGTAGAGTTAATACCAGTTCCATTTGGGGTTGAAATGTTTTATCAGACCTTAACTCTCTGTACCAATGGGAACTGCAAGAGTTAAGTCAGAAAATATTCTTTTATTTTTAGAATTTGGGTGAACCTACCTTTAAAATTACATACATTCATTTTATAGAGAACAATGGGAATACACATTCCTGCAGTGAAATGTACTAACAGCTGCAGTTGGAACCATAAATTAGAGCGATTATCATGACATTTTCACAACCACTTGTTTACCAGCTCACTGCTCCAAGTTGTTTATGACTATGTAAAGCTTTCAGTGGTGAGCAGGGGTCTTTGATTGTATGCAGAATGGGCAGCTCTGTTGTTTATATTCCCTATGAAACTTTGGTCTGTCACAGTGAAAATATATATTGTCTTCCTTCCCTAGATGCAGAAAATAATAGGGTATATGAGAAGTTCTCTTGAAATAAATGCTTTTTCTCATTTGGAACAGTAGCAACTCATTTTAAATAACTTTTTGTTGCCTATGTAGCTTTAGGGTGGTTTCACAACACCTACTGTTTTAACATATAACGTAATCTGGGTTTAGTATTAAGACAAAACAGCTGAATTGAAATTGGGTGATGAAAATGAAAAGCTTACTAGCCCTATTGTCTACATAACATTTGATAGTTTACTTTTGAATCTATAATTTGGTCTCAGAGTTGAAATATAATATTTATTGCTACTAGTTTGTCAGAAAATAAAGCTGAATATTACCAACAATGCATGTTGTTGGAAGTTAAACAACAGTGCTGCTATGGACTTTAAGGTTCTTATATGTACAGATATACCATCACATTCAGTAAAAATAAAGTGACATATTAACAAAATGAACAGATGCTTTCTGTCCATATAAAATTTAATTAGATTTTTAAATGTAGCTACATTGACTGGTTCAAATGTATCTTTACCATTCACTGTCCAGTTCAGTTTTTTCTGAGTTGCTCAAATGACAAAAGTGCTGCTACTCCAATTGCAATAGCCTCCATTCTGGAGTTTGGACTCCTGAGTTGACAAAGTTCCCAAATGCGGAGTCTAAACCTGTGACACTCTGCCCATGAAAGTCCTTCAGTTGTGCCCTCTCAAACATGGCCGCTTATGTTGTTAGCATTAGCAGCCCAGAGAAATTAGCTGTTAACTGAAATTGCTTGTGACAGAGCTAGTAATGTTAGCATGCTAAGGGGTCAAAGAGATAATATTGTAGCAATATCTGTCGATACAAAATGCTGTTGAATGATGATGTAACAGAAGACTCTAAATCATATTTCACAAAAACACAATCTACCTCAAATGACAAAATTTAATTTTCAATAATCCAGACTACATGACCGTGCTGTTGTTTAATATCATTTGGCTTTCTAAAGAGTTATTTTGAGGTTATGTTAAATCTCATGATGTTGCAGTAACTTTCTGTTACTGTTACTAAATTATAGGTTATAGTGTTTTCACTGGATTGAGTAAATCCAGTTTTACTTACATGCAAACTCAGTGAATGATTTACAACTAGCTGGTACAGCGATTGAACTTTTCCAGGAAGACCTGATCTTTCAACCTATCTTCTCTCACGTCCACATAACTACTGTAACGAGATGCACTGGCTGCCGCTGATATAATGAACCGTGGTGAATGACCTTCTGCATGACCAAGCCATTTACAGGTAAGTATGAATTTGGTCCTGCATCTGTCTGACACGGCTAATGGCGGAACAGATTTACCAGGATGAGAAAAAAGAATGTTCTCCCGGTCTTCTGTGTAAATGTCAGGCCAGCAAGCGTCTGTGTCAGATTACTGTAACTGGCGATAAGCAGATGTAAAGACGGTGGGGGCTTATTTATTATTAAGGCCAAGAGTGGGAAAAATAGCCAGAGAAACTGCAGTGAGAACAGTACTGTGGAGAAAATAATGCGCTGCTCTCATGCAATATTTATCAGGTGTAGACCCCACTCTTGTGATAACTAATAACAAGATGGATATGCAGCTCGCCGTTTTTCCCAGACTACAATTTTAGGAATTTCATACTGGAATATATTTCAGAAATATAAGAAAGCTGACGAAAGTTTATACGGCATAGAGGCCCTTTATGATCCTTTGAAAAAACGGAGGGTGCTGCTGCGTTGTTTCGACGATATGTTTGATCCTGAACACAGTAATAGATGTGGTTGCTTTGGTGCAGTATGTTGGTGAGTGACATGTGACAGTATATTATCATCGTCCAAAATATATTGTGGTATGAAAGCGTGGTAATGACAGTCTACATGTGTGATCCTTACAATCCCATTATTGTAAAAATCTGTTAAAACACTGCACTGTGCCAGATTTTTGCTGGAATCTATAGGAGATACAATTTGCTAGAAACTGCTAGAGAAGGTTACCAGATTAATTGACTGTTTCAAAAATACGAGCTACAATAACATTGTTAAAGAGTAATTGATGTTTTGCCAGCAGATGTTTCATTTTTAGTCTTAATATAGTGATTTGTTACTGCTGATTTGTTCAGAAACACTTGTTATCAATTTGTCCTCCATCTTTAGCCGCAGCACAACCTGCTGCCGGTGCTTGCTAAACATTGGTAGTGGTTCAGGTGAAGGTCAACAGATTTGACTTTCAGAGAGATTAGCATAAGACCCCTGGCATCACCATACACTGTAATATGGAGGTTTTAAAAGCTGTTTCCATACTAGTATGAATATAGTTTAAGTAACATCACACACAGCTCGAGCCGTCCTACTAATAATTGAAAATGATGACTACGCTGTAACTCCTCTTTCTGCGATGTTCAGTCCCTCCATCAAGCGCGGCTTTAGGGCTAACTTCAGAAGCGCGGAGCCAGGAACTCTTTCATCGTCTGTATTGCCCTTAACTACTTTTCCCACATACATCAGTCGCTTACGCTTCAAAGGCAGGTGTCCACATGCATTTCTGCCAACTGGTTGCATGGAGTATTTAGTACTCATGTCCAGGCGCTACAGCGGTACTGTGCTAATATAGTATTTATTAGGAACTTTTTTGATTTGCATATTTTAAATACCACTAGGAGCATTTAAATGTCCTCCTTCAAACTAATGTTTGGTATTTGTTCTTCGTCTTTGTGAAAGAACCATCATGTTTGACATTTTATCTTCAGTTTAGTTTTCTGTAGATATAGATCTGCTTGTAAAAAAAAAGCTGCTTTACATTTCTTTTTTCCCCATTTCTTTTTTTTCTTTTATTACTTGCAACTCAACTGTTTCAGTACCACTCTAATGGCGTATCATCCATACCCATAATTTATATAACATTATTGCAATAAAAGCATAAATACAGCTGCAGGCATTCTTCACAATACAACCAAACATTTGTTCTTTTTTTTCATACTCATCAACTTATTTGGCAACTAAACATTACCAATAATGGATATACTAACAAACACTGAAACAATAAAATAGTGGCAGAGCAGTCAATAACAGAATGCAAAGTTAATCACAGACAATAACAACAAACAGAACTGTGTGGATGAAAGCTGAAGGGCAGAATTAAGTAAAACCAAATCAACTATAACATAAATACAATTAAACAAAATTGAGAGGTAATAAATAATAGTAAAAGGAAACATGTTGCTAATTAACATGACATACTTTGGACTCACTTCTAAGTTTGTTCTTTTAATGACTTAGAAAAGAAATTAGTAAGTCATTTTAGACTGTGAATAAAGCCATTAATTACAACTTATAAAACCTTTAAAGATGCCTTGTATTAGGAGGAACGGTAGAAACAAAACCATTTTAAAGAATATTTTACTCAAGGAGTTTATGATAAATATATAAATTAAATATGTGAGTGTATAACCTTGTCTTGTTTATTTTAACTAGGAGTGCAAGCTGAAGAACAGCAAGTTATTTACTTGAACTCTTGAGTCATTCTCTCTCTCTCTTCACAGTTGTGGATTTGAAATAGATGTTTTCCATACATTGTGTTTCGGATACACCACTTTAACCATTCCATACTCCGGGCTTGGGACCCCTCTCCCAATGTTTGTATAATGTACAGTTGCTGCTGGACTATTGAGTGGAAGTGACGCTATCTAACAGGCGGCGGCTTTGGGAAAAGAACAGCACCCGTTTGCTAATGGCCCTTGAACCAGACCCTGTTTATTTGCTTGAGTATGCGGAGGAGCTCAGTCTATGGCCACTGGTTGAACTTCGTGGCCGTCACGCTCACTCCTTAAAGCTATCTGATCACACTAACAGGCACTTTAGGAAGTCATACTGTGCACCCAATCCATGTGTTATAAGCTTCTCCAGGACAATATAGGGAGGTATGTGGTTATATAGAACCAGCTACCACATGAATTAGAAATGAAGTGTTTGCCATGGCTACATCATCCCTATTCAGGCCTTTATCAATGAGAAGTGATCTGTCAGTGATCTGGCATGTGAAAGAGGGATCTGTTTTCAGTGGCTTTTGGTTCAGATATTTCCCTAGTGCTGATGAAAGCTTAAGTGGCGAGCTGAGGAGCCTGTTAGCAGGTTTGTTGTGCTGCAACTACAGCACTCAATGAAAGGAAGGGAAGCTTCATAACCACACAGTACCCTGCTTTCGTGAGGCCTCTCTGGAGTGTTTCTGTAGCTCGCTGAGGCAGGAGCTCACTTCACACAGGTGACTCAATGCAGTGCAGAGCTGACTATGAGGCCTACAGTTCTGATCCGGGTCCCTAGAGAGACAGATGTGAACGTTTCCCTAACAAAACATTAACTCTACTTAAAGTCTAGAGCAATAAAGAGCCTCATGTAGCCAGGAAGAAATGCTCTCTTCCATTGGCTCTCAGGCTGGGCTCTCATTTCTTTCAGTCTGAACCACAATAGAAGGTTGATGCATTTATCACTGATACAATGTACGTAATATGACGTAGTATTACTACAAGTATTCCACTACTATGATGAAGTCTTGGGAAAAACAGGAAAAAACTGGTTAGTGTTTAATATTCACATAATCCCAGACACAAGACCATTGAAATGTTTCGATATAAAGAAATGCTAATATTTATATTTCATTGCTGAAGTTTCTGCTCGGATGTTTTGTTTTTAGTGTTTTATTCCAAGTGCGTTTTTGGTGTGGAATAAAATTGCAGTTACCAAAGTGACTTTTATCTCATAGGCGTTTGTTTTGGGTGGCCTCCTGCATCTCTTTAGATGGTTAAGATTATATTTCTTATTCAGCCTCCTTATTTAAAAGGGAGATCAAGAATTACAACTGCTTGTTTTCCTGAAGTGGCATTATTTGTCACCTTGCCTGAGAATACACAGTCAGGTTTGGATGCGTCTCTCCACCTTTTCTCCATCAAACAATGTAATATTGTGTCGGCAGGTGGTGAGGTGTTTCCCTTGATAAGTATACAGCATGTCTCTCAACTACAAGACTTTGTATAAAAGTATGACTTCATTTAGTTGTCATCTGTGCCAGATGTTTACCAGTAAGATGTGAATAAACGCTTTCTGGTTTGAATAATCTAGTGACAGTTTTTATTTGATACGGTGCAGTAAAACCTTCCTTTGTGGTTTTCCAGGCAGTTTTGAACCGTCATAACTCTTACTTTCAGAGCCTTGTTGACTCCAGTGTTATGGAGTATTTCATCTGGGTTTAAAGTCAGTTGAACACAATAATCAAGTACAGTTTGCTGCACTGAATGCTGAGATCTTTGGTCAGTTTTAAATGGGTGAGCTCCTTTTTTTCAACATCTGTTTCTAATCGAGAGGACTATGATGGCGAGAGATAACAGCTCAGACTAAATGAACTGTCTGTAGTCTGTTCAGACTGTGTAACTGATCTCAAGTGTCTTCCTGCCTTTTTTTTCCTGCTGAAAATGTCTTAATGTTTCTGTAACTTACCCCTCTCTCCTAGTCTGTCTCTCTTTCACACTTCTCCCTCTTCTCTAACAATTTCGGCCCCAAGAGGAAGCAGGAGAAATGTATCCTCAGTTGATTTTTTCTCGTCAGTATGTAGACATGCAGGAGCTGTCAGATGGAGCTACCTTAGTAAGCTGTGTTAACTCATCTATCTGATTTGCTCAGTCTGGGTGAGTTTATACAGGTCCCACCACACACAGCACAGACCAATCTTTCTGCAGAAACTTCAAGATTCATAAGGGTTCTGTTGTTGATTTATCTAAAATCTACAACAATGCAAATTTAATACTCATAGTCATTATTTTCCCAATGTTACAATCTACTGTTGGGAAGACAAACTGACATAAGTCATAAACATTTTCTGGCCCTGGGACTAACTGTTGAAACTCGCTGCTGGGGTTGATAAGCCCCACAGGATGCTTGCAACCAGGCTTATCGGCTGGCCAAGCCAGAAGGACCTCTGCTATCCTTTGGACCCACTGTGGAGGAAAACTCATCCCTTATCTCCCCTGTGCTGTGAGGAATAACCTCCTTCCATCTCCCCTGTCTGCTCACTTCAGGTGGTTCTCTCATCTATGTGGTTAACCTCCTTAGGGATTGCGGTGACTGGGCAGAAACAAAGGCCTTCCATTTGTTCACTCCTACATGCTGTGGGGAGGCTCTTGTAGCATGCAGGTCAGATTAGAAATTCAGCCTGGGTGTTTATTTTCACTTTGTTATCACATAGAAGGAGTTAATTCCAACACAATAGCAGCGTGTGTGACAGCGTGTCGTTAAACTATTGCCCTCTAATGAAGTTTGAGTGGATTGTGTGGATATTTGCAGGCAAAAGCAAAACAACCCATAAGTGGTGAGTGAAATAAAGACAACAGGCCTGTGACAGAAAAAAAAATCTCAACAATAAGATCAGTGGATGAATTCCAGCCAACTGAGCCTGTAGATCATCTGCACACTTCTCAGACGTGGACTGCATGCGTCAACTCACCACAAACCTGCCTTATTTGAACCAGGGAGCTGCTGTGCAGCCAGAACAGCATGTGTGGTTGACCCTGAAGAGAGGCACACTTTCTCAGCCTCAGATGGGGTAGTCGTTTCTGCTCTCTTCAGAAAGTACCAACATGTGGTTTGAAAGAAAAAGTAGCAGGCTGACGTCTGAGGACGTCTTGCTGGTCATGAAGGAATGAGCAACTTCAAACACCCAGGGGCTAATGTTTTGTTCCCCAGCAGCTATAACAACCTACATTATATTGATAATAACAAGTGCTCCGTGTTTAAGACTTTTTACATTATAATTCCTGATTACTTTTCAGTAAATATGTCATAATAAATTAGGTGATATAAATGTAATGATATATATTGCATATTTATAATATATCACACCTAGTTAACAACACTGTAACCATTGTCCCATCATTGTTCCTGCCCTTGTTGCTCCAGTAATAACATTACTGTACTAAACAAGTACTCAGTCATTTAAAACTTTGTATAATTTTCTAAATCTCTCATCAATACAAAGTTGTTGCCTTGTTCCTAACCACTTCCCTTCTTCCTAAATGGTTGTCTTGCTTTAAGTGCGCAATAAGTCTTTTATTGATATGATGTAATCTAAAGTACTCCATCATACAAAAGATCCTGCATTCAAAGTCTTATAACCAAAACTATGAAAGTATTTATCAATAAAGTACAAAAACCGTACCATATGGCCCTGCAGTTTAAAAGTTATGTGTACGTGTGTGGGATTATTATCACTGATGCGCAATGTCTGACAACTTTTGTTGGCAATTGTTGAGTGTTTTGGGCGTTCGTCTGCAAAATCTCAATCTTAAAAGCACCTTTCACTCATCAGTGGTCTTAAATGCCACAAGTTAAGTGACAGAATTTCAACCTCTTTTGATTTAAGCAAAGTTGTAAAAAACATCAGTGTGAGTATCTGTAACTGAAACAAGTAAGGCACTGTTACAAGGGTACAAAAAGTCGATTTATAAAAGCGTTATAGAAGCTAAATGATTTGCAAAATATATAAATAACTTGTAACTACAGTGAAATAAAATAGATGGGTAAAAAAGCACAATACACTCTTCTGTAATTGGTAAAATACTTCACCAGGCATTGGTGAAATGGAAATCAGTGTATTTCAAAATCTTATAACGAGAGTTACCTTTCAGCCTGGCAAATCCTGGCAGCTCAGATCAGTGCATAACATCCTCCAGTATTTCCAGAACTAACTCAAAGATGTTATTAGTGTCTCATAAAAATAAAAGAGTCTTGTCACTTATAAACCTATAGTACTGCACAAGTATTGTAGGACCCAGGATTCAGGCTACTTAAATATTGGCTATACTCCACAGTGACTAAAGGATCAGACAATATTATTAGTAGTCTGTATTATTATCCACTGCCAGCAGGTGTGGTCTCAAACTGAGTCTGTTTCTTGGCTCAGGTTTGGGGAAATCTTTGTGGAATTATCTTTTCCTCTCGACTTCTGCCAGATCCACCCTGTCAAGTATGTTCTTCCCTCCTCTGTGAGTTTACACCTCTCATACAGCCAAAAGTCTCCTGCCCCTGTTTGTCCAGAGAGGTGGTGTGCCAAAGTGAATTTCCTCTTTAATCTCTGCTGTTTACTGAACAGGTCAAAGCGCTTCGAGTATTAAATCAGCAGGAAGCACTTATTTATTTCCTAAAAGCACAGAGAGGTGACATTTTAGGGTTGTGGTTTTAGGTGAGTAAGTTGAGGATACACGACACAAACACAAGCTTTAAAGATGCGTATCTTTATTGAAACTGACTGATGAGTCAGAGCTCATGGGGACATGTGGCATTTAGATAATCTGAGTGGTGCACTTGCAGGAGGCGGGACACCAAGAGGCCACGTCTTTGTTGCTGCAGCCCCACTGCTGCTTCAGCTCAGGACAGTTGCTGTACTGATCAGAGTAGGGACAGGGGTTGGCTGGGAGAGAGAAGGAAAGAGAAAATGAATGGATGCATAAAGGACTGTAGGAAAATTATCAATGTCTTTTGTTTGATCTTTCCTTTGACTGAGAAAAAAACTGCAGTACCATCCCCCTAATATCTCAAAACAGCGTACTTAAGACAAACATAACCTGCTGGTGAAAATACAGCCATCAAATGAGTGAACCAGGGACTGGCTGCTGAGGTGATCTGAGAAAAATAACCCCCTGGTTCAGAGGTAAAACTGTTCCTGAATAAAAATCAGCACTCGACAGAGCTCACTATTCAGATTTGAGTCCTACAAATAATCAGAGATGCTTTGGAGGCATAAATTATCTCGTTGGCAGAGTGAATCTCAGTGTGCAGGGCCAACAATTATTATTACTATCTGGCTAATTGCATAAAGAGGCAGTTAAAAAAAAGGCAATGGGGAAAACAGGAGGTAGCCACTACTAAGATGCATGATCATGCTAAAAGCTAAAAAAAATCAATATATATATATATATATATATATATATATATATATGAGTTAGCAAGTTAACCTAGCTGACTTTTCTGTGCTCCTTAGCTGCTCTGCTGATAAAGATCAGGAATGCTATGATCATCATTTATTTCCTCTGTTGATGCTTAAGTTTTATTTTTCAGTCTGTGCTTAGAGAAACTTTGCTGGCTCCACGCACTGCGGTTTAACTCATTAACGTGCAACCACTGTGTATTTTCAATTATTTATTCGTTGCCTTATGACTTGATTTAGTGTCATTTTCTTGACGATAGTGAAGGTATTTACCTTAATGGTTTGGTGGCAATATGATGTTAGTCACCTGGACTTTTGCTTTCTTTACCTTCTTGCTCTGTATCAAAAACTAGACTCCAGTCTGCCACTCTCATTCACAACAGCAGATGTGGAGATTATATCTTCCACTTACTGCACAGTTTGTTGTCGCAGGCGTTGGGGCAGTCACCGCAGGAAGGTCCTGTTTTGTAGGGGCGAGCGTACTGGTAGTTTCCACTGTAATGTAGGCCGAATGATCAAATATTAAACATGACAGCATAAAGACTCACACTCAGGATCAGCCCAAACATGCCACGGCTGTGCTCTGAGAAGGCAAAGCACTTTCTGAATTACTATTTAATGACCACTCAGCGAGGAAGTAGAAGGAAATTAGATACAAATTGCACATTTTCTCCTCATCACTACATGTATTTACAGCTGTACTGTTGCATCCACTTCATTATTCCTCTTTCAATAGATACTTCCATTCCTTATTTTCTTTTTAACTCAATAAATTCAACATTACATAACATGACTAAATGTGTCAGTCCATTTAACTCAATCTACATATAAACAATCAAGCATATTTAAAGTGAGAAAACATGCTGTACTTACAGTTTTCATCAATAAATGAGACATATAAAGATAAATATACTGCAAAATATTTTTTACTTACGGTGGGCAGTACTGGCAGACGTAGAAGTACTTGTAACTAGAGTTGGGACAGTATGCCATAGCACAGCCAATCTGGTTGGACCTGTACCAAACAAGCTGAGCAGAGACAAAATTCAAAATCAGAGGGAGCTCAGAGCATAAATCCACAATCAGTTATGTTGTTAATGCTCTTTCAGCTCATTCCAGTTTTTAAAAAGCCTGTATTTTCCAAGCAGGTGACGATAAATGTGTGTATGAATTAGTCAGCATGAACTGATAATATATAGTACGTAAACAAACTGAGTGTAACTGCACCTGAGTGTAATGTCCGACCACTCCTCCGTTGACAGATCCCACTCCATAGCGCCAGTCCTTCACCTCGTCGTACCAGGACTGGATGGCGTTGCTCCATGTGTTCTTGTAGCTGGCCATGTACAGGTTCTCTCCGCAACCACTAGCTGTTTAAAAAAAAAAAGGGGGGGGGGGGTCGCGGTGTCACATTTTTCAGAAAAAAATTAGTCTGTGTTCATCTCACGATCACACACCACAGGAAATTAATTGTTTCCCCCGCACACTGTCTTTGTGAAAACCAGGGTCAAATCAATAAAACTTAATCACTCTTCCATTTATCAGTCCTTCCACTATTCATGTCATTCTTTGTAAGAAGTACTGATGATAAATCATGTGTAAGGTCTCATCTGTGTTACCAATTACTGCTCTGTTTGACACAATGAAATAACTAGGTTTAGAACCAATATACATGCGTCTATACTGCCTTTTCATTTAGTATCAGTCATGTCATCCACCTTTAATATGACAGAGACTGCTCCATAATCACTGCTATATAAGCCTTTAGTAAAAATCAAATGTACAAAACCAAAATCATGCCACAATTGAACTAAATTACACATATTAGTCCATGTCTGTCATTGTATGCATTCAATCAAAAGGTAAACACAAACTGTTGTACTGGATTGCATTGAAACTGTCTGTACATTTAATTTATTCACTGTAAAGTCTAATGTTTCCTTGAGTTTTCCTACTACTAAATACTGTAGATATGGTGGATACTGTGCCTTAAATAGCTCCTAACTCTAAAATATTTTCATTAGCCTTGATTTTTTAATATCACATGAAGCTATTTCAGGTGATTCTATGCTCTTACCACACTTCACAAGAATAAATGACGCACAAAATATGGATTCTTTCTAATTTCGGGCATAACATTATGAATAAAATCAATAAAACCTGTTAAATAACACACTGTTTTTTTCTATCTGTACATGTGAAGTGTGTGAAGTGTGTGTCAGACTTTTCTAAGGTATATAGTTAAAAAAAAAAAAAGGAGAGAGAGGTGTTATAACGAACTTACTGCTGATCACTCTGGAGCTGGCAGGGCTGTGCTTCATGGAGCAGGTGTTGGCCCATCTCTGAGCATTGGCTGCAGCCTCACTGTTCCAGCTCTGCAGGGAGCGAGAGGACAGAGCGGCCGTTCGATCAGCACATGCACTATAGACCACCACAGTATATACACGCCATATAATCAAAATAAAGCTGCTTGTCTGTAAAATCTGAGGTTTTTTTTACCACCGTGACGAGCATGCGACGTATCAAATCAAGAACTAACAAGTTAGACCAGCGAACACGTCATGCTCAGAGCCATATGTATCTCTATGACGTCCAGTGACGCACACTTAAATTCTGAAATCATACTACTGCACTTACCATTTTCAACATGTTGCTGGTAGTAGGCTGAACACCTCTCCTCAGGGCATTATGCTTGTTCACAATCTCACTCTGCTCTGAGGAGGTGGTCAGGATGGTGGCTAAATAAACACAAGTAATGCAAGAAAAAAAAGATGGAGAGAATTTTTGGACAATATGATGTGAATGACTATACTGAATTTTTGTGAGGATTAATGTATGAATAACAGGTACAAATACTCACGGTCCTTCAGGAGCGATTTCCAGAGATAAGAGTGAAAATAGAGGTTAATTAAATGCACATTTAAACAAAAAAAAAAGAGCACACATATATGTTGAGGGAAAGCTAGAGTTTTAAAATGAACAAAACAATATGTCTAATCATTTCCACAATTAAACTCCCTGTTTCTTTCTACTTACCTCAAAGGGCTCCACATCCTCTGCCAGGGTGCTGGGCACCTGAAGAGAAGCCAAGAGGCCGAAGGCGCACAGGAAGGTGAGAGTGTACATGGCTGTGCTAAAACCTCGAACTGTCCACCTCAGACACTCACAGGTGTGATTTATGTAGTTTGGATCATACAGACACGTGAGAATTGAACACACAGACTCAAGGGGATATGAGTTTTTCAAAGAATGAAGATAGCAGTTAATCACATGTCAGCTCTGAGAAGTCTTTGATCATATATGGAAAACTACAGGTCTGTGTTTACATTGAATCACAGATACAGGTGCATTAAGAAGCATGGTATGTTCTATATGTTTTCCTCCTATGGCAAGGTTACAGAAGACGGTGTCTAATATCAAAAGGAACATGGTATCTAAGTTAAACCCTGATAACAACAATGTAAATAGCATTAAAAAGTTAAACTAACATTCAGAGCACTGTGCCCTTGACAGCTGATGGAGATGTTTTTGACAGGGTAGGTCTGCATGTATGTTTTCTCTGGACAGATCTCTGCCTGAGGAGCAGGATTTTGTAGTTGGAAATATCAAAATTAGGCAACTATGATATGTAAAATTACGATTACACTGGCAGAGGTTATAACCTAAAGAAAAATCAACACGTAAAATGTAAGATGTTCCACGAGAGATAGAAGCTTATGATGATAACCGTTTATCCACTACACCATGAAAGCTGTATTGATACTGAGTGGATTATCCTGGTGAAATGAAATTAAGTAAAATAAGTATTGTCCTCAAGAGGAAAACTGTTTAGCAGTTGGGTGCATTCACAGGGTTTAACATAAAATGTAATAAAATACATTAAACTTATAATAAAAATACATAAACATATGCTAATTCCCTTGCACAAATCCCTGTATAATCTGTAATACGTCTAGCCATCATCATTCATTGGAATCACATTGTTAATTTCTGCTATAGTTGCCCTCTCTGCTCTATGTAAGGGAGGGTATTCTGCTGCTGCCAGATCCTGTGTTTGTAGTGACTGTTAACATTTGTCATTGGGAAGTCAGTCAAAGACAGGCACATATTGAGAGACACATATATAGAGAAACACATATTGAGAGGTGCAGAATGACCTAACAGAGACAGAAAATGAGCAAGAAGAGATTTAAAGTGACTATAAAGCAAGGCAAAATGAAAGTGGTACAAATTGACCAGAAATTAACCCAAAACGACCTAAAACAGACAAAATGCTACAACCACAAATAGATGTACCACACTCCAGTTGGGGCCCACTGTCTCTATATTTTCAAGTCTGTGAATGCAACATCCATGAAAACTTAATATTATTCAGTACAAGTTTCGTTTCATCACTGTTCATATTTTTACATGATGATATGTTTACTGATGTACTTAATGCCAGTATCATCATTAAGTTTATTGAAAATCAAAAATTAACATCAGCAAGCAAATATCAAACATCAACAATCATTTTGAATATAATAATAAAATGCATTAAATAAAGGTTATATGTCATTATATGTCCACCTAATATTTTCTACAGTGTATATATAAAGCTGTTGACACTATTATAAATAAATATAACAGATTTAGTGCGGTGTGTTCAGTGTGTTGATCTGCTCCCCTCCTGCGATGAACACTTGTAGGTACAACCTCCACTGAGCATGCGCAGAACCGTCGGTCGCCTATATTTGTTCCCAGACATCATCACAGGTTGAACTGTACATCTTCTCCCACAAAGAGGCATTTCTCCGTCTCCCTCTCGCTTTCTTTTTTTATTCATTCGTGCTTTCTTGTCCTCGCTGCCGCCGCTGCTGGTGGTGTCAAAACAACACACGGAGGAGAGTCAAGATGAAGAAACGCTGGTGACGGAACAGGCTGGAGTGAAAATGGAAAAACCGAAAACCACCAGGCGGTTCGAGGCGCCGCGAGCGCGTCGCTCGGCGGAGGCTGCTTAGCGGGGCCTTAGTGAAATATCCCGGCTCTCACCTGTCTGCCCTTGTATCCACGTTTATTCTGTCTGCTGTTTCATATAAGTCTTGTCTGGTCTTTTTTCATAGGCGTCAATGCGGCTGAATTAAAGAGGCGGGAGCGTAGAGATGTTCCGAGTTACTTCAGCCTACATTGTTTACAAAAAAAGGGAAAAAAAGGACACGATATCAAGCAGCTGTGCAAGCTAACGTCGGCCTGCTTTCCCTCTTGTCTCTTTTCTCCTGTGCTATACGTACAATTATCACAATATGCATGTCTCAGAAAATATAATACTAGTGGCTTTCCCACTCCGGCTAAAGGAAAGCAGCTCATTTTGCACATAAAAGATACACTTGAAAGCTGCTCCAGACAGAGTCCAGACAAGAGAAGATCAGGAGAAAGAAACCACTTTGTTTTATTGTGCATTGTTTCACATGAGGAATTAAAGCTAAGTGTGATTTATTTGGAACATGTAAACACTTTGTTATTTTGAGATATTTTACTCAAAATGTAGAATTTCTGCAGCTTTTTATTGTGAAATAACTTGCATGTTTGGAGGCTATTGTAAACATGCCTTTTGATTAATTAAAATATTATTATACATTATAAGCAATTTGAGTTTATATTAGGAATTTAAGATGCTGTTTTTAATTAAAATATTGGCTGTACTATGAAATATTTTTGTTGTGGATCTTGTATATTTTGCAGTTTGTATTAAATAACAGTGAGCCAAATTAAAGCACACTCTTGTAATAACATTAGGCAAATATTTGAGCTTATATGAAGAATTTAAGATGATGTGGAAGTTTCTTTATCTTACCCTCTCTCTTAAAGATTAAATATAGCTTTTTGTTGAGAAATAATTAGCATATTAGTTATGTTTAAAATATCAGTACTCTTTAAAATGACATTATAAGGCAAATTTAACTTACAAAGGAATTTAAGATGCTGTCCCACCTTATTCTTTTCCAGGCTAAATAATACCTATCAACAATAAAACAATTGTGAATAATCCTGGCACTATGGGCATATGAATATAAAAAATACCTGTGAAGAGTTAAAATAAACCTCCTGTTTTAGTATTATTGAAAGGCAGGTTTGAGCTTGATGTAATAGATGCTGTGGTGCTCTCTCTCTCCTCCAGATGAAATATTGCCATGGTTACCAAACAAAGAAGGGGCTATGTGACAGCAAGCCTGGTGATCTAGCAGAACAAAGGAGGAAACCATAGCCCTGTTTGGCTCATGGTCGCTAATAAATGAATGAGGAACAGTCATTGTTCCTCAGTGCTCATTAGAAAAGGATGATCGTATTTAAGAGTAGCTGCTCAATTACAGGTTAGGCCTGTGTATCTGACTGAAATGCTTTTATTAGCTTATGTGTTTAATTCTGGCTCAAGAGTCTTTCTGAAATATCTTTATTTACTAGAATCAGAGGCTGAATGCAAAATTATTTCATATTCACTCATACCGAAATGCTGATATTTGACATTTAAAAGCCACATCAGCCGGACCTTTTTTGTAATTTCTGTGTGTTTTCTCCAGCCGTACCTGAAGTTGGCGATGATGTGGACACCGGTGCTGCCAAGGATTTCATCCTGAATTCAGACTGAGTACCCGTGGCGCGTTGGCTCTTCTTGAAGTGTTTACACCACTTTTCCACTGTCATCGGCTGGTGAGCAACCCCCGCTGTGTGATTTTACATAAAAAAGCTCATGATGATGGCATAACACATAATGAATGGAGCGTTAATCAAATCAGTGTTTTTTCTCTGTTGCAGGTTATTTGTGTTTTTGTTTGTGCTGCCTTCACACTTCTGACATCTTTTGTTTGATTTTTTGTTCCTTTGCACTGGCTGTTCTTTTGCATGCAGCACCATGTATTCAATTACATATGGCACAGGTGAGTATGTGGGATTGATGAGCCCCCACACATGACAGAATATGCCAAACTCTGCTCCACACATTAGGGATTAATTGCTTCCAATGAATATGCTACTTTTAGCGAGCCACTCAACATGAAATTGAATTAGCAGTGATTTTATTTAAATAAACAGACTCTTTTCTCCATCTCTTCTCATCTGATTATTTCCATGTCTTTTCAGGAGACAAGATCTGTATCAACAGTGTCCCTAGGATCCTGTTTGTTCACAGGCAGAGGCTTCATCACCAGTGACCTTAAAACTTCTCATGCCAACTCGTCTCATCTTTTGCTGCACACTGGTATGTGTTTAGTTGATTAAAATCACCTGCTGTGCCCTCACCAGAAGTAAAAATTATTTCTAAATTAAGATTTCTTGTGAAATTAATTGACCTTACTACACTGCATTAAACTTTATGAACTCTCTGTGTGATATCATGAATCAGCCTCTAGATGTTCAAGCACCATAGATTACAGGAGTAAATTACCTTAATGCTACTAGCTAAAGACCCATCAGAGTCTGATTTAAAAGATTTAAGATGCATATATTTATGAAGAAAAGTAACCATTAATAATAAAAAATCTGTCAGCCACTATGTTTATATCTTTATAATGTGGCTTAATATCTCTAACTGTCTCTTCCTTTGTATTCATGTTCAGTATTGGATATCCTGTAGTCTATCTGGGCTCGACGCCACCCGTTACCACCAATATCTTTAAGCTGGGCAGCAGAAAGCTGCAGAGGAGAATGACTTCCACACCTCCTGCAGCACCTGCCTCCTCCAGGCCTGCAGGTTTTCCTAAGATCGCACAGATGGCAGCGTAGTTCTGCATCTGCACCATCTTGCCTTTACACTTCATCCAAATGTGGCTCACAATTTTATTTCACTTTTGTCTCTGTCAGTTTTGGATTATACTTGTTTTTGTCCTAAACCTCTGAGATCCAAAACCAAGAGATCACAGGTTCAGTTTTGTAGGTGAACTTGTTTTTGTTTAGCCACACGTTCTGTTGTTTATTCCGGTTCGAACGTGGGTAATTCCCAGAAACCAGGTGTTGTGTTAACACCAGTAAACATGATAAATGACACATACAATGCAAGATGGTCTAGACTTTCAATACTTGAAGGGCACTCTTTTTAGCCAGCTTTGTAGCTTCCTGACTCATTTGTTAGGCTGTTGATTACGATAAATAGTACCAGCATTTTATGTAGTGGCAGCAAATGCACAACAGTTTTCTATAAGGGTGGACTGCCGCTTGTTTCACTTTTGTGATTAGAGCCAGGAATAACAGAGGTTGGCTGAGGAAGGACATGATGAGTCCATCCTGGCTGGGTAAAGTGGACAGGTAGAGAATCCTCCAAAAATACCTATAAAATAAAACAATACTCACGCATCCTATAATCTAACTTTGAATATTTTCAATTTGCAGGTAGACCAGCTTTATCAACTAGATCTTTACTGTTCCAAAACATAAGACTTGTAAAGTACAACAAACCATTGAAGAAAAGAGGAAAATCTAGGACTACACATGCAAACAGTGATGGCATCCGATGGCTTTGCTTAGATCTAAATGAAGATGAAGCCTGAACCAAGTCATATCATGTTGGGAACGATGCTGCAGTGACCCATGACGCAGGTGCACTGTGATCATTCTGTGATCCAGAAAGTGAGTAGAGAGGAGCAAAATAGAGAAGGAGCAAGAGGAGGAAGTCGGACCACACCACGCCATCATCATCATCATCATCCAAACACAGTGTCAGTGAGTCCAGGATCTGCCCAAGGGAGGGCCAGAATCCTCCTCCACAACCCTGACACCCACTTCCTGCGAGGGAGATAAAGCCACGCTACAGCGCAAAACCTCGCCTGTGCTCGCCGAGGTGCACAACACTCCTCACCGCCTGCAGCGAGACCTCCGAGAAGAAGCAGATCCAGCTCCAAAATAATCAGCCCCAACCGACGATAGGACAAGAGTAACAAGAAGCCCAGAATTAATATATGCTTAACAGATGAGGCAGTCCAACAATCACCTGGGTGTGGGTGTTTTGAGAAATCAGCTCAAAAAAGCTGAATTGCAGGGCTGAGCAGGAGTTGAGGAGGTTGAAGGGGAGCTGAAAGCAGGCAGAGTGAGCAGGGAGCCGCGGTCACGCCTGCAACTTAACCCAACAGCCAGCTGTCCCTGAGAGGCCAGAGGTTTCCTGCTCAGACAACCAACATGCTGCTGCAGAGCAAGTGAGTGATCCATCAAACCCACAGGGAGAGCTTTCCGCTGACGCCTTCTGGGGGCTGTTTCCACACATTAAGCACTGCCCACAAATGAAAACCAAGACAGGATGAATGTGCACTAGAGGAGTATCAAAGCATTAGGCATGCACACAGCATTTTAGATGGACTGATTTTTTTGTCTCAGTAGGGTAGAAATGTTAATATCACATAAACTATATTTCAGGTCTAGGTACGCCAGGCAAAGTTCCTATCCACTTCACCGAACTTAACTAAGCTAAATCTCAAACTCTGTCACAGCATCATTTCTGATAGTATTTTCTTCAAATATTTTGGTTCAAGAAGCATATTTTAACAAAAACAAGGTTATTCTTCATATATATCAAAACATTAACACCCATTCTCTATTTTTATTTCATGTTTCTTTTGAATGCTTTTTTTTTAGCAAATAGGAAACAAGGCTTTATTTTCCTGTTAAGACATGTTCTGTAAGCACACTTGTATGTTATGTTTCGCTGGTTTATCTATATATTTTTAAAAAAAAAAAAAGATTAGTACCTGAGCACTCTTGAAAACCGTTGAAAAAAAACTGACTTTTATAATTTAGTTCATCCAATTACAGATGAACTCTTATTATTACTTCCCACATCAAAGCCATAATCCACCAACAGAGAGGCCTTTAAATCTTTCTTCTGGAGATGAGCGGTCATGCTCAGTTTGCACCACCAGCTTTGATAAGACATGCCCAGATTTTAAAAGGTGTCTTTCCAGTGACTCCAACAACTACGAGGGACATGAGAGACACATTTAACTTCTTATGTCTTTAAGATGTGCCAGTTAATCTCATAAACCAGTCTGTTTGAATGCATCATTAACCCACTGACTTGTTTACTAGATGGTCTTATTTTTTGACCTTATTAAGCAGGAGGCATTGCCTTCTTCAGGATTCTGTGTTTGATTAAACCAAGTAGCGGGATTAAACAGACCAGTGGTGCTGAGAAGACCAGAGCAGAGACAGAGGCCAGACTCTCTGCTGAGAAGGTGCTGGCTGAACTTCAGGCTCAGAAACTGGAGGAGGCAGCAGCACAGTGCGGAGCCTCACAAACAGGTAAATCACACCTTAAATTCCTACTGAGGCAGCTTAGTGCCTGAAAAGTAAAGCTTGGATCTGCATTTGCTACTGAGCATAATTAAATTCTGCTGTGGAGTGTATGGTACAAATGTTTCAGGAATGTCTGGATTATGCTTATTTGCTTTCACAAGAGATAGACATGGAGCTGACAATTCACTCTGATGTCTGTGTGTTCGGTAGGAGCAGCTAGCAGCCGGGTGGCTGGCAAGCAGGAGAAACCAGTTAGCCTGGCGCTGTCCGAAAACACTGGTTTTAGATTTTATGTTTGAGCTTAAGGCTCTGTAGATGGATTGTGGCACTTTAAAGCACAGACCCAGGCTAGCTGTTTCCTCTGCTTCTAGTCTTTGTGCTGGCTAAACTAACCAGTTGCTGGCTGTAGTTTCCACATGAATGCACAGATATGAGAGTTGAAGTCACCTCTCAGCCAAAAAAGAGAATAAGCATATTTTCAATAATGTTATTTCTATAATGCACACTTGACATTTTCATTGATTAAAATTTTCTTAGATCTTATATAACCATCTTCATTACACATGTAGTGTATAGAAGAAAGCCACCAAAACTGCAAATGAAATGTCATAAGTCAGGTGAAACTGGTCTTCTGCCCCAAGTGAAAGTCTCTGTCTCACCACTCAAAAACTGTTATTTTCCGCCTCCCACACCAGGCAGGAAATAATTTGAAACCCAAATGTTAAGGGAAAGAGTTAAAGATCTAGAGACAGAGTACAAAACAACCACAGCTGGAGTATCAAGTGAAAGAGAATGGGTGGTAGATCTAGAGAGTGATGTTGAGGCATCTTTTCTCTATTTGGGAAATGAAATTTGTGAGTTTAAGTGTGTGTGAGTCTCCAGGTCCAGTACTCGGTTGTCTTCAGTTTGATGTAGTAGTTTGGTTGTTTGAGTTGTTGTTTCGATTATTTTTGTAATTGTAATTTTGTGTCAGGAAATTTTGTTAGAAACCAATGGTTTTGAGGAGGAAAGATTAAGTATTTTACATTTATTTTGGCCTGCCGCCAACATATTGCACTTATCATCGCATCGCACATTTATTGTATGGTTGTTTTTGTCTTGACATCAGTGTGTACATTGTCGACAGATTTACTTTAGTGGCATGGTATCCATGAAGTATGTTGAAACAGAAACCAGGTTCTTCTGTTATAAACTCTTGAGAAAATGTTAAAGTTAATGTTAACACAGAAAGAATCATCCCCTGTGTAATAATGTTTTGAATGCTGGCCAGTTCATCATTGCGTGAAAACTCTTTTTCTCTGTAGCGTTGTTCCAAGTAAAGAAGCTTAACCCAATTTGCAAAACAGTTCAAGAAACAAAGGGGGAAAAATTGACTGGAAATCATTAAAAATGCATAAAATAATACTTAGGAAACCAAAGGCCTGACTCCCTCAGGCCACCGCAGGAAGTAAAACTGCTGCCCTGTTCTCGTTTTTACACACACACCACTGTGATGTGTTTTTGACTCAGGCTGGGAAAGTACCGCTGTGTGTGGAGAAAGAGACGACATGCTGCTATCCACTCACAATATGCAGGAGAAAGCTCTGTGCATCTGGAGTACAACCTGAGCGCAGAGAGACCACAGATCAAACTGGGACTCCGTTCTCTGCTCTGGGAGACGCCCGCAGACAAAGCCGGAAATCACTGCTCACACCTCTTCCTTCTTCCTCTCTTCAACTTTGTCTCTGCGCGACTACTTGAAAATCCTGCACAATAATAACTAAGTTGTCAACAGGAAACCAAAAATGGGGTCAGACTAGAAAAATTTAAGGAAGGAGATTTTGACCAGGTCAAAAGAAACAAGTGTTGAGGTCTTGATGGGAATTCATTAAGAGCACCACCAAGTGGCCTTTAAAGCACTTGTACTTTGGCTTTACTCCTGAACAATCAAGTCATACAGTGTAAGTGTTTTTTCTAATAATGTATTTGATGAAAACATAGTTATTCATATTCACATGGTATTAAAATATTCCATGTTGTTATACATAATTCATAGTTGTCTTCGACTCACGAAGTTTTGCAGATTTCATTTCTTGTATGTTTTGCTGACAAGATTTTGGTTGAGTCTGTCTAGATGAGTTGTTGATGAAATTGAACTTGATGCAGATTTCTAAATATTTTCTTTTAATTACTACTTATTAATTAGTACTTCTAGTTTAGAATTTATATATTTTATATATATTTTATCATAGATTTCACCCAGTTGATTTATATTAATCAAAGGTACCTGGGATTTTTTAAACTGGACCTTATTTTCCCATGTATTTGAGAGAGAGGGCAAAATCTATGAATCGGTAGGTATTCGTGTCAAAGTACATCTACTGAAGTGCTTGTTTTTGCCAATGACAGACTCAGATTGTTATTTTAAAGTGTCTGACAACATTATGGATAGGATCTCTGCAGATAGAGACCTTTTATTAAAGAGTAAGATCCTTGTTTAACTGAGACAGTTGTTTTATCACATGTTCCAGACAGGAATGTTACCTGCAGAATAGAGGAACATAAACCATCATAGAATAAAATACATGTGTCTGTCCCAGATAAAGGATGAAGCAGGACTGGAGATCAGTGAGATGAAGCAGAAGATTGTTGAGGATGGCCGCCAGCCCCGCGCTTCCTACATGGCTCCTCGGCCTCCAGTGCCGAGTATCTCTACCAAGTTGCTCAACCTGAGCGCTACATGCAACCAAGAGCTGATGTACCAGTGTGTCTGAAGAAATAAGAGACGCCAGATCCTCAGACCTCCTCGTCAGACCCTCCGCCCCAAACCGGAGAGGGAGGGGTTTAATGGATTATTACAGAGCCAATGACACCACAAAGTCATCTTATTTGCTTTATGAGAAACTACAGAATGAGCTCACCAGTCGTATCGCCTTTAGCTGCACTGATGGTGTTAACTTGACACATCATTCTGTATATTTCTGTTTCCTCTCACATCAAGGGTTGAAGAGTCGACCTCCAGAATGAGATATCTGATATGCAGAATCGTTGTAGGCAATAAGTTTAATGTAACGATCCATCCTTCAACAGCGTAAAACCATCTAATTGATGCACAGAGCAAAAAGCACAACACTTCCTCTGTCTGTGACACTGGAGGTTTGTCTAAACACGTTGGATTGGGCTTTTTTTTTTTTTACACAAGCGACACAAGAGTAACGAAGCGCTTCCTAAACAGTCGTGAAATGTTTTGTCAGAACAGAACTGACCCAGTCAATCTGCCTCCTCTACAATCCGAATGATCCTAGATCAGTGATTATGAATTAATTGTTTACCGCCATATCATGACTTATGGTTATTTAAATTCAAAGTTACAAGCAGACAACTTACCACCCCACAGGTGACAGACTCACCCATCCACTGCAGCTTCTTCCAGACCTGAAGACAACCTGCACAATGTAGTTCCTGGGTATGAACGTAAAGTAACCATCATTCAATATTAATTCAGTCTTATTCTAAGTATTATTCTATAGAGTTGTAAGAGTTTAGGAAATATAATCAATTGTTGTAATTATTATTATCTTTGATCTGCAGTGATACTGATAAAATTCTCAAAATAACATGGTCATAATTTATACATTTGAGTCAAGATTTTTAGTGTTTACTGAACAAATTTCTAATCGCCTTTTAAGAGAAAGAGCACAGGTATTACTAATAACATGAACCATGGCTCTGCCTGTTAAAGTGTCCCAGTAAACCATGACAGTGGCAGTGAGCCAGCCTGCACAACAGACACTGGAAACCAGCTAGTCATCACACTTAATATTTTACACCCTGCTTTTCCTACTGTTATGTCAAAATGTCAGAAAAAAGGCTTCTGTTAAAAATACAGTATGTGTCCTGAAGTGTTTTAAAGTTGAAACATATTTTTAACGAAGTTAGATGTGAAACTGTGAACCATATCCTGGCCACATGTCATACTGTGGTAGCGATTATAATTGATGATAATAATTGAATTATTCTGCCCAGAGCCCCCAGTTTCGTTTATTGACTTCATTGAATTTAAAACAAAGAGGTCGCTTTCATTGATGAAACAAATACTTAATATATACAAGTTTAATTGTTAATCCCACATAATTAGCACATACTCTATTTTCTTATGCATGCCAAAATGCTGGTAGCTCAAATAGAGGATTATTTGAATCGTATGAATTGTGTTGAATTAACACTTTTAAAATCTAAATTCTATTTTTTTTTTTTTTTTTTGTTGCAATCTCAGAGTTGGAATATTTTCATTTCTAAGAAGGTGCTGTCTTTGTCAGAAATTTCTAGACTGCTAGCTGGGAGTATCCTGAGAACAAATTATGACTTTAATAACAGAGTGACCTGATAAATGAGAGAGAGGAGATGCAGAAGAGGACCTCACTGTGAGCGTGATTATCTCTGTTTGTTTCACGATGGTTAACACACCACATTTTAATATTTGGCAGCCTTGTGCTCCACCATATCCAACTTTGAGAAAGTGTCCCTGACTGGTCACCATAGAATTCAACTTTGTCCCTGAGTTACAGTGAGTTGTGAATACTAAGGAATGGTGTTGACCAAACATGGTTCATGAATTTAATTATTGTGCCTATATACATTACTAAACAAGTAAACACAAATTTAATGTGAAAGAGTAATGTTTGTCTGAAGTGCTATACTGTTTTTGTAGTTTTATTGTTTTGTTTTTGTTTTTTTACTCAATGTAACAGAATTGAAAATAACCACCGCTGAAAACACACTCATGAACTGGATGTCGCCATTTGGTAAGTTTTTATTTAGAGTGCATTTCTAGGGCGCTTTATATATAAAAATATTTTTTAGTCTCACAGTACTTTTATTATACTGCTGTACTTAGAATGCAATGTGTTTGTCAGTACGAAATGTGTTTTATTCAACTATTTGAGCACACATTGTGACTTTGTGAGTATGTACATGAATATATCGCACAAGGGCTACAGTTTCTAAATTTTAACAAATAATTACATCTAGACAGGATGCTCTGGTAGATCACCCTGGTTTTTGTATAAATAATTTGAAGTGAATTTTGTTTCATTTGTGGTCTATGTGTGCATTATTTGACTTAGGTACAAAGGTACTGCAGAGTAAGAGTTGAGCTGAGTTGTGATTTTGAATTGTGAGTGGTTAGTTAGGTCCTTCATCCACCTAACTGATTACAGCTACTTTAGTTTATTTCCATGCTGGAAAGTCAGCAAGATCTGCCTGACTGACCAGCCCTGACTAATGTCATTATTATAGTATTGTCATGACCTGACTCATGAACCTTCACAGAGGAGGCATCGTTTTTCACACTGAAACATTAACCAAAAACATACTTAATGTTATGAGGTGTGTTTGTGTTATCAGTGTCAGTGGTGATAGGTGTTTGAGTAATAAGTGCTGGCGTTGTAAAGTGATCAGTGTGAACTAGGACTGATCAAATTGGCTGAATTCCAGTCAGTTATCATCTGATTTTATCTAATAGCCTTTTTCCTTGGTCCAGACAGGATATCCATACAGATGATGCGAGCGCGGTCAAATGGATGATAAACACAGACATGCCACCAAACAATGACCTTAAGTGCTGATTGTGTAATTTCTTTATTTCAGGAGGAAAAAAGGGTAACAAAGAAGGAAAACAGCACAGTGTCCAGCACAGTGTACAAGATGGTTACAAGCATGGCAGTCCCCACCTGTATCCGCAGTACTCCACAGACCCCAATAAAGGTAGTCACAGCACATAGAGTAGGTGAGACTCAGTTACTGACCAAAGTTTAATGATGCCTAAATTATCCACCCTCCTGTTGGTGTGAAGAAGCCAGGAGGCTACAGGACATTTCAACAGGACAGAAAAGTGTACAGTGCAAAGCAGAGAGAACTCAAACAATTAACAGAAGAGGTCTGAGCCAACTGAATTTCCATGGCAAGAACACTTTTTTTGTTTTAGCTATGGTGTTATGCAGAATACCTCAGCTATGAAGGAAACTAATGTCAGAGACTCTAAATCTACAATGTTGATCAGACTAAGCTGACAAAACTCGGCCTGTTTTGATAAATTACTTGAATTCATCATCATTGAATGATTAAAAATGAGATTTTATAACTCCAGAAGCAAACGTGTTGCATGCATCGTTTCCATCTCGACACGAGAAGCACAAGCATGCTGGCCACACCAAAAGCATCTTCTTCGTCAAGATCTAAACCAACTCTGTAAGTACCACCCAAAGACAACGTACTGACCAAGCCCCAATGGATTAAGTACTGCAATGGCTACCTAAACAGAGCTAGCAACAGTTGACCACAGTGACACCCTTTTCATAGAAAAATACACGGTTTAAAGAGGGAGAGCAAGAAGCATACATTCAACAACAACCAATCAGTCTTAGTGCTGGAAGTGAAGTACAATTTACACTCAAGAAAAGATACACAAATAAATAGTTCGATTTGTAATATCTATCGGTAGCTCGGATTGTGTTGCAGCTGCATGTTTCATGACTACGTTGAAATAATTACAGAATTTTCTTTGAAGCAAAATTGACGCTGTATCCACAAGATACGAGCTCGATGCATTCACGAGTCTTCAAAAATCCACATAAGGTAGGAAGATGCTCACCACTGCTCGAGAGAGCTTTAAAAGGACCACAGACAACCACAGACTTAACCTTACAACACCATAATACATACTTCAGTATGCCGACAAAGGTTTTTTTCATATGTGACAACTATTAAACAATTTTCATTTAAAAAATGTTTAAAATACACTTTTAATATTGGACTTAAGGAAAATACTGTTGTTCTCAGTTTTATGTTGCTTACTCTACCATTCTGTTCTACTTCAGAACTGAGAAATAAGCAAAAGTGAAAACGTTTACTTTCTTGTTGCAACTAGGATTTCTCTTTAAAAGAGAAGCTAGATGGCTGCATTGGGTGGGAGGGAAAAAAAAAGATAGAAAGCCAACCACTTAGTGGCAGCTTTTCCTCACCAGAAGATACAAGGACAGGCTGCAGGATCTGCAATCAGATTCAAGGCTCTCCTCTGTCCTCGCAAAGCTCTGCAACTCAGAGGTGAAGCAAAAAGCAGTCCTGTCGAGGAGGAGGGGCTGAGAGAAGGCTCCGCGCAGTCCTCCTCCACGAGGAGAGACCGCCAATGATTGAGAGAGCTGCCCGCCGTAGAACTTGGAGGCCTCTAAGAACGGATGCAAGTCAAGGATCGCCCTGAAATGGAGACACAGTGGGGCTGCAAGGATGACTCTGCCTGTTAAACCCAGAAGCTAAGATGTTGTAGTTTGGGGGGAGCTGTGATGAACTCAACTTACCTTACTGATGGTCCCAGTTGAACGAGCTCCAGCAGCCAGTTCCTGCACGCTCATCTGGAAAAACAACAAAAACACAACAGTCACAATACTTACATGGTGGTAATGAGGTGTTAAATACTCCGTCTACTCAAACTGTATCATGCAAATGTTATAAAATATAATGTGCTTTCAAGGCATTTACTTATCGTTAGTTTATGTACAAAGGACTTGACCGTTAGTGGTACTGTCAGCAAAAGTTTGATAACAGTCTCTATATTGTTTGTGGATGAAGTGGTATGAAAGTAGCAATTCACCAAAAAAGGCCAGTAGGAAACTTAAATTGATGTTGAACAATGAAAACAAATTTTGAAATAATGCAGCCATCCTGCTCTGAGGCCCTCGAGATACATGCACACACAAGTGAGAAACACTAAATGTAAACAAACAGTGTCTGGTTACAGGTTCATTGAGCAGGTTTCACTGAAACACTGTAGTTGGTCTTGACAAGTAGTTCATCAACTATGCAAGTTTTCAAACAAAAACAAGACTGATTATTAAAACAGCAAAATTTGTGACATGCATGTGTGCATGTGCCACATCTACTAGTGACTATTAAATGATGTTGTAGAAACAGACACTCACTTGGTAAATAAATCGCAGCCCGGCGCCCGTTCAATTTTATCCTAGTTTCAACAACAAGGTCAGCTAAAGAGAATAAAGTAAGTCATTTAAAAACACAGCTACAAGATACACTATCATTTAAAGCAGAGAGATCACTTCATCATTCATCAAACAGGCAGAACTGTGACTTATGGTGCTGGCGCCATCAACAGGCCTAAGATTACACTGCATCTGAAGAACCTGAAGTACCAGAAATACCAGCTAGTATTTGGCAACATGAGTATAAACAATGAACAGAGAAGGCAGGAATCTGATCCATTGGTACACTGTGCTCCCACAAAATGATTACTTAGTTTTTTCCACTTAATTCCCCTATTTTCTGCTCCTTTATTGTCTACTGTTCTCACCTTCCTGGTCTCGAGTTCCTCGGTTCAGGGTTGGGGTTTTGACTGAGGGGGGCACTATGGGTGACTTCACCTCCTGCTGAGGTTGTTGTGACAGCATCCCAAAGGCAGTCAGAGGATAGATCCCATCTTGATAAACCAAAGAGAAAGAGCATCATGCTCAACTGGGGGACATTTTGCAGGACTCTTTCCCTCCCAGTGGCTTTGCACATTTTACTTTCCGCACAGAATTTCGACAGCAGGTTCGGAAAATATCTCAAAACAGAAACTTTAAATCGACAACCAACAGCAAATCTGTTTCAAGTATGTCCCCATGATTGCTTTACTCATATCTTCAGGAACTTGTCCAGCTCATGGGCAGGAAACTGGAGAGAGTTCGAAGCAAAAGAAAAATAAGAGCGTGAATATTAAAATTAATAACTTAAATTAACTATAATGTAACGCTTTTGTCATACAAAATATAAGGAAAATATTAATTTTAGCATGATAAAGTGAAGACAGAGGAGCATGAACTCTACAAAAGATTTTCTCTTTATATTTTTTTTTTAATAACTAATCACATAATATGATACTACTTTATCTGAACTCTCCCTTGGCCTCAACAATCACCAAGTTAGGTCCATGTTCTTTGTCATTTCCTCTAATGCATTTTCTGGAATCATATTCAGATAAAAGACAAAGGTAAAACGGTAATGATAGTTTGATGATAGTTATACTTCCATTTTCCAGACATACTATCCTGCAGATTATTTTCCCAGATCAGTGAGATGGGTTTTGGGGCTTCATGTCTTATAAGCGTGATAAAATATAAAGGATGGTCAATTTGACTGTTGCAGGAAACATCATCTGAGGCTAACTGATGAAGTTCCAGTTTTAGCTGTGTTGTTCACTGAGATCTGAAGTAGTCAGGTTTACTACCGCACAAAACTGCTTTTAACTCCTGGTTTGAACAACTAGCAGTATCTGTATCTTTAAACCGATTCATACTGATAAAAAATGGCGCAGTGAGTGTGTGTATTTTTTACCACGCTGGTGGCTGACGCCCATGCAGTGCAGCCAGCAGCTTAAGTAAGGGGCACTTCTAAGGCCTGGTGAAACAACAGCTCCTTAGCTGTGGGTCGCTTACTGGGATCTACCTCCAGACACTTCTTGGATAAATTCCTGAAAGAATGTGAGGAAAAAATTAGACGGTCATCTCTCCCAAACAGCTATACAAGGTTGAAGTATTTCTGTTTCCTCTGCTCACCTGGCTGCAATGGGTCCTCTAGGGACTGAATGGCACTGTTTATGGCTTCTTGGGACACATAAGACTTAATTCCATTACTCTGGATTTTAAACAGCCATCTGAAGGAGTGATCGGACAAAGAAAGGTGTGATTAGAAGTGATGCATAACAAACACAAACGAAATCAGCAGCAGCCACATCCATGTTACATAACACATTCTTCCATTTCCTCTCTTACAAAAACGCAGAGATATCTGACATCCTGATATTCATTTCTGTGACTGCTGGAAACAAGCTAGAAAAAACTAAGCCTGTCTACAGCTAGGCAGAGTGACATTTTGTTAAGAATGCGGATACATACACCATCACTGCATTACCAATCAAGCATTATTGTGTTTCGTGTTTTACTGCATGTGACTTACACCAGAGCAGAACAAGATATTTCCTCTCACCTCTAAGGCGCACATATCTCCAGCGGAACATATCCACGGCTGTGGCAACATTGGCAACAGCTGAAAGCAGACAACAGCCGCATCAGTATCACAGAAACAACCACCGCGACAGCACCGCTGCATCTGAGACAAATGATAACACTGGCAGGATCTTACCTATTCTGGAGCAAAGAAGTGAAGGCTCTCTGCTCTTCCTTACAGGTTTTGCATGGTTGTTAATGGTGTCTGGAGTAACCAAGAGGAAAACAGTTTAATCAATGAAGGACATACAGCACTGGGCTTTAAAAGCAGCAGTGGATAATAGTGAACAGGTGCAGGACAAAAACAGAATTCAAAGGGAATAGGGAGGTTGTCCAGGCACTTAAAGAGCACTCAAGAGCAGCCACATTTATCTTTATTAATGCAATGCTTTTGACCTACAAGGTCTTTTGTAAAACATCCATGTGAACAAAAAAGCTCCAACTAACTGGAATCACACAACAAAAACACCCATTATTTCAAACCAAGCTACTAAGACACATAATATCTCAGAGAGAGGACTGACACTCACAGCATACATGGCTTTTTTGCAATGGACTTAAAAACAACAACAACAAAAAAAACACACACAAAAACATACAATTTAGAGATGCTACAAGAACAAACTAATCTGTAAGTGCTCAAAGTCTGCTACTAGGGGAGATATATTATCAAAAAGGGGGTAAGTGGAAATGACATTACATATTTATTGTTAGCTGTTGATGGTGTCATGCTTTGTCTAAACACTGCACAATGTCACCACGCAACAGTCCTTTCTTTCAGACAATGCATGTTTTATTTTCATACTACATTGTGGGGATAATGGGCGTATTCTGGTATCAAGGTGATATTTGATCAGAGTGAGCTGTAATTTCCAAACCCCTTAAATCATGGGAGCAAAAATTCACCACTTCTTTTCCCACACTGTCACATTGTTGTGTTTAGATACTCTGGAACCTCTGTTTCTTTAAGTGATCTCTGAGGCCCACCTGAGCCGATCTTGATGAGGCTATCAGTTGAATGAAGATGGTGCTCTATAGTCAGGGTTGCCATGGATGGCGGAGGTCTTAAGAGTGCAGGTAGAAGGCTATTAAGAGACGGAGGGTAAATACGGTTTTTAAAAAATGTTACCAAACCACTCGACTGCAGAAGTGGGTGGTTTTCATAACCATTTACATTACTCAAACAGGATGTGGCTCTGAATCATAGGTGATTATCTGCAATTACAGTAAAAAGAAGTCATACCAAAAGTAGCTATAAAACAAAGCTAAGGCCAGACTAACCTGAGAGCAGACAGTATTGTGTGCACCAGCGCTTCCAGGCCTCGAAGGAAAGACAGAAGTTACCAAAAAGTTCATGTGAAGCAGGTTAAAAAGAGAAGCAGGCTGAACTGTATTTTTATCAGCTGTTTCTAATTTGTCAGCATTATTTTCAAGGAACTGCTGCTTTAAATATCCATGAAGTGTGAGTTAAGAGCTTGCACACACCTTTTCATTCATCGCCTTGTGGTTTTTCTTTTGTCTTTTCAAGATGAACTGTTTGAGACTTCCTGAGGACATGTATTCAGTGATGAAAATGACCTGCAGACAAATAAAAAAGGAATGGAAAGATAAGCACAAAGATTTAATAATACGTGGTTAGAAGAAAAGGAAGATTTTTGAGATAACTTACCCTCGCTTCTGTTCTCTTTACATCTGCTCAGTATTTGTGGAATTTCACGATGTTCAAGGCTCCAGCTGGATCAAATTATCAAACATTGCTTGACCTTTCCTGCAGAAGAAAAAAACAGAAAAATATTATTAAACTATTAAAACATAACGTTCAAGTTAAAAAGTGACTGTCAAAGGTATCTTTCTTGGAGTTGCCAAATTTGTCAATTCAAGTTCAGAGTTAAACAATTTATCACAAGGAGCTCATTGAGGCTTCACCAACCTATTCATTTTATTGACCTGGCCTTGTCTTTTGCATAGCACGCTGGCAGACTGTCGTGGTGTGTGTGTCATGTGCAAGGTTCAAGTGTAAATTCCACAGGTGTAAATGGTCATGCTCACTCCATGCAGACATCAGCCATTTAAATCAATAAGAAAATATGTGTCAGACAAGGTCAAATGACTGAGAACTCTGACCTTTCTTTCTTCTTCTGTCTTGGGTAATGGTCAGTGAGCAGCTCAACTAATAAAATTGAGAGTTACAAGACACAAGGACAAGGTATTTATTTTTAATTTGATACGTCAGTTTACCACATGTGAAACATGAGGTGGGAGAAAGGTACGACATGCAATAACGGCCAATCTGAGGAGTATTGAGGCTATGTGGTATGTATTCAATCCATAAGGCTACTATATACAGTCCACTATGTTTTTATCTTCTAAGTAGGAAACAGACATGATGTTTGAATTGATGCAATTTCTGCAACCAAGATGACGTGAAAAATAGACACGACTCTGGACTGGTTAAAACCATGAGGTTAAATGCCTAAAATGCCAAAAAGTTAGTATGCCAAACAAGAGCGAATACCACTGGTCTGACTTACAGCCTCCCTTCATATTGTTGAGAAACGCCTTTGCATCTACATGCATACAGTGTGTGTACTTTGTTATGCTGTTGTCAGTAACAAAGTCTGACCACTGTCCAAAGATTTCAAAGCCAAAGAGGAAATGAAAACTGACAGGCTTCAACATTGTAAGATCACAGCAAAGAACGCAACCTGTCACACACACATAAAACACAATGCCAGGTACCATGACAAGGTATTTAATTCCTGACAGGTATACATGCTCTCCTCTTGTTGACAGCATCCTCATAATGATCTTTATTTGACATGTTGAACAATGCGTCAGTGTACAGATGCTTCAAACACAGCTCTCTGCATTGGCCTAACTCTGTACCCACCTCTTGTAGTTTGAAATTCTTCCTCTCGGAGAACATGACCTCATTCCACACCACCTCAACTCCTTCCTCCGTGTCCATGGCCAAGTAAGCATTATCGATCCCGGGCACGTTACGCTGATTCACCTTGAGGAAGAAAACAAAACAACGCATCAGTTGTGATCCATACGTTAACAAAGGTAAACCTGACTCATCCTTAGACATAACCCCCTCCCACCCTCACCTCTTCTCTGCGCGTTTCTGCCAGCGTCCACATGGGCTTTCCTCCAAAATCTCTGACTCATCCTCGCTCTCCTCTTCCTCATCCTCTGTGGCGGCCGTGGCCGGAGACTGGGTCACCATGGATACGGGGCGAGTCACAGAGGACACTCCTTGACCTGTGGGTGTAGCTGCCATCGACTCCGGCTTCGCCTCCTGGACAGTGTCCGGGGCCTGCTTGTTCTCTCCCTCAGACATCCTCTCTTTTGTCAGGCCCAGCAGCCTGCTGCATGAGTCATAAATACCCAAACACAACATGAGCATCACAGACCACACACACTGACTTGTTAACTGTTCATAAATACAAAACCAGGCAATTAGGATACATTTCACTACGGGTTTTACAACAACTTTTAAGCACTTGGTATCTGTAGCTGGCTAACACAGGTGCAGGAAAAAGAGTAACTCTGCACAAGAAGTTAGCAGATTTAGCACTCTGCATGAAAGGCCACTGCAAACCGTATCACAAATATGAGTAAAAGCAGCACATATGGATGGACGTACGTGTTAAAAACAGGAAATGTGACGATGCCAGCTCCAGTTTAACAGCCTCCCACCGTGTCCAGACCGATCTTCAGCTGACTGTTTAGCTCAGCTTGGCTGTAAATCTTCTCGGTTTCTCCGCGGAGTCGCAGCTAGCTCTGTGACGCTGCTAGCTCCTTGGCTACAACGGCAGGTTACTAATTTAGAAACAGGGGACAACAGCGGAAACCACCGGCGACCATTTAACTCACAACTCCCACGAACAACAGTGGTTTCATCCACTTTAAATTATCTCCTGTTGTTGTTTTTTTCAACCTGCTCGCCTGCTAGCTAACGAACTAGCTTGCTCGCTGTAAGGTAGCGACAGTTTTAGCAGCCCACCGCCCCTTGCTGCTGCTGCTGCTGCTGTTTCTCAAGACTCCAGCTCCGCTAATGTGAATAAACTACACAAAACAGCGACATCCTAAACTCGTTTACTGATTAATAACATCACTCCAGCTCAGAGACTCGACAGAAGAAACAAAGAGCGGTTAATGAAGTCAATAACTTTATATCCGCGGACACAACGGCTGACTGACTTGGGGAGCTAGCTTAACATTTAGCCAGATATGATGGCGACAACTTACAGATGCACACCGCTCTAGCCAGAGCCGAGCCTGGGTTGCCAGATATGGTTTATCCCATCCCCCTTCTACAGCGTTCAAAGCACAGTAGGATCTTGTTACGTCTGGTTTTCTGGCGAATGCAGATATATTATGAGCAAACCACTGATTGTCCTGTAGTATTGGTTGATCTCTGGATCCTACTATTCATAGTCTACTGTGTGCACTGTGCCTGATGGCAACTTGTATGCATCAAGAATACATACACATGGCACCATCAAGAAGGACACACAACACAACAAATGTTAAAACGGCCATAATTGCATGATGCAAGCACGCATCCATGTGCAGCAAATCATCTAAGAAAGTACACTCTTGCTACACTATTCAGTGTAGCAAACAATTACGTATATTTGATGGACATCACTGCTGCGGTGTCATGGACACCATTTTATGGTAGTCAAGTCAAAAGTATGAGATAGAGACATACTGTTTCATTACTTTGAGTCATAGAGGCGTACATTTGAATTATTGTCTAATTATTTTGATTTGGAAAACAAAATTTGGACAGAGTATTTCAGAATTTGTATTTAATGTAAATATCATTTCAATCTATAATTCCTCACTTTATGTCCTTTTTCTTTCTCTTTTACTGGTAGAAATTTACTGGTAGAAATGAGCTCAAATATGGTTATCAACAACATACATCAACACACAAACGAGAGTAATTTACAACGTCTAACAACACCATCTACATCATACCATTCACACTGATCAAAATTGCAATAAGAAAACCTGTATAAGAATGCAACCTGGCAACCCACCGCTCAGCAGCCTCCCTTTCTTATTTGATGTAGGCACAGATTGACATAAGGCTGGGCCAACTGAATACTGAATTATGAGTGGTCGGTTTTGTAAGCTTCAACAAACCATTGCGAAGGAAACAAATGTCAAGTCACTTTACCACTAGGTGTCAATGTAGCTGATATTATACATGTTGAATCAAAGGCTGCGAGTATGATTTACTGAGGTAATGACCAGCAGGACCAAACCCAACAAAGAAAACCACCAAGTAAACGATTTTAATCAACCAAAATATTGTTTCAATTTTCTCTTTACACTGCCATGTAAGTAATTGAGGTGGGGAATAGTAAATTCTTTATTGTTTCAGTATTCTTTTATTTATTTGTTGCATCTAAACAGCCAAATGTTATGACATTTAGTATTTAAAAAATTACATGAAAACAAAACATGTGCAAAAGGCATGATTATAGAATTAAAACTTCTCTTCATGCCATAAACAGTCCAAATTCCCAGAAATGCTACCAATATAATCAGCATAGAGTTCTCAATCATAGACATTTGAATGGTGCATTTAAGAGAAGATTTCTTTTCTAGGGCTTTCAGTATAGTAACCTGTATTTAGTGAATGACTATACTAACCAATCTTTTCCAGTATTTTTACCTACAAAGCAGTATTTTTCATGAGCTGTCACTCCCTAAATTCTGCACTATTGCATTTGTGGTATAGATTTTGGACAGTCCCACTGAACAGCACACTGTGACCTGTAAATGCTGGGACTGGGTCAGGGTTTCTCTCTCCAAGAAGCCCCCTCCTCCCCTCCTTTAAAGAGGGCCTATATTTAGGTCCAGGCACACAGCAGTGACTGTGTGAGCTCTGGTGTGAGACGTTGTCGGTTGGGGACTGTCGAGCAGTGATAGTGTTTTAAAAGGAACTAAAAGTGATCACCAGTGTCAGGGACCCATCGGGGCACAGGAAGTTTCTTTGCGCTGTTTTGCAAGTTCATTCTCCATTTCTGCAAATAGGAAGGACTCCACTTTATAAGCTGCTCTCTGAAACAGGAATGCCGCAGGCTGAGGCAGACGCTGATAAGATGGGGGACATGGAACATGAAGGGAAAGTGCCTCTCGCGGAAGAGACGAAGGTGAAAGTGCTTTATGAAACTCAAGCATCACTCGGGCCTGATGACAAAGCTGATTATGCTCCCGCTGGGACAAACTCAATCTACTCTGCCATTCTGAGCAGAAATGAGGCCGTCAAGGATGCCAAGCGTCTAAAGACTTTTCTGGAACTGCGAGACAAATATGTGAGGAAGAATGTTTTGTTTGAAGACCCTCTGTTCCCTGCAAACGACTCCTCGCTCTTCTACAGTCACAAACCTCTGATGAAGTTTGAGTGGAAACGTCCCTCGGTGAGTGCCAGTCTTCTGACGTTGTATCCATCAGGCCCAAGTTACACTTAATGCAAAAGCAGTTCTTAACGTGTTTACAAAAGCTCTTCTGTAAAATCCCTGTGTAGGTCATCACTTCCTCCACAGCACATATGTGGGGTGTCAAGTTGATATGGCTGAGTGGTTGTGGGTGCATAGCTCTGGGTTATCACCTTCTACAATCACAGACAGCTGACTCTTGCACAGGAGGACGCACTCTGCCAGTGCTGGGAAACATAGTGGCAACTCGGGGTGTTAGCTTCAGGGTTTCATATTTTTCTGATGTACACGACTCGGGTTTGATAGTCTTCTAATGCTCCATGGTTCTGAGCTGCAGCCCTGATGGCAGGACGTTTGGCAAAAGATGGTTTTGGCATGAAAAGACATAGCTTCCTTTACTTACAGCATCCACCAACACACTGACACAGATGTAAACACTAACAGACAGCAATGCAAACACAAACCCAAGACCCAACACTTATGTACCAATGCCACAATGTAAAAATACTTAAAAGTTTGGCATTCAGAAATTATCAGCAAGATGCACTTAAAACGTCACAAGTAAGAATGCTCATTATGTTAAATAACTCCTCTCAGAATGTCATATTATCATTTATACATATATATTAGGGTATATTATGTGACAGTTTGGATTAATATTATGGATGCATAAACTCATACTGTAAGTAGTGTTACTAATGTTTCAATCAAGGATGAGCTGTTTCTATTACTTTATATGCTGTTGGTGGGTTCATTTATAACAGTGCATCATATTCCCAAAAATAATTTTTATAAGTAAAACAAAAATATATTAAGTATTAAAGGAATAATTTGTCATTTTGGAAATTTTGCTTTCTTTCAAAGAGTTTGATGAGAAAACTGATACCACTGTCACGTTTGTCCAATAAATATAAAATAATGCCAGCAAACAGTTAGCTTATCCTAGCTTAGCGTAGTTTAGCTCAGTTTGGCTTAAGGTAGCATAGCTTAGCACTTAGCTTAGCACAAATACATGTGCTGATTGTGTTGATTAGTGAGATTTAAAGGTGTCAGGCTAGCTGTTTCTACTTGTCTCCAGTTTTTATGCTACGCTAAGCTAAGTGTGTCCTGGCTGTAGCTTACATTTACATAAACGCAAACTGGGTCCAAGTTATTTATTGTCATTTCTAAATATATTTAATTGCATACTATAAATGACAAATTGAACATAAAAGTATTTTAATTTCAAATTTCAGCTTTGTAGAAATCCAGTGTAATACAAAACTGAGGTGTGATTGCTATGTAATGGCAGATGACAAATGTAGCTTTAGACGTTGCAGCTGTGAATAGTGATACATGAATCCCATCAAGGGGTCAGCAGCCGTGCATGCTCTAAATTCGGAACATGAGACTGCATTTTTACAGCCTTAGTTATGGTCAGTCATCATGTCATGAAGGGACTTGAGTCACTGCTGAGAATCCCCATAAATAAACTGAGTGAGATCTAATTTCTTTTCTGATATCTTTTATTTATCATCATCCTGTTTTTTAACTTCTGAAAACTGCTAATTTGAGAAATTAAGGATTTTCTTGCAACATTTCAGGAGCTAGAAAATGCTATGCTGTTGTTTTGGCCTTGATTGTGTACATGAGTGGTGAATAATTTATAAAGTGTTTTTTCTTCCCTGATTGTGTCATTTAAAACATTTGTGAAGGCCCAAAGAGGGATAATTATCCAATATATCACAAGAAAAAAGGGGACAAAATAGAGATAAATCACAAAAAATCAGCAAAATTTGTGGATGAGAAATATACCTTTTCATTAATATTACTTTAATCATCTTGTGACCTCCTCAGATTTATCTTGTGATCTTTTGGGTGGATCCAAACCCACAAGTTGGGAAACGCTTGTACAGACGACCATGTAATCCCGCAACACTTATTCACTTTCATTTCAGCAAGCAATATGTGCTCCAAAACAATGATCCACCCTATGAGTATAAACATATCTATGATGAAAGCTGGATAATATGTTGGTAAGTCCCAGGTTCCTCTAGGACCAAAGCAACTGTCAATCACACTGCCATGACAGAGAGGTGTAGTTATGAGTTGAGGGCTTCTCCACATTCAGCACAGCATTATCACTTGTTCAGAGGACTAAAGGGTCGTGACCAGCTGACCTCTGACCAACTGCCTCCTCGTAAAACACGTAGCGAATGCAGAGGGGGTGGGAATTGTGATCCGAGGGTCCCACTGAGCCAGGGAAATTTCTCCAACTTGCTCTCAGTTTTGGGGTCAAGTCCTCATATTGTCAATCATGTCAAGTGTAGACACAGGTTTTAAATTGCTGTTGACTAAACACAAAGAGATGCACAAGAACTTCACCTAAATAAATTTAAAATCTAAAAATCTCTCTCTAACTGGCAAAATATTAATTCATATCAGGAATTTGATTTACAGAATAGGTAAATAAGTTTGTTCATCAAAAACTAACTTCTGGTACCTGACAGCTTGGCATTTCCAGCTTATACATCCATCATTTCATCATGCATGGTTTTCCATAGTGAGAAAAAAAATTGAACTCTGGCATGCACATGACATTTTGCAACATATTCAGAAATACCTCCTACCACTTTTTTTTCTTATTACAGGAAATTTGTGAAAACCCCCAGTTCATCGTAGATGGAGCCAACAGGACAGACATCTGTCAGGGAGAATTGGGTAATATTCAAACAGTTTCTGCTTTCAATAAGTGTTTTAAAAGCATTTGAATGCATCATGCTGCTTGAGAAAATGAAACAGACTCACTGTAGATAAAATCATGGATGTAACTTTGGTATTTTGGGGTTTTACTTCCCCAGACTTTCCAGGCCTCCATGGCCGCCCTTTATTGCGTGTTTCAGTGGCACTAAAAGTCTAATGTGTTTCTGCTAAAAACAGTTTTTTTTTTACATGCTGTTGATGGGCAGAGTAAAAAAAACAGAACATAAATCAGAACATAGGCAGAGGCCATGGCATGGTGTGGAAACCAGAATACACTTCAACAGCCAGAAAGACGACGAGCATGAGCCTGAGTCACCTTACTGACACCTGCAGCAAAGTGGCTTTAAGATGTGACAACTGTGTTACTTTCTGGAGCGGTATGCACGGATCAGATAGTTTATAGGTCATGAATCTACTCCTGACAGGTGACTGCTGGCTGCTCGCCGCCATCGCCTGTCTGACGCTGAGCGAGAAGCTGCTGTACAGAGTGATTCCCCCGGATCAGAGCTTCACTGAGAATTACGCCGGCATCTTCCATTTCCAGGTTTAAACGGACATCTGACATATTGTGCAACAAACAACTGAAGTTTCATGTTCTGCAAAATCATAAGGCAAAACAGCTTAGATCTGATTTGAGGATAGGGAAAGGAATCTTAGGAAAAAAAGCGCAATATATTAAAATTTTTACATGTAAATATTTACATTTTACATATGAAATGTGATATTCCACATGTAGAATTTCAAAATTAGCACATTTGGAGATGCATGGTTTTCACTGGACAGGAAAAGTATGAAAAAATATAATCTACAAAAGTAACTAGTAACTAAAGCCTGGGTGACATATTGGCTGATCAGTAACACAATATTGCAGTATAAAAGATTTTTTAAAATTTGTCATAGTTTAGAAAGAATCTTCATTGCAGTTTGTCCACAGGCAGTTTACTTTTCAATTGTTAATGTTGTGTTTAGTACATGTGTTCACAGTTAAATAAGACAATTAATTAAATCCAAATTCAAGGGATCCTTTCCAGAGATATTTATTTAAGTACATACAGGTATATCTATCCAAAAAAACCCCTCTTCAAATCAATATCAGTAATGGCCTCAACAAATATGTGCTTGATTGACAGCACTTTTTCTTTGCCTGCTGATTTTTTTCTCTACTGTCTCATTACTGATTCCCTACTGTGTCTCTGTTGTGTTTTCCTATTTTCAGTTCTGGCGTTATGGCGAGTGGATCGACGTCGTTGTGGACGACCGCATCCCCACCTGCAAGAATCAGCTGGTGTTCACCAAATCTTTCAGAAAGAACGAGTTCTGGAGCGCTCTCTTGGAAAAAGCTTATGCAAAGTAAGCAGAGTCTATTAATGTCTTCACATGTGTCTCTGTTTCTTCATTCAGTCTGGTTCAGATTTCCCCCTCCAATCCACTGCAAAAAGTTTGACAAAGAGTTTGAGTCTGGTGCCGAGCCTTCAGTTCCAGCTTTTGTACTAAAAAAAGCTAAAGTCAGACGACATTAAATCATTTTAGGTGTTTTTAAAGGCAGACTTACCTGTTTTACAGATGTTTTTATCAGTATCAGTAACAGCATTGAGAAACACTGGGCATCAGAATCTTTAAGTCATGTCTCTTAATTTAAAATAATCCATCAAACAAGATGACTGACGCTTTAAACCACTGACCTCTCACCTCACTGGCACCACAATCCTTGAACTAGAAGCGAAACAAGTTTTAAGACCTAGTCCTGAACAAAATGTCTCATTAAGCTTTCTATCTTTTGCAGTGTAGATGTACTAACTAGGTACACATCTCCTCCGTCCTCATGTTTCCCAAACTGGCTGCAGACACTGAAAAATCCAAGCCTCAGAGAACAGACATGTCAGCACATTGACTGTGATGACTGACCTCTCTCTCTCTCAGGTTGCACGGGTCTTATGAGGCACTGAAAGGGGGGAACACCTTGGAAGCCATGGAGGATTTCACAGGTGGATTGACCGAGTACTTCGAGTTGTCCAAGGCGCCCAAAGACCTCTACAACATCATGAGGAAAGCCCTGGAGAGAGGCTCGCTGATGGGCTGCTCCATAGATGTGAGTGGTGGAGAAAATGGTTGAAGAAAGTGCACATAAAACACAGAAAATAACAATAGCGTGTAGTAGATATTAACATATTAAAGTGATTTATTGTACATATAACTGCACAAAAGGGAAAAACAAGTAAACAAAAAATGAAGCTATGAAAAAGAGGATGTTTGGGACAACAGGGATCAATTAAGAAGAAGTGAAACCATCATTTAAAGCTGGACAATTTTCTTTTTCCCATTAAATCAGCCTGTTTCAAATGGAGGAGAAGCAGAATTGAAGTGCAAAGTGTGATTTTTGTCATCCTACGTGCACGTGTTTTAAGAAAACTAGATTTTAACAATCAAATCCAGAGCAGATTGTTGGCAACTGATTGTTGATGTTTTGGCAAGATTTATTTGCCTTAAAATCCCGTCTGTGTTTAGTTCTGACGTGTGTTGTATGTCTTAGATTTTTTCCGCCAGTGATCTGGAGACTCGGACCGAACAGGGGCTGGTCAAAGGCCATGCCTACTCCATCATCGGCCTGGCAGAGGTACAGTTAAATGACCACTTTCTGTAAATGCAGATTTAGTTGGTTTTTTTTGTAAGAGAAAGCCTTTTCCATTAATGATAATGGGGTTTTGCTTCTAGTGCGATGGGGTCGCAAAGAACACCAAAATTCGCCTGATTCGCCTGCGAAATCCCTGGGGTTGGGTGCTATGGAAGGGACCCTGGAGTGCAAAGTAAGATAATATTTGCACATAATTCTATTTATGTTAAGTTGCCCACATGTATTATGATGTAGTGAATGTGCTGTGCTATACCAAGTAACAGAGTATTGATACAGTTTTATTGATGTGGTTTTATCTTTTCATAGTTCGAAGGAATGGTCGACCATTTCCATCGCAGACAAAGACAACCTGAAAAAACAGACTGTGGAAACCAGTGAGTTCTGGTGAGTAACATTTATTTCATCACATCTTTAATTTTGGCTTGTTCAGCACTTCACGATTGAACCATGAAATTAATTTAGCCATCAGCAACAGGTCAGAGTTTCCATTTGTTGTCCACAGTTCATTGGGATTCATATCAAACAACAACCATCAGCTGAACTTTTAAATCTAGCATTGCAGGCTAACACACTAAACATCAGTTTACATGTACACATTCTTTATAGTTTAGTTTTTAAGTCAAGTCAATGCCATTTTTATTCATTTAGTATTATGAATCACACATTTTCTTCAAAGGACTATCGGATAAAGAAGAATTTCCCCCCAAAAACCTCTTTAACAGAAAAAGAGAATGGATCCAACTACAAGCATCCTCTTTTATGTTCCCCTCCAGGATGTCTTTTGATGATTTCAAGAGGAACTTCACCAAGCTGGAGATGTGTAACCTGACCCCTGACACACTGCAGGGTGATGAAAGACACAACTGGACAGTATCGGTCAATGAGGGTCGCTGGGTGAGAGGCAGCTCTGCCGGGGGCTGCAGGAACTTCCCAGGTAGGGAAGCCTTTAAAAGCCAAAATCAAACTCTTTCATTTTGATGTGGCCGCTATCATATCACACCAATATGTATCACTTGTGTTTTACAGACACGTTTTGGACGAACCCTCAGTATCGGCTGCAGCTGTACGAGGAGGACGATGACCCGGAGGACGGACAGGTGACTTGCACCGTCGTCGTGGCTCTGATGCAGAAAGGTCGGAGGATGCAGCGCCATGAGGGGGCCAGATTCCTCACCATCGGGTTTTCAATCTACGAGGTAGTGATCGCATGACCCTCAGCTATCCTCTGGTATCTTTAAGCCGATGTTCATTCACTGGAGTGTAACTTCTTTAACTTCTTCTGTGTGTCTGTAGGTGCCAAAGGAGGTACGCCCATCTGAAGTCAGATGAAGTCAGCTCCCTGTATTGACCTGTATCTCCAGAGAGAGTTGTGTGTGTTGACTTTAGCAGTACATGTCGTGATATAGTTGGTCAAGCTTTTGTGAAACCCCTGGGTAATCCTTACAAAGACAAGCCAAAATTGAAATTATTGGGGTAATACGGTACCTGTAGTACGTTTAATTCCAATAAGTTTTCAATTTTACTACTTCCCCTCTCCTTGGAGCTCATTCCCATCTCATCGTTCTTATCTCACTATTCCCTCACTATTGTTTTCTTCCATTCGTAGATGTGTGGACAGAATCAGCACCTGCAAAAGGACTTCTTCCTGTACACAGCCTCCAAAGCTAAATGCAAGACCTACATCAACCTTCGAGAGGTAACGGAGCGTTTCCGCCTGCCCCCAGGAGAGTACGTCATCATCCCCACGACCTTTGAGCCCCATAAGGAGGGAGAGTTCATCCTCAGGGTCTTCTCTGAGAAGCAGAGCACGTCAGAGTAAGGATCACTAGTCATATTTGGCAGTGCAGCTGGTGTTATTTTGGGGATTGTTGACAGCAAAAACTGCAAAATATGGGAAAGCAGTGCACAGCGGGAACCTTTATGTGTCTGTTTTTCCTCACAGGGAAGCGGAGAACACAATTGGTTCGGCCAAAACGCAGGTTTGCAACATGATTGAAGAAGTCGTGGGATCAAAATTTATTTTAATAACTGCAACCAATACTGCAGTGGTGAAACAGACGAGCAGATTCACATCTTATGTCTACAGAACTATGTTTAGGATTTGATAAAGAAACAAAGGAGTAAGTGCTTCTTGGTGCTTGTCATGTTTGAACAGGTAATCAGTGTCCACTGAGAAGGGGAATGAATTCCCCAAAAACTCAAAGAATAAAAGTTAAAAGGCTAGGTAATAAAAAACAAGAGCAATGCATATGAACACATTTGTCTTTCTAAGGGTCAAACAATCAAATGAAGTATAAGCCTCAATCACGTGAGAATTTCACGCCAATAATAACTTTTTAAAAATCATATTGGCAGAAATGGGCTTCCATACTCTGAAGACACCATTTGTTAACAGTTTTTAGAGAGATCCTCTGGAGTTAGACACCACTTTTATACAAACCTTGAGGAACATTCCTGAAAATACATCTGCATTAAAGCAGTATTTTGGACTTTCAAAATATGTGGGCGTGGTCCAGCAGCAGTGCAGATTCCTCCAGCAAGAGAACCGTCTGCTTTCACACTGCAGTATCAGTTTGAATTTGACTTATCATAAATCCCACTTGTGTATCCTACATATTCTATCAACTTTTACTTTTGAAATCTGTCTGTCTTGTCCTGATGCATTCTGCATGTTCACTCATTGTTTTCCCCACAAGAGTCACTAACAGATTGAATATCTAAGTGTTTTCCTCCGTTTCATCTCATTTCAACCTTCTGTCCTTCCTTGTCTTATTGGCCATCAGCAAGACAAGAAAAAGAAAGGAAAGGTAATGCATGTATGTGGCAGTAGCATCAGTGGATTTGCTTTTAAGCTCTGCTTCTTTCCATTATATGTCACCTTTCGCAATGTTGGCGGCTGTAGTTTGCGCCATTATTGAATATACAGATTCTAAACAGTGGAATAACTAGAAATTAACCATCTCTTCTCTGTTCTGTTTGTCTTTTATAACCCTTCTCTCCTCTTACCAACCACTGCCATTACCCACATGCCAGCCTATTGTATTTGTGTCAGACAGAGCACACAGCATGCGCCAATCGGGCATGGCAGGAAGAGGAAGAAGCAGTAATCTATTGCTGCGACAGAGTGCTCTCATTTTAGGCCAAAACATCTAGCCCTGCAGCCATCCAGCAAGCCTATGACCTTGCTTTACCTATCACCATTTCCGGAACTAGCGACTCTACAAATACAATCTGTGGTTCAGGTGGTTGACAAATGGGCTCTCAAGCTGCGCTCAACGCACCTATTTCCTGCTTGTTCCTCCACTGTAAAAGGCCTGGCTGTTTCTTGTCCCTGCCTCTCCCTGGTACTGTGAGAAATGCATCAGTGTGTAATCAAAACATGCTCTAATAACGGGCCGTGAGGCAATAGAAATAACCCCATCACTAAACTAAATGGTCCCATCTTGCAAATGTTTTGTTTTCAAAATCGAAGAAGTCCCTCTTGTAATGAAAATTATCCATATTTCATGACCCTACAGTGCGGAGTCGTGTTATTGGTCAAATCTGCTCTAATATTATATTGTAAAAACATATTTTCCATGAAATTTATGCTAAAGTGTTCATACGTAACAAAACAAACAAATCTGTAACCTAAAATTTGCAGCAACCTGTACAAACTGGCCAAGCAGCTTTTCAACCTTTTGTTTCCTCTAAAAAAGTTCCTTTGCCCTCACAAATGAGTTATTTTGAGAACAAAACAACAATAAACCAAAACCATGTAAGTTTAGCTAATAATGAAACAGTTAACAGCGGTAGTTAAAGGCTGGCTGGAGTGCGTCGCTATATATCCGACTATTTACAACTTTCTTATAACACCAACTGCAAAATGTGTTTTAACGCCATTATGTTGTTAACAGGCATTTCATACTTGGCGTAAAGCGGTAGCTAAATGGTTGCAATGGAGAAAATAATAAAGCACTGGTCCTTTCTCTACTACTAAAATGGCTATGACTTTACCTGTCAAACTTAGATAATAATAATCTCAAGAGGGCATAAATTACAGTTTTGCAGTGCCTGTGCAGCATTTATCACAAATTATTTTACAATTCATTGTAATTTAATAACTCTGTTTTATCTGTCCATCGGCGGCTAACTGGGAACCTGGGGAGAGCTGAGAGGAAAAACAGTTCAGAGCCATTCCTGTAGATTGCTGGGGAGGTGGAAATCCCAGCAGTGGTGGACGGCAGGGTCAAACGGTAATGTTTTTTTATTTGAGCTGATATGAAACAAATCTCCCTCCTCCATCAGGACATACAGATCTGTGCCAGCGAACTCAGGCAGTCATAGAAGAGCGTACCTACATGAGACGTAGGTTGCTAAAGGCCAGAATCAGCATCAGCTATCCTGCAGACGTGTCATTATATGATGATCTCTCACAAGTTCTCCCATCTCCACAGATGGTAAATAAGACAAAGAGGTTTCAGTCTGGAAGCGTGTAGATATGATCGCCTTGATGGGCCTGCCTCCTTTCGCTGGTACTCGCTTCTAGAGGTGTTGAAACAATAGCAATGAAAACCTCAAGAGATCAGACCACCAGTGGCTATACATATGTTGGCTTTTTACAACTGCTTTTCTGCTCAGACTGATGCGGACAGAAGCTGAACCTGCAGGAGTTCAAACACCCAGCCAGAAGAAAAGATCAAGGGTAGCATGGTAGCCGGCTTCGCTACACTCATATTTAATTTTACTCGACCACTAAGCTCTCATCTGATCATCAGCCTGTTTGTGTTTGCAGCTGATCTGCCGGCGTTATAATCTAAAGACAAATCTGCTCCATCAATGGTTTGAGATGAGGCGCTATTGCAGTGCAGGTGAGCAGCGGCAGAAAAAAAAATTCTTTGTGCATACTAACATAACACCATTTTTGAACTATAGATTGAACTGCATGCAACGAAATGAAACTTTGACTGTGTAGATGATGCTGGTGATACTGGTCAGATTCAGTATCTTTCAGTGATTGACAGTTAGCATTCTTAACTATCATAATAAAATGAAATAGTAAATTATGAATCTCTGCTTCTCTCTCACATGAGGGTTTCCTCAACAAACGGTTATACTGACATCTTGGCATTCGCTTCAGCAGACGAACACCTCAACGCTTCGACTGTGAACCATCTGCACCTTTTGTGAGGCTGAGGCATGTTCGTGATACCCCTGGGCCTTGTACATTTGAAATTCACCAAAATTTGATTTTCTGGTGCTGGATCTCATGAGGAAGCTTGTTCTGTGATATCTTTGTGGATTAATTTTTATAATAAGAAACACATAAATAATCTTAATATACCTACTGGTTTAACTAAATCAGTGTTGAAAATAAAAATACAGGCCTTTATGCTTTTATGAACTTCAACAAAACACATATCGGCCAGCCGCTAACGAGGGATTTCGCGAGACTTACAAAGCCTGTTGATTGTGTGTGTCTCATACAGGGCTAATGCCTTTGATAAGACGAGGATGGACTAGCGTCAAACTTAGCATCCTGGAGGTAGTAGTCAGTTTTAGCATTTGCTTTACAACGGCATCCTGATGTGTTGCTTAGAGCTGGAGCTGACTCAGCCTCACAGAGGCCTCTTTATGCGGCAGCCGAAGTCGAGGGGGCCCAGGGTTAGCATGCATCACACACAGGAAAACACCAGGCAGCTCCCAGACAGTCCAGGCCCCAGTAGTCCGACCCTGAAACCCTCCCCGCTCGCCGTTTATAAGGAGCATATCGCCTTGCTAGAGCCACTTTCAAAGAGCTTTCGTTCACATTGCGAGGCCCCCCATTTCCTCCTCTCTCTCAGGAGGGAAATGTAAGTGTGCAGGAGTGGAAATGTTGCAGAGTTGAGGGGAAGTGAATGGATGAAGAAAGCAATGTTATTTGTGGAACAGTGAGGCCCATTGGTTTAAAATAAACTCACACAAAATGACTTACTGGAAACTGCTCAGTCCTCTGCTGCTGATTAATGCCTCATTTTTCTATGGGCACAGAGAGTGTTTGAGAGAAGGACACAGAGAGAAAGACTAACTTTTGTTTGATCCAAGGTCATTGAGTGGCCAGCTGCATGGCCCTCTATCTACCCCTGGGATCTGTCTTCCTATTGGACATCCTGTCCCTGATGAATTGTCACTCTTCTCATTTAAGATCACTCAGAGGAAGCCGGCCGCTGCCAGGACACACCCACTTGTCTTTGCTGGGCCAATCGGGCGCCTCCAGTTGTCAAGCATCCTTCGCACTTAGAAAACCACAGCTGCCACAGGAGCTCCTCCGCTGGAATTTCTGTTTGTGTCCTTCCTTCCCTAATCTCTGACCACACACACTTGTTCACTTGTGACAGGCAGCCGCTGCCTCTTGGCTGCAGCCCAGTCACCCCCCTCGTCTTCTGCCACCGCCTTGGGACATCTGTGTGTTGTGAGGCAAATGAGCAGGAAAACTGGGGGAACTTCAGAGTCGAATGCTGGAGCAGAACAAGGGGCCCCCCACTGCAGAGTTATATAACAGTCAGAAATCTAGCCGTGCGCTCACATGAAGAACATCAGTCTCTCTTTTGCAGATGCATGCTGGGGCTCTCACACCGTGAACATGGACATTACTTTTTACGTGCATGGTCTGTTTTTGTACAGTCTGGCACGTAGGGAGGGACGGGACAAACGTATATCTCATCTTATCCAGATATCTAAGTGATTCTGTCTAGACATGAAGTTTGTACACTGTGAAATGGAGAGGATGTGATCTCACCCACTTAAAATCCAACCTATGTCGCTTGCCGCTTATGACTTAATCCAGGCTTCCCCTTTGTGTTAAGTGTCCCTCCCCAACCCCCACACACAGAAAAATTAGTGTTCTTCCTTAGTTCTGTACAGGGAATGTAATCTATATACAATAGATCTGAAAAATCCTCTAATGTTGCAAATTTAGGACATTTCTCCCATTCCTAAAAAGAAGAAATGTTTGACATTTTAGGAAATGCACTTATTTGCTTTCTGGCTTTGAATCAGATGAGAAGATGGATAACACTCTTGTATCAGTGTGACCGATATAAGGCCACAACAAGGCTGCAGCAGGTTAGCTTAGCTTAGCGTGAAGACTGGAAACAAGGGGAAACAGCCAGCCTACCTCTGTCTACTTCGTAAGTGCACTTTTAATGCTCACAAAAGAACACATTATAAATAAAATAAAATTATAGTTAATATCGGGGAGCCATGAGTTAAAAGTTGCCAAGAAGTAGTGGGTTTTGTTACCCTCAGAGAGAGCTTGGTTCGCTGTTTCCCCGTTTTCCAGTCTTTGTGCTAAGCTAAGCTAACCGACTTCTGGCTGTAGCCTTATATTTTTCTAACAGACATTAGAATGGTATCGATCTTCTCACCTAACTCTCGCCAGAGAGCAAATACATATATGTCCTAAAAATCTTGAACTGTCCCTTTAAAGAATTCTTCACAGCAGTGCTGAGCAGTACAAGCCGACATCCCTTGTTCTGGCACCTTATAGAACCCCTTTTGTTAAAAATGTACCCTCTTCCTCTCCCCTCCTCTGACTGCTGTTACTCCTGAGTGCATGGTGGAGAATAGGGCAATGTTCTCTGAGGCTCTGGTAGGAATGAGGGATGCAAGCTGCCGGACGTCAGACTTGTATACAGACTAAATGGAAAGGGGGTGGGGGGGTGTTTCAGCAGTGACCGAGGACCAAACTGTAGAAAAGAAACCCTCTTGTGTTCATGACCAAGACGACTAAAGACCAGGCCCGGATGTTGCTATCTGTCCCATCATTGTCTCCTCAATGTTGGCATTTGAGTTTGAACGATGGCTTTCAGTTTAGCCAAAACATTCCTGGGACGCTGTGTGGGAAACACCCTCTTTTTCCTGTGCTGATTTGACCGAAGCTCCATTTGTTTCCTAATCTCACTGTGTAGTTGAGCGCAAATTAGCTGGTTGCACCACAGGACTTCCAATCACATCTTAAGAATTGATGGTGGGAGTTACTCAAGCACTAAGGAAGTGGGATTTACACATCCAAAAAAATATAATTATGAGATGCTGGGTAAAGAAAAATACAGCAACAATTGGGTGCAGCGCCGCACCAAACAGTTATTTCACCAATCCTGCACATGGTTTGATGAAGTTCTCCTGGAAAGCACCTTCTTTCCCACTTTTCCCTTCAGCCACTCTGCAGTGAGTGGCAGTGATAGGACGGCTTTGATGTGTGACACTTGCGATAGAGTTGCGCTCCACGCCGCTGATAGCATGACCAGAATAGCATGCGAAAGAGCAAGAACATACGACTACCCATGAACATTTATGTCGCCTGCTTTTCATGTTTGGGAACGGGTGTTTAGTCCACTTCCAGCGGGGTGTAATCACTTGATGCAAAAGCATATAGTATGCAACCATGTGACAGACAGAAGCCACTTTATCTGCCCGGCTGGCTGAACTACACCAGCTATCAGTCAGTGCTGGGAGGAGTGTTCACCGCTGTTCACACCACAGCATTCCAGCCATAGCATCCTCTTCTCTACTGTCAGTAAACCCAAACAACCAGCTTGACTCCGAGCACATGGGCAACCTGTAATCAAGCTTGGCCCTGAAACTAGCATGTAAAAGTAAATCCTGTGTTTATATCCGAGAAAGGCCTCCCTCATGGAGCGACTTACTTGATCTCGCACAGGAAACACATAAGATGATGTTAAGCTTTAAACCAATCTCTGGGATTAAAGATCTTGACTATCACCCACCACCTCTTCCCTCTTTCTCTCTCTTTGTCTCTTTCTCTTGATCTGTGGCAGTCTGCCCATCTCCGGGCCCCTGTGCTCTGGTGGGTTCAGTGGACTGGTATGCAGCAGGAATCTTTGGATCAAGGTGATTTCACGCTCCTCCACGTTTTCCCAGGGCTTTGGCTGCTCTCTGTTACCTCTGTGCAGCCCGGAGTGTGTGATAGCGGCTGACATGTGTTATCATAGGACACATGCGCAAACAGCAGCAACAGGGTAAGGCTGCTTTATCTGTCTGACACCTCTGTTTCCCTCAAGTGTCAGTGCTTTGAATGTCTGGTATGGCAGGCTTCTTTGGCCTCTTGCAGAGAGACCCCCTTTAGACAAAAACACTGACCCAGGGATTTGTCAGTCTCTTCATGCACAGACAAAAGGATAACCCTCTGACATGAAATCTCAATTCTAAGATGAATCCTCTCAAACATACACCCCCTCCTTTGAAGTAGAATTAATCTTGCTAACCTTGACATTCCCTCAGTTCCCACTCTCACTTCACAGTCTGCTCTCATAATAGCTCCACAGTGCTCTTTTATTTTTCTCAGTGAAACTTCATATCTCATTCAGCTCTTCAGCGGCGACTGTGAAAGGGGGAAGTTTGTGAAGCTGTGCTAGTGAGAAGTGGTTCAGCTCAGCTGCTGTCATTCAGCTCGATTCAAAGTTTGCTCTCACTGCAAATATGCTCACACATGATCGGAAGCAGCAAATTTAGGTGCATGAAAAGATTTTTTGTGCATGTTTTGATGTCTGTGATAAAGAATTTGGCTCTTAACAGCTGCACAGAGAGCCACGTGGAACTGAAAGGGCCTTCATAGATCAAAAGTGATAGGGAGTTGACAACTTTATAACTTCCTCTTCTATTATAATCCTACCTTTTTACAGATTAAATCCTGTCTTAGAAGGACAAAATAACAAACACTTTTTACAAGCGCTCTCTGCAGATTTGCATGTCCATTCTCATACTTTCATCCTTTGGCATGCCACCATGCCAAAGGACTTCCTTTACGGAAAACTTTTTTCTGGACAGGGATCAACATGCCGTCCACACCCTTCGCCATAAGGATGTCTAGAACATCACACTGTTTCCCATGGATTCCAGCTCATGTGGCAGGACTGTGACCTGATTAAAAACACCAACAGTTTTTGAGACTGTGTAATGACTTTAAGCAAGGGCTATAACATATTATTAGATAGTGAACCTGTGGTTACGTGTACAATAAGGAAAATCTACAAAGAAGCTGTAGTTGTGTACCAAGAATCTACCACTGTCAACGCTACGGCTTTGTAATAGTAATATCAGTATGCTAACATGCACACATTGACAATGCTAACGTGTTGATGTTTAGCAAGTAATGTTCACCATCGTAATCTAGCATGCTAACATTTGCTAATTAGCACTAAATACAAGGTACAGCTGACACTGATGGGAACGTCACAACTAATTTCATGTCAATCCATCTGATAGCTGTGAAAATAGGCCCGTCACTAAAAAAACAAAACATGTCACCCTCATGATCGCACAAGACAAAAGGACAGTTGTTGAGATACACCCTGCACCAACTTCGTGGAACTACTGAGCTAGAGCTTTAGAGCTGTGGTGCTGGCACGGCTAAAATGTCACAAAACAATGCAGAGAAATATTTATAATGTCATATTCCCCACTGAAAATAGTTTTACAAATAAAAGGATGCTGAGACTCACAAAGGGTATATGATACCTTCACATTTGCAGAGGATTAGCCTATTGACAGCTACTAACCAGAATACAGCCTAGCTAGCCAGGAGCTATTTGGGCAACAAGCTAGCTAGTAGGCTAACTTTCCAGTTGATGTTATACATTTTAATCAATAATTTTTGGCTCTGTCTTGGTTTTCAGCTTTTGATTCACAATAACACTGGTTTGTGTAAGTTTTGTGAAGAACTGTACTTATTTCAAGTATCCAAAATGGCTAAAAGGTTAAGAAGACTAAGTCTGAATTTACAGCAGAGCTGCGAAGAAATTAGTCAAATAAGAAAAAAACACATATGTCTATGAGTTAGGTTGCATTTTCAAAAATGATATGCTCCTATTAGTGAAAACTGAGTAGCTTTAATGCAGTGGCTACCCTGTAAGCTAGCAGCAGATAACTAAAGAACAGAGTGTAAGTCTGTGAACATTTCACTAATTCCTGTCATGCTTGCTTTTAATAATCAGTCACAGCCTGCAAGTCTTTTGAGAGACTATTTATCAGATGTTCTGTCCGTTCCTCAGCATCCATTTTATAACACCGTCCTCACATGTGTCGGGCCAGCTGGGTTGGACATATACTGTTCTAATAGCAGACAGTGCAAAGTGCTGATTTGTACCATAAACTGCATGTAATAATGTAAACAGTCAATGATTTGTACACTAGTACAGCAATATGGCATTCTTCCAGTTTTATATACAGCACCATTTTTGTTGATATTAATTCTAACGCTGCCTTCAAGTAAGTTAATATAAAACATATCCTATGTGTTGATTTAGCTGTTTCTTTTGTTTCACATCTACTGTTCTAAACATCTTATATCAGGTAGATCTTTCAAGAAATATGGCACACGAAAGGTCATGTATTTTATTTACAGCTGGAGATGTATAAATTAACATCTACATTATGTGATTTTGGTATGTGAGCAGTTTACTATTGTTAATATTGCCTCTAACTTGTGTTTTAGCAGTTTTTTTTTTTTAATTACCTGGTTCCTTCTTTTTTCATTGTTTGTATCTGCTGCTGGGGGTTTGAATCTCAGCCGAACTTATTATTATTATTATTATTGTTATTATTATTATTATTATTATTATTATTATTATTGTTATTGTTATTATTATTATTATTATTATTATTATTATTATTATTATTATCCTCATTCTGCACAAACTATCTGTGTGTACCTTAATTTCTGGAGTCAGAAACCACTAAGAAAGCTCTCAAAACAATGTTATGACTTTGCATTTTTTGTTATTAAAATCTGTTTAATGCAGAGTGAACTAAAGGCTCCATAAAAGTGGGTTGTAGTTTGGAGCAGATAAGGCCTACGTCATGCTCGTTGTGTCTGCCTCTGAAAGTATTGCAAGAAAGCAGACATGTTAAACGGAAACAGATAAAGACTGCACGACAAGGCAGGAAGCCAAGCAAATGGTTCCTAGAAGAGCAGCAGGGGAAAAAAAGGGTAGAGTTTGCTCATCGACGGCTTTTATTTTGAAGGCCGTACCGGATGTTCAGCTTCTCGGTGTGGCCGGTTTGGACACCCGAGCTGCGCAGAGAGAGGAAGAAGTGAACCGAGAGGCAGCAGGACTGGAGCAAACCCCAGCAGTCTCAGCTTCATGCTTCGTCCTGGGCACTTCTCCTCCTCCTGTCCGCTGTCGACAATATAGTGACATTATTTATTTTTATTTTATTTTATAATTTAGTTTTTTTTTTTTTTTTTTTTTTTTTTTTAAAGAAGTGGGGGGGAAGAAGGGGGCCGAGTCATGGAGCTTTATTGCCTGGAGTCGGACATAACCGTGAAAGCCCAGCCTGACCCAAACATCCTCTATGATGACAGAGTGTTGCAAAGTTTATTAACAGTTGAGGACAGGTTTTTACCTCAGTGCTCGTACTTCCAGCGGGTCCAGAAGGATATTCAGCCTTATATGAGACGAATGGTTGCAGGCTGGATGCACGAGGTTTGTGGGCATTTTATGCATTGGTGCTTTAAGCTAATGAGTCTCTTTTGCATGTTGACAGCTGTTTAAGCTAATTCCGGCTCATAAACTGGGTGTTTTAGTTCATAGAGAGTTGTCATGGATGTTAACCTATTTGACAATTGAATGACAATGACTCACCAAAGGCGTGGGAGAGTCGGAAATTCCACCACGAAGAAAATTCAGCTTCAAAGAAATAGCCTAGCTACATATTTACATTGGTTAACAGCTAGAAACTCGGTGTTTTTAGCTTATAACTTAGCTCAGGCGACAGGGGGGGAGTTGGTCTTAATTAACATAATCGAAAACCCGACATTTTCCCTTCGATGTAATTATTATTAATTTTTCTAAAAGCGACTCCAGCTCAAGGCAAGGCAGGCAACGTGAAAGCAGAACCACTTTCATTTTTAGAGATAAAAACCACTTCGTGTTAGCAAACGTTTCTCTTTTGAAACTGTCGGAAACGATTTTAATACTACTTGTGGACATTTTGCACACTTTGTAAAGCCCCCACATGGTTTATTTTAATTTTAAAAATATTTTTAAAGAGTGCAAGCCCCAACAAGGAAAAGGAGGCGAGGGGGGTTTTGCTAACGACTTCCTATTGATCTAATTTGTTTTTTGCCTTGTCCTGACTTTGCAGCTTATGACTAACTAAAGAGATATTAAAATAAGTCATTTAACTTTTAACCCAAGGACAACACCATAAGGGAAAAATCACAGTTCTATAAGCAAAACCACCCCCACCTTTAACTGCTCCTCTGCTTTAAAGCATAAATATCCTACTTTTCTTTTAGGTTTTACTTCTTTTAAATACAACCTAATGTTTGGTTTTGTTGTTATATTTCTGTCTTCCTCCAGGTGTGTGAAGAGGAGAAGAGTAACGAAGACGTCTTCCCTTTAGCCATTAATTATTTGGACAGATTTTTAGCAGTGATGCCCACTAGAAAGAGTTATTTGCAGCTTCTGGGAGCCGTGTGCATGTTCCTAGCCTCCAAGTTAAAGGACAGCAGGCCGCTATCAGCAGAAAAACTTTGCATGTACACAGACAACTCCATCACACCACGGGAACTGCTGGTAAGAACTGGATGTTCAAAAGCCCCATCCATCCATCCATTCATTCATTCATGGGAGTGTTAAAAATGCTGTGTCACATTTTTGGTTGATTTTATAATGCTAATAGCTGAATTGGTTTCACAGGAAGTATCCCATTTTCCCAATAAGTGGAGCTGTGCACAATACAGCCACAACCTTTCTTTAGATCCATGTGGACTGCAGAGGGGCGTGATGCCATCTAGTGCTAGTTATGCAGCATAGAATTTGGATTTGTGTTAAAAATATATGGACTTAACTCTGGTTTTTCAACAGAAAAGAAGAAGAAAGAGTACTATTAAAAACACCCAAAATGCACCTACCCACATCTTTATCAGGGTTATCAAGATGGGTTTATCTCTTTATGATATCAGTATTTTCAATTCTTTTTACCAGTATGAAGCTTATTCAACTTTAAAACCAGAATGTGTTATCAACCAGGAAATACTGGGGGGACAGCTGCAACTAACTATTATCTTCATCATAGATTAATGTGCTGTTTATTTTCTTGATCAATCCATTAATTATTTGTTCTTCAGAATGTCAGAAAATTGTGAAAAATGCCCATCACAAGTTCCTTAAAGCCCAAGGTGATGTCTTCAGACACCCCAGAACCCAAGGATAGTAAGTTGGTAAAACAATCTCCACTCAAGGTCCATATACAGACGTGTTCTGGATCTTTCTTCCTGTATCGCACAGTCTTCATCATCAGCAGATTGAGTTTGCTGTTTTATGTTCAAACTTTCCATGATTCTGAGATATATTCCACTCAGTGTCACATAACTAAGACAAAGAAAAGCAGAGCTGAATCGACCGAAAAATGAATCGTTTCAGTCATTTTTCTTGCAAAAAAGCCAAAAATTCTCTGGTTTCAGGCTCTGAGATGTGAAGATTTTCTGCTTTTCTTTGTCTTATCTGATAGTAAACTGAATATCTTTGGGTTTTGGACTGTTGGTCAGACAGAACAAGTCATTTTGATGAAGACAGCTCATACATGATAAAACAATAATGGACATTTTTCACAGTTTTGTTTTACATTTTATAGACAGAATGATAAATCAAGAAAACGATTGTTAGTCAAAGAAAAAGCAGCAAATCCTCTTGACTAGAAGCTTGGACAAGTTAATGTTCCACATTTATTCTTAAAAACCACTGAACCATTACTCTCATATCAAAATAGTTGCAGATTAAATTTCAATCAGTCGTCTACTTTACAAATTGTTCCAACTCTGGACCATCTTGACAGTTTAAGGGTCAGACCTGCTTCTTATTTCAACCAGACCAAGCTCCACACGCTCTCTATACATCCCCCTGTGTTGCCTGCAGCTGCTGAGGGAAATGACACTTGTCCCATTAGATGCTCCATATTGTTGTAAGACTCCATATTCCTGGATATCCTCACAGGATGCACAGAGGACGCAGCTAGAGCCAGTGAAAGATGTTGTAGCTCGCTGCATAATGACACACAGTTGCTGCTGCTTTAGCTGGAAGAGAGGTTTAATGGGGTGGGGGGGGTTGTGTGTTTGTCGGGGCATCCGTCCAGGAAGTGAGCGCACAGACAGCAAAACCTCCGCCCTGCTCATCTCACAGTCATCAATCTCCTCAGGGGTTTAATAGGTTAAACGCAAGCATGTTTAATGGCGAATTGTTGTGGCTTCACTTAAAGGTGGTCAGTAGGCTGTTGTTTCAGATGATGGAATAAGCGTTTGGTGGCCGGAGGACTGTCCCTATGGGAGGCGAAGTTTCAGTGTTTTCGTTTGCGTTTGAGTTGACATCTCCATTGGGGAAGTGAAGTTGAAATCATCAACATTTAACCGTCACAGTTTTTAAAAGGAACCCTGCCCTGTGTAGTTCAGTCTACCACTTTATCTGCTTGTACTTCCAGTTTACGTCTGGTTTAGTGATGTGAATGGGGAATTGGACAAAATAGTGAAACACCTATCAGTGTGGTGCAGTACAGCAACACAAGTGCAGCCTCCACTGACGCTGGGAGACATAACTTCTAATAGAGGTTGGTTGCAGAGCTGTTGTATCAGACTGCACTGGTTGTTCCTAATAAACTGGACACTGAGTGTACATAAATAAATCTCAGTGGCGTAAAGGTGCCTGTCATCTCATAGAGGTTCATCGTGGCTAACACAGTAGTGAATCTGGACTCATTTATTAATATCTAAACAGTCTTCATACTGTGAGGTGACAGTAGAAGCTTTGATTAGAGCCTACTTCACTAGTTGTCTTAATTCTTTCATCAGGGACTAAGATGAAATGTCAGGAAATGCTGCAAGCACAAAACCTGGGCCTGCTCTGATTACTTCACCCACTTCAGGAGGTTTAATATCGTTGACAATTTGTGATTGCAAAAATTACCATAGTGACACTTACTGAAGAGTTCGATTTGTGAGAGCATTTCCGTTGTCTTTACTTGTGTGGGTCTGAAGAAATTATCATTGCTGAAATAAGCGAGCTGGTTGTAAATCCTGGGGCATGTCCTTGGTTTGAAAAACTGGAAAAAGTTGCCTTCTCACTTCTGTGGGGGTTGAATTTCATTGGTTTGTGCGTCTTTTGACTGGAGCTAGGTGTGTCTCTGCTCTTTTCTTCTGATTTCTTTCCCAAGTACCACATGGTTTGACGACTGCAGATGTTAGCAAACATTTTCAGAATATTGGTGCATGTTTTTGTCTTAAAACAAAAGTGGCAATTACACACTTACATCTGTGATACTTTTTATATCCTGAGTTTTGAATTTACTGGAATGCTGTGCCTCGATCCTGGTGCTCCTCAAATACTTGAAAACCAAGCAGGGAAACATTCAAACTAGTAACCTGATGTTGGGTTGTGAGGCGGCTCAGCACGGAAGTCGTCATTAGAGAGTGTTTTACACCTTTTTGCTGGTGCAAGACTGACGCTGCTTTGCGAACAATTCATAGTAGCTGTTTGAGGCTTGTGGCAAGAGGAAGAGCTATGATCTCATTGGCAGGAGCATCTAAAACAAGCTTGTCACATACCGGCTGATATGAACTGGATGCGAACAGAAGGCATGCAGATAATAAGATACAGCGAGGAGAGATAAAAGTGGAAATGTTACTCTTACAATTACATTTCCTCTGGGAATAAAGGATTTGCTGATCTTTTCACGGTCAATGGAGACGATAAGCATCCGCCATTTAACCCTCTGTGACTAAGTGGTATGAACTGAGTCATTTCTTTTTTTCTTTTTTTCTTTTTTTTTGGGACTGGGGCCATGGTGGTGCTGGGGAAATTGAAGTGGAACATGGCCTCGGTCATCCCTAATGATTTATGGAGCCACATCATCGCCCATTTGCCCTTCCAGAGACAAACTGGTGATGAATCCGCAAACCTGCGCTGACATTCCTATCGCCCCTCTGTACACAGATACTTGCAACTGGTTGTCATTCCACGTACCTTATGTGCTGCAGCATTCACTCCATAACCTTGTTATTCCCATCTACAAAGATATTCCACACACACAAACATTCTCCCATGTTAGGTCATCTGTGGCGGCCTCTTTCTTCTCTCAGCATACTTCCTCAACATATCCACTTTCTAGATCCTCTCAGCCTGGTAGGGGTTTTCTCCAAACAGCAGACCAGCTGCAAAAAGCTGCTTAAAGTGGTCATTTCCATTTTTTTTCGAGTGCCTGAGAAAAATCCTTATCAGTAGGTATTTTGGGTGTACGTAAGCCGAGTAGCGACGAAAGCGACTGTGTCAGCGCTGTAACTTTACTCTGGGCGCACACACGCTTCTTTGCCATTATGACTCTCAGGTTTAGCTGAGTTTCTATTGTTTGTTGACAAGGCTTCCGGGTTTAAAAGTCAGAACGCGATCCAGTGATCTTCCTTCCTCACCCATCTGGCCTCATGTGTCAGGAATAAACTCTGGGCTCTGGAGAAGTGCAAACTCAGATGTCCCCTTAGGCCTCTTCCTAGGTAGTTTCCGTCCCTTTGTCACCTTTACCAAAGATCCTCTATTTTCATATCCTGAACAGTGGTACCATGGGGTCACTGTCTGCATAATATACAGCACTCCTCTGTCACAAGGCTGCCTTTCATCTGCACCTCCTTTTCAACTAATTCAATGAGGAAATCAAACAAGGAAGTCACTTAGGTGCAGTAGAAATTCCTCACAAATGCCAGCGCAGTCAGATCTGGCCAATAAGCACTTGTTTACTAGGCTAGTTATTGGAACCATAGGCTCCTTCAATGAGTTTCATGCTCCGTTTAGCACAGTCTTAGTGTCACATACTCTTTTTTTTTATATTTGGGTGTGTTTCAGTGAGTGCGCCTCTGCTATTTCATAAGCAACTAGTTATGTCAAAACACCGGCAATACAATTGGAAAAGGAGGCCTACTATTGGTTCTGCAGTATGATAATGTAAATGTTTGGAGTTTATATGGAGTTGAGATGTTATTCTTAGCATGATGGAGCTCCTCCTGGACAGCGCTGGTCCCTGGAGGAGAAGATGGGGCGTGTAGTGAAGCAGGCTGCTCTCGGGGTTCATCGAGCTATCAGGCCACAGGATTGGTTTTGCACTGAGCGCCACCATGTGCTGGGTTGGACATGCAACACTTAACAACCCGTGTCGCCATTTCCCACTGCATGCAGGATTATCGTTGATTTGCGGGCCGGACCCGGAAGAGGCCTGTAATGTTGTGGCTTGGAAAAACCACAGGGCTGTTTCCTAAAACATACTAGCAGCTAAAAAGTAGGTCCGACTGGCGGGGTATACAAAACTCTAAAAAATAGGGGTGTGTCAGCTTGCTCAGAGTCATTCACAAAACAGACTAGCCTTAAAAAGTAGAGAAAGAGAGAGAGAAGGTAGAGGTGGCCCTGAGTCACTAAGATCTACTCACAGTCAGTAGCTGCTGCATGAGAAATGTTCTTCTCATGTCAGTTTGAGTAAATACAACAATAATTTGAACTTTTAAAAGCCTATTTTTGATGGTGAGTGGATTAGCACAAAGAGAGCTCAGACAATTTAGCAGTGCAGTAGAACAGATATCTTCTTTTTCCCACATATAATACTTCTTCCTAGATTAACAACCTGGTCCCTACATCACCCTAGCGTAACTTTACCAACAGTGGGTTTTGGTTTGCCTCGATCTATCGACACCTGTCTTCCTATCAAGCTCTGTGAATATATTTTGACCTCCACCCTCCCTTTTGATCACACTTCATATTCACTGACTGCAGATTCATCCTCTCACCTCAACCACTCTTGACATACTAACAGGGTCAACCCGCCCTTCCTCTTGTCAAAGTCTCTCTCGGTTCTTAGCCTTGTGTAAAGATCTCAGGAGGAAACTCTCTGTGAACTTAAAGGCCATTTGTAGAGGATGCCTTGTGGTCAGATGGATGCTGCAGTCACGACCCCAGGCAGGCTCCCATGAAGTAGAAATAACTGCTGAGACAAGCAGAATCATGGGCTATTCAGGGCAGCTTCAGCTCAGTACTTGTGTTGATGTTCATATTTGTTCTCTCCGTTACATGCGCCTCCGTCCAGGCCTGTTGTCATGCCGGTCAACTGGGCTCGGGATGTGGACTGGAGGTGGTTCCCTGGAACTCATTTCTCGTGAGTGGGAGGCTTCCTACTCTGCTTTTCCTAATCAAACAACTTAGTTTCCTGTGGAAGGAAACCACACAGGTTCTGTACAGCCCGTCTGTTGAAATTCAGACTGTGGAAAGTCAGGTTCAATATGGAGGCGTGCACATGAGGATGATTCAGGCACACCTCTCATGCGCATCTCTCACCCTTCCTCTGTGCTGCTTTAAGCGTTCCTGCGTAGTGTCCACAGTTACAAATATGATTTCCGTGTGTCACTATGGCTAAAGCTGTAACCCATTGGTACGTTAATAGTCTTTCTCTTTCCTCGCCAGACGACCGCCTTGCCGCTAGACCCTCGCGCGGTCGCCACGGGCGGCGCCAAGACTGCTATCTGTGGCCTGCAGTTGGACCACGGCTGACCAGAGGCTGACCGAGACAACCCCACAACGAACCTGCTGGCCAAGATCACCAACACAGAGGTGGTGATACCGCGCCTTGAAGAGATTATACCTGCTTTCAAGTCATTACTCAATAGTTTTAGTGCTCACAACAATACACTGTTAATAATATCATTTGCAACATCTCGACAGCAGCATAAGGCCCTTTAGTAAACAGCAATGGCTTCAGTAGTAGCAGATTATTCTTGCTTTTCATGGAGAGAGAGCAAGCTTGCAGCTCTTGGCTGGGGGAGCCAGACTGCTGCTATAAAAGAGCAGCGGCAGAGGAGATGTCTTCTTAAAACTCTGAAGCCACATTCTTGTGGTAGGACACGTAATTTCTTTGCATGGCTCCCACTTAATACGTGCCCCTCCTGGTGGAGGAATATGTTCGTAATGAAGCGAAGGGAGTGTCTTTTCCAGTAAAGGCCAATGAAGAAACTGAGAGTTATCAGGCTGACCTCATACCTGCAGAGGACACTTTGGATGATTGTGTCACGAACACTCATTGACTTTAATGGGACTGAGTTATACCATAGTTGCAGTAGGAGTAGATGGAGCCTTAAAATACCAAGCGAATGCATTACTAGTATAAATAACAAACAGTAAAACCATCATAATGAGCGTGCTAGTGTTCAGACATTGAATTGAATTTGTGCTGTATACTGCACAGGTGCAGTGATCAGTCTCCATATATAGACATTGTATAATTTAATAAACGGTGAGATTATGTACAGTTAGTCAGTGAGTAGTATTAAGGCCTTTTAAGGTTGAATGGACTTTGTACTGTATACAGGTGCTAATGTTATAAATGCAATTGGAAGATGGGCCTCATAGACTTTTATTAACATATAAGTCACATAACTTGTACATGCCATCGTAACAAAACTTTTGCAGCTTATCGAGTGTGCAGTAACAAACATTTGAAATGTGAATGGGTTGAGTACTGTGCAGGTACCGTGGTATAAACACAGTAGGAGTGAACTAAGATAAGAATACGCTTATTTCCAATACCATCCTATTTTTTACTCCAGTGGCAATTTCATTCGTTGTTCACGCAACATCTTGCTTTTCAGAGTCCGGTTCACAAGCCTAAATCCAAAGCAGCCACAGTCGCGGGCCGGAGGAACAACACGATTACCTCTTAGCTTGTGGTTGTGTTGCCATGGCAGTACATAACCGTCACAACCTTGGCGCCCGACCGCAGCCCATCAGGTTCAATTATCCATTACATTTCAAGGGAATGCTGGCCTCTTTGTGAGCCTCGGTGCATTCTACAAGACTCTACCAGGCAGCTCAGCGAGGCAGACCTCACAACTTGACCCTTGAGACCTGGGGGATGAGGGGCTTGGCGGGGGGGCGGTGGTGGAACACGGACACGATTCCGCTTTCTAGAGAACTTGTCAAAACATCCGGTCCCACTGTCCTGTTCTGTTTACCCCCAAACTCGAGGTCAGGTGCAGTAGGTCAATCATTTCCTCACCAGCTCTACATGGGACAGCCATTACTGTAAACCCCAAAGGGGGTGCAGGTAGAAGTGGGAAGGGTCAGTGTTTCAGATCTGCTTATCTGTTCTCTGACAGACTGCAGAGCTCTTCTTGGACTTTCAGTCCTCCTTGTCCCTTTCACCCGAACCTCAGACATGAACAGGTCTCGTGTCGGAGAGGACTCCCCGATGCCCACGATGTGTGTGCTGGTACTCATTGTTCTGGTTATAATTTGAACAGGACCACCTACACTTAAAAAACACATATAATTCCCAGCCAGTATGCTACACATGTGACCGGCTGTTAAACAACTCGGACGTCAGATTTTTTGCCGCTGAGTGTCTAAGTACGAATTAGATGAATTAAACCCTGTGGACTCTGTTCATCTGTGAATAGACTGAGCATGTTTTGTTGCGCTTGTATAACTTTATTTGTGTATCCTGTAAGACAAGCTGAAAGAACTGATGTGGGTCTCACACAATATCATTCAAAGCACATGGATCACAACATTTTTAAAGACACTGTAAAACATGATGATTTACAGGCATTTCAGGCGTTGTGTTGGAATAAAATCATTTTACCTGCAGATTGGCTGCACTTGTGCAGTTTATTTCTTACATTTTTTTATGCAGCATTTGTGTTTATAAATAGGTGAAACGATATATCTTTAAGCTGTCCTTAGGTTTTGAATGCTAAACAAGACAAAATAGAATACGTGCAAAAGATGGCAAAACTTCACCAAGGGTGTTGGTTGGTGTGTAAATGTCCTGCCTCTCTTAAAGCGTTTATGCACTAACGAGTGTGCTGGAAGTGTGCGTGTGTAACAAAATTGGCCCTTTTGTTCCAGGATTGTTTGAGCGTGCCAGGAGGCAAATTAGTGTGCTGTGCACCCAGCTTGCAGCAGGGTAGCAGTACTGGCTGAGAGACTGGGGTCAGAGCAGGCAGCAAGGCGAGGGCAACAAGACCAGTCCAGCACCCCACAGATGTCGCGATGTCAACTTGAGCTCACTGCTGCCACCCGACTCGCCACGCGCTCCGCCTCCTCTGCAAATGAACTAACCGCAGTGAGCGAGCGAGGCACGAGCTGCAGTAATCTACGTCAGTCACTGCACGGTATTGTGACAATCTATGAACTTTTAAATTAAGAAATTTCTAGTTTTTTCTCCTTTTTTGCCCATTCATGCCCGGCTGGGTGTGCTTTCACCTTTTGTATGGGCATGTAATCAAACAAGCTATTTAAAGAAAAAAGGTAAATTCTTGAAAACATTAGTGCCTTAGGTTTCCCCAGGCAGAAACCTAGATATTTTCATACTTGAAAAAAAGCATAATTATATAGAAATACATATTTCTTTTGATACAATCTAGCAAAAAAAAATATGATAATGTATATTTAGCTAGCATTTAGTTATGTTACTCTTTTATCATCTTTAGCAAACAATTTATCAATTCACAGTTTATCGTGGTTGAAAATTCATATATTAGTGATTGAAATGCGATATTACCCAGTGCATAGCATTAAACTGATATCCAGCCAGAGGAGCGCTACTGTGGCTAGCTGCTCTC